>OY744604.1:57591550-58136550 GCA_963556255.1 Allolobophora icterica
CCCAACTACCAAAATACACAAACCAATTACAATAGTCTTTTTCGTCTAGGCTTCATTTTAGCAAAGTTATCGATTACTTCGTCATAATCCATTTCACTAGCGAACTGTCTTTCGATCGTAATCAAGCAGTTTCAATCGAATATAGAACGTATCAGAGGGAGTTCTGGGGAATAGGCGCAGATCCCAGGAGAGCCCGTTCCATGCCGTCGGGTCCACCCCTGAAAAACACGGTTCTGCATGGTGGCTGTGTGGGCAAAAGGCACAATGAGAACCCCTTTGCCCGAAGATCGGTGGTGGCGACTACCCTGAACTCCCAGCATGGGGCGGCAAAGGACCCGCAGATAAGCTGGAGCGCATCCCAGAAAGCGCCTCCAGACCAGGGAAACAACCGGCCCTTATACTACACGCTGGCTGACAGTTGGCTGGAGCCAATGCAGGACCTCCAGCATATAACCAGAGACCTGGCCAAATTTTGATATTCGACCAAAATTTTAAAGGCGTGCCGCAAAGCGTTGCATTCGATTGAGGCACGTCAAAAGACTAGAAGATAGGCCATAGCAGAGCGAGGAACAGTATATAGTCAAGAGAAGACTTAGGCTATGACACAGTCTAGTGACACTATTTACGTTTCAACCATGAATCAGATATAACATCATCCACTTTCTTTTTCAAACACTATGTTGCTTATAGTCAGCAATAATATCACATTTTTGAGCCAGCTCAGTTGCTTCATTCTCAATACGTTGAAACTCAGATTTAAATTCATTTCGCATATTTTTAATATCGGTTTCAAATAGTTGAATCAACAGATGCGCGTTTACACGTAGGCGAACTAGGAGCGCGCCTAGGGCTCCCAAATCTCGGAGGGCCCCCAAACGATGGAAAACATTTTTCAAATTATAGAATTATCCAATACAATTTGCCAATCTGCCAGAACTTTACATAACAATCCATGGGGACAATTTAAGAGCTCAAATTATTCCAGAAGTAAAAATGAGTAGGGCCTTTTTCGCATTGATTGTTTATACAACTAAACACCCGATGTCAGTTTTTTGTTGTTGATCAAATCATTAAGTCAAATAACTTCAAATTCCTTGAAAATAAGTTCTATAACTAATCATATTTTACAGTGAGTGTCAATAACACTCACAAAACGACTTCAGACGAAAGACGAGGTAAGTTCAACTTCGTGGGTTTTGCACATGATTGGCTAAACACCACCAGAGTCTCAGACTCTTAGTCTACAAGTTCAGAGGGGCCCCAAAAATGTTTGCGCCTAGGGCCCAGTTTTCTGTAAACGCGCCTCTGTGATTCAAATGAAAAGCTGTTATCAAATCAATGCTATTTCTCTGTAGATATCTGGATAAACTGAAAGCCTTCTCTAGCACTTTTTTCCAGAATATTAGAAGAACTAAGAATTCGAACGTAACAGGTGTTACAAGCATACCCTTCGCCTCAGCCAACTGTTTCGTAGTGCAGCTTTTAATCTCACCATCCACGATCAGATTCTATGCAGGGCAACTATAGGCTATTAGTGATGATAAATTCTGCAAGATTCTGAATGCCCATCTGGTATCGCAAAGTAGGCCTACTTTTAGAGCTAACGCGAAAGATTATATACGATTGCAATTAGGGCCTAGTGTTCTTCTTTTAATGTTGAAAGACGAGGTAAACTGCTAGACAAAATTTTACCGATACTTTCTAGAGTTCCAGAAAACAAATTATGTCGTTCGAACGATTGGAATAAATTTTGAACGATTGGAATAAACTGTGAAAAGGCCCCACATCTTGGAAAATGGTCTCAGGGGGAGCGGCCGCTCCCTCTGCTCCCCCCCCTAGCTACGCCTCTGGGTACGCGTAACCCCTCTGTTTAAACAATACCAATCAATATTTTATTATTGAGCCTTCCCAGAGATCGCAGTCTCCACCCTGCTCCGTGTATGTAAGAAATTTTACCCCCACTGTTTAGGCCAAAGTTACGCCTCTAGCTAACTGGGCCAGTTGTATTTTTTAAAACTATTTTACACGATTCCTGTGGAAATTAAAGCGATTGATGTAGGAGTCGCGAGTTTGTCCAAAACAACTAAGGCCTGCATGCCTAACACATATAGTCACTAATTATGTGGATGTCAAACTCCATGCATAGGTCAATATTTAACAGAGCCTGATTGTGATCTAAATAGGCCTTGGCCTACGTATGAAATATAGGCCCCAGCTATACGATTGAGAACAATCGAACCTCAAATGATTATACTTTAGATAACTTATAATGCCAAGATTGGAGATATGCACAGAACTGTTTTCGTGGAAAGCCAGTTGTACTAAGTTTAAATAAAGTGGCTCATAGCAATGAAATCGATTAGGCCCTACGATTCCGTACGTATGATCTTCACTACACTTTTAGACTTGTAGTTGTAGATCAAGTCTCGAGTTTTTCTTCAAAACATAACATGTTTAGACTATATTTTGCGTGCCAAGACTTGAATAATACTGCATATTATGAGATGAACAATAGCAACAGTGTCGTATAAAGCATCGCCTAAGGTGATGATCTGTGCGCATTTTCGAGAGGTATTAAAGGAGCTACATTAAGTATCTAGATATATTCATACACAAAAGTAGGCCTAATAGACTATGGAACTGGTGCAAGTGTATTTAAACAGCTCCCCCTCTCTCCATCTCTCGGGTAACCAACTTCAGACCATTTATATGCAAAATTCAGCTATTTTGGGAGATTTCAACTTGGGTCACATAGACTATCTAAACACACGAGGGATGAGCTGCACTGGTTGCCCTACAACATTGGCCACAGATCCATTTGCTCTGCAACACAGAAGGACCTGGTTGTCCCATCCCGGAATGCTACAAGTGCAATATGGAAGCCTCACCATGGTCGGTCTTCATGCTGGAAGAGGGTTTCATGTAACCTGCGATATGATGAACGCCTTTCCGACCTATGCGTGTATTTCGCAAGCAGTTGAAGACAATTTTATTCCGTTGTGGTCTTGTATAATCAAAACGCCATCACGATCGTAACTAAATAACACAGGCCTCTCGTTAATTGAATTCTTCTCACGACTCAGCAGCTACGATACACCGTTGATATCTATCATGTGATAGATCCAGGGGCGTAACTTTGGTCTAAAAGTGGGGGGCACCAATGCTCCTACATACACGTAGCAAAGCGGAGACAGCGATCTCTGGGGAGGCACAATAATAAAATATTGATTGGCATTGTTCAAAAAGTGGGGGGTACGGTACCCCAGTCAAAAAAGTGGGGGTACGATTAGCCCTCGTACCCCCCCACACAAATTATGCCTATGGATAGATCTGAGTCGCAATGTCCGACCAGAGGACTTAACTTGTTGCGGGCCATTGAATTCCTTTCCTGTATGATTCGTATACGCAGAGTGAGAATTGTCGGGGGGTTAGAGGGGTTCAACCCCCTAGTCTTTCTTAGGACCCCACAATTAAGTCTTCATTGCACACTCCACGGGGGTCGTTTCCAATCCCTCAGTTGTGCTTGTGTGATTATATTGTTAATATATTTTAGCATTTTCTTTCACAATTCACTTTGTGGGTTAGGCCTGCTAATAAAGTAATGCTCTGGTTTATTGTTAGATTTGTGACCATATGAATTTTATACTAAGGAGTTTGGTGATGTCATCACTTTAAGGAGTTTAAGCTTTCTATTGCATCTTTGAATTTTCTCAGTTTGCATAATACGGACAAAATATTCAACTCCACCTGGATCAAACTCATCAAAGTCTAAACCCACCAGTCTTTTTTCTACAATTCTCACACTGTCGGTGAAGTAGGCTATCACTGGCGAATGGTTGGCAGAAGACCAGAGAGGAGGCAAAGGATCGAACTGCTAAGGCGGACTCCATCCAGGACGAGAAGATTGAAAGGCGGAGGACAGGATGGATCTGGATAGGAATTACTATGACCCTCAGGCTACTTGTTCGTATCAGTGATTTCTAGAGGTTCCCCAACGGCAGGCCCGGTTCGTCCATATGGGCAACTGGGCAGCCGCCCAGGGCCGCCGATTTTTAGGGGCCGCCAATTTTTCATTTTTCAAAAATTATTTAATTATTATTCGTAAAAAGAGGTGAATGACAAAAAAGGTCATCAACTTTTTTGTGCTTAGGGCCGCCGGTTTGCCTAGGGCCGCCGATTTGCCCAGGGCCGCCAAATGTCTTGAGCCGGGCCTGCCCAACCGTGCTCTGAAAAACCTAGCTAGGCCTATAGCTAATAGCTATGGTTGTCCTTAATTTGGAAACCCTGGAACCGCTATTAATTGGTGTAAAAAGGCGAATCGAGGAGAAAAGGTTTTAAGTTTTCAGAACATGAAAGTAAGTTTCGGTAGCAAATTCGTCGGCGCCTAAAAGTCGAAATGTTTTCATCATATAGCCTATTTTATGGACAATGTAGGCTACGTTAAAATTTGCCCCTTCCAATGTCTAAGCTTTTGGATCCGCGTGGGCTTAATAATTATAAATCTATGCATTTTTAGCAAACAACTGCTTGCAATAAGTTAAGATAATAATAATAATAATAATAATAATAATAATAATAATAATAATAATAATAATAATAATAATAATAATAATAATCTTTATTAATTCAAACTGACAAGTACGCAGTAAGATCAAGATTACATTGAAACATGACAGTGCACTTATGCAGGTATCAAGATCTTAATTAAACACACGTTTTTGCAGCCATGCATGGCTCTCGCTCGAGAGGGGGCTACGGGTATCGAACCGCGATCTAATGCTCTTCTGACATGATTGTTACCATTCGTCTATCCCTCCCCAGATATAATTTTAAGGGTCGAAAATATGTCATGTATTTCCTAACTTTTCGTTTATGATTAGATTGCTTCAATTGCGGCCGTTATAAGAAGTTTGTATTGAATTATTTACTTGGGAGCACAATAATGGCGTCCACAGACGTTTGGCTCCGAGTTGCATAGTTACACAATTTACAATTCTGGCACGCCATTTATGTGTGAAGACTTCAAACAAGAAGGGTGGTTAACGGAATTTTCGTAGGTTTTGTGAAAATACGATGTTTTGGCAAGTGCAATCTAATACTTCGACAAAACGTTAAAAATATGAATTTCGCACGTAGTTTGCATGTTTTTGATCCGTTTACAAGTTTGTTTAAAGATGCAAATCGTGCTCGTATGTGTTTGAGTGTGCAGTGTGAAAGGGGTCCGCTATTAGTGGAATGTAAAACGGTCACGCTCGACTTTTCTTGTAGATAAATCGAAAAAAGCCGTTATAACTTGTATGAAGTCAACCGGTGATCGAGAACAGAAGCGTTTGTTAAAGGCATTACTTTTGAGAAGAGGAAGTGCATGTCACAATGTCCTTCAACATTTCTGCTCCTTCCGTTCTCTTTCCCCGTAACATAGTTGTAATCTTTAACTCTTGCATCTCATATCAAGGTAAATTTTGTGCATTGGCCGCCTGAGGTTTCCATACTTGTGAAGAATATGGCCAAAAGTGCTATATTAATACCATGTTTTTAATCCTGTAGTTTACGTTGCTGAACAACAGAGTTTTTCTGTCATGCTTGATGTCTGGGGTGCCATCATAAATTGCTCCTGCATTTTTTAAATGTGGCACTTGAGAAAATAAGTCAAGATTCAGTCACAGTTAACGTTAGCTACAGATGTGCATTGTACAGATAATAATAGTAATAATCTTCGTTTAATATTTTCAAACTGACAATTACGCAGTATGATTACAAATCAGTATGAACGGATGATCACAAGTTATTACAGGAGTCGAATTTTTACTGTATATGTAGGTGGTTCACAAGTTTTCCTCAAACAGCAGAAAAATTAACATACTATTTAACTAATTCCAGTCAACGCACTGTGATCAGAATGACAATAGACCTAGCCTAAAAGAATTTAGCAGTATAAACTACGGATGTCCATGCGGTATTAATATAGCAACGTAAACTATGGTTTGACCTGGCCGCTCCAGATTGCGAGAGAACAGAGTGTTGTACACAGCGGAAGGATTATTGGATATAAATAAGTAATCAGTAACTGGCTCCCATGTGGGGCGTGGTGGCTCAGTGGTAAGTTCGGCGCCTTGTGACCGGAGGGTTGCAGGTTCGAATCCCACTCTAGCCGCTGCGTACAGACCTTGGGCAAGTCCTTCACTCGCGATTGCTCATGGCGCTTCGGCGTGAAAACTCCGGCACAGTATCAAATGCAGTAGTCGGGAGCGTCTCTGAGTAGTAGTTGACTTCGAGAGGCGCTATAGAAATATCCGGAATAAATAAAAATATCATGTATCCGATGGATAGAGTGTTTATACCAATCTGGTGAACTTGAAAGGCAGCATGTTCTGTGCATTCTGCTGTTATTAATGAATTCCTACAACACTGTAGAAATTAATGACATTGACGTACACTGCAAAACAGTGAGAACTTGTGGATACGTGCCGAACACAAATTGAAAAGACAATTTGTTTCCAAAATATCTTAAGGCATTTGTCTGCACAGAGCATTTCATGAGAACTTTTTCTAAAACATTCTTAAAAAAACTTTAAATACCAATTTCTTAATTTATTGATAGCAGTAAAAGTATTGTGAAAAGTGTTATATTACTCTGTTAAAAAAAAATTATTTACTTCATGTATATTTGATAGTCCTTCCAGTAGTATGCAGCATGCTACTTTCTCTTGCAATCTGGGGTGGCCGCATTGTTTACAGTATGCGACTGCGAGCGGCCATTGCATGAAAATAACCTATACATTGATGTATAGTGAATCCGTGCAACTGTATGTATAGTCAGCATCTAACAGTTAAAGTATTAAGAAATTCCATATTTAAGGTTTTAAGAATGAAACAAAGAAGTCAGAGAATATATGGCAAATTTTAAGCTAAATGCTGAACACTTCCGATATGTAATCATTAGCAGCTGTTTATGTAGACTTGACTTTATGGCTGTTCACATAATTTCATCGACGGTTTAGAAATGCCAAATGTTAGTTATGTAGTTACAAGGGATATGTAGTACCCCTTTTTAAACTCCTACTAAACCAGTTTCAGCAAAATAGAAAAGTTTTACAGTGTTGATGGTTAGTTGAATTACACCAAGAACTTGTTACGGTCTTTAGGAGTCATTAAAAACTGCCTATTGATGAGGTTGTGTTATAAGGAGTTTGTTTTCTGTAGGTGACTTAATTTGGGACCTATTTCTCCAACCGTGTTATATGAGATTTTGTTATAATGATATAACAAGTCCCTGGTGAATAAAATGTGTACGCTCTTTGCTGTTTTAGATTTTAAATAGTGGTGTGACATGCTTTTGGTGTCATAAAACAGCAAGCAGCTGACGTGGAAAAGCATTCAGAAAAACTATATTTGAAATCCAGGACTAGGACCACAACAATGTCGGATGTTAAGAAAGACACGTTGATCATTAATTATTTGCCTCAGACCTTGGCAGATGAGGACTTTGAGTCGATGTTTGCAAGCGTGGGAGAGCTTAGAGCGTGTAAAATCGTCAGAGACCGCGCAACCGGTTATAGCTTTGGGTTCGGTTTTGTGGAGTACGTGAATGACTCGGATGCATCAAAAGCGATTGAGCTGCTAAATGGAACACAGCTACAGAACAAAGTCATAAAGGTTGCGTACTCGCGCAAAGGTGAAAAGATAAAGGGTGCGACATTGCATGTGCGCAATCTTCCAAAGACCTGCTCGGTGAAGGAGTTGGAGACTCTCTTTTCAGTGTATGGCACAATCATACAGTGTCGAATTCTGACGAGTCGAGAGACTGGGGAGTCTAGAGGCGTTGGGTTTGTTCTGTACCACACCCGAGATCAGGCAGAAGCAGCGATGACGGCTCTAAATGGTAGTATGCCACCCGGCTGTGCAGCTCCTCTTTCTGTGAGCTTTGCCCAGGACAAAAACAAACCTCCAACTGAGCCCCATCAGAAGATTTCGAGCTACGGTGAGGCTGTGATTGATGGATATGATGCTTATGATGCGGTCGTCAGTGGATATAGTGGTTATGGTGTCCCATTTGAGGCTGGTCTGGTAAGTCGGGTTCCTCGACTACTGGTTCCGAGGGGGAGGGGTGTTCCACGAGGGAGAGGTATTCCACGGGGGAGGGGTATTCCACAAGGGAGGGGTATTCCACGAGGCCGAGGAAGGGGAGGGCCGATGAGAAGTCTAGCATCTGCAGCTCGGCATCGCTATAACCCGATGGTTGCTGAGGGAGGTTATGGAGAGTCTTCCATCCCCGTAGTCGGAAATTCTGCGTCTGAGCAAGGATACATTGTTTATGCATACAATATTGGTGCACAAACTACACAGGAAGAACTGTCCGACCTGTTTTCATTGTATGGGACTGTTTCAAAAGTGGATGTCATCTGGGACTACCAGAAGAACATGGGCAAAGGATACGGATTTGTTACAATGCCAAACTACGAGGAAGCCGCTTACGCGATTCAGTGCCTGAATGGTTACAATTACGCTGGAAAACCACTCCAGGTCTCTTTTAAGACACCAAGAGCATAGGTTTTCTAAAACGAAACGAAAAGAACTGTACATACATTTGTTGAATGTTTTGAAATGTTCATCCGCGTACTGGGAAATAGATTTTGAGAATACTGTTTTAATTCATATGTACACAGAACTCCACAAATTAAACATTCAAGTTTGAAAGATTTCGTTTAACATCTGCACTGTAATTAAAAAATGTTTCATGCTTGATTTTCATTGTTTATGCATTGGGTTTAAGAAATAAAGGCTATTTTTGAAGTTACTGATTTTGCAAATCAGCATTATTGAAAAGCTGATGGCCTTCTGCCACACTTGTACTTCTAAAAACTAGTAAACTATTTTAATAAACCTAGCATATATATTGACTTTATTTTATGTAAAAACCTGAGTATATGAGTATTTCATATTAAAGCAAAACATGTGCAAATATATGTGATCTGTCTTTTGATAGCTTACATCATCTAACAGGCTTTGCAAATTAGTTTTATTGTCATTAATGTGTACTTGACCATTATTACAACATTTGGTACTCTAGGAAGCCATATAAATTGCTGTTATAATGAGTTACTGAATGTGGTTGCAGTTTGAGGAATTAAATTTAGGATCAGTGTTCTCAACATTATGTTGGAATTGATGTTATAATGATGCATGGTAGGGGAAGCTTGGTGACGAACACATATGTTCTTAATGATACTATGCTTTTTAAAATATTACTAGCACTTGTGTAATCAGCAAGTGATATTATGCGGTAATGGGTGAAATTTGTTTTTGACATTAATATGTATTAAGTGAAATTTGTTCCTGATGTTACTTGCAATAAACCTGAATTAAAGGTGTGCAGATATGACGAGTGACAGTTTAGGAACTAATGTTAATTCTGAGATTCAGTTCCTGTGCAAGGCATAGAGCTGTGACTCTTTAAACTGGTTACAATTTCTAAGACCATTTAGGCCACAAAGGGTGTTGCAAAAGTCAACTGCTGCTAGCCTTCTTTATAGTTTCCCTTCCTGCATTGATAAGCCAGGTGAGACTAGTAACTGGTACAGCTGCTAAATTTGGTACTGCTGTTGCTTGTTTGCCTTTAAACCTGCTACTTTGAGCTGAGACTTTCCACAGTCTTACCCACATTTGTTTACTCTGTATACCTTTCCCTGTATAGAACTTTTGTTGGTTGTTTCATGCATTGCATACAACTTACTCCACTGTTTTTCTCTGACGCCACCTCTTCGTCCCATGTGATGCAACTGCTTACATATTTTTCAGTGATCTGTGGGGATCGAGCTGCGGGTTATCTCTCGCTCCTTACCTCACGATGCTGCAGCTACCCTTATCCATGCCTTTGTCACCAGACTTGACCATTGCTGCTCGATTCTGGTAGGCCTGCCACTTTCTCTGACTGCTTGTCTTGATCGGGTTCTTCGATCTGCTGCGCGTCTCCTTGGTCACTTTCCTAAACGTGCCCCTGTCTCGGCCTATATGCGTGACACACTACACTGGCTTCCCATCTCGCAATGCATCCAACTATAGAATAGCTGCGTTGATCTGGCGATGCCTTCTTGGCTGTGCCCCAGTTTACTTACGTGAGCTCTGCTAGGTCTCTCGTGACTGGCCATTGAGCCCTTTGCTCTTCTTCTGCAGGTGAGCTCTTGGTTCCTCGTCCTACCACTGCAAATAGGCAGCGTCGTGCTTTCTCTGTGGTCGGCCCCTCCATCTGGAATCAACTCCCATTGCAGATACGCCTGTTGCCTAAGAATAGTGTGCTTGTGCTTTATAAGTTACTTAAGGGGCCATCCATATATTATGTACACAAAAATCTGAAAAATTGGACCCCTCCCTGTACGCACGCATACTTTTTTCACACCCCCCACCTGCGTAGGTACTCTTGACGCACCCCCTCCCAGACCAGCTGCAGAATGTGTCAGTGCCACAGGTCCAAGCAGTGACTGTCTGCATTTTAGGCCAGATTGAAGGATGAGTAATCCATGGACTCACTGCCGAGTTGTGTGATAGTTTAATAATAGCGTTCAGAGGTAAGGTGGCATACAAGTGACACCTCTCCCACAGTCCTACTTCCTCTGGTAATACCGGATAGCTGGAAAGACTGAACTGAAGTAGAGTATATATTGGTATGGTGGGGGTGGGCCTAAACTTGAGGGGGCACTATTAAATTTTTTAAATGAATCAATGAATGAATGAATACAGCAAATTACTTGCAAATCCATGTAAAACACTTTCTGTTGGTCATAAAACAACAAGTGCAGAAATGCAGCTGCTACATTTGAACTGTTCAGTATACCAAGTGCTGAATGCAACCTTAGCATAATACCCTTTTCATGAAAGTTAATTCATTTTGACTTTCACATTCACAACCTGTGTAAGCATTGTGTGGCAGGGCTTGTGTGTTGTCACATCTGGGTAATGTTCGACTCTACAGCTTGTTCCATTGTGGTCAAGTGCATTGGACTATAGTGCAACAGACTAGGCTCTTAGATGAAAATCAAATTTGCAAGACTTGATAATGTTTTCTGGGTAACTTAACATAGTCAGCACCTCTCTTCTTACCTTTAAGTCAATGCAACACTGTGGGAACTGGAAAGCACTTGAAAGGTGCTATATAAATGCAGTATAAATACAGAACAATGTAAATGTTTTTTTACATTACATTACACCAAGTTCACATTGAACAGATGAGTAAATTAAAGTTAAATTTTTCCAAAATATTGCAATTTGGTTAGCCGGTTTCTTTTTTGTTTCATTTCATCATAATCTCACTCTGCACATTGATTTGAACTTGTACCCCTTGAAGAGTTGAGGAATATTTTTTGCTTTGCTTAACAGGGACGTCGGCAGTGTGATGCAATGGACGCACGTGCATCCACCCACCAAATCAAATCCACACAAGGATTAGGCATCGCATCAATATTTTTGACAAATTTCACTGTATAACTTTGGTTTACCATACAGTATGTATAAATAATATCATATGCATGTGTTATACTGTACTTTTATGGGTCACTCTGAGTCATTTTCAGTGTATGACTACCAGTGGCAGACAGGGGATGGGTGTGGATGGGAAGGACACGGGTGTGCGTCCAAATATTTTAGGCCTGGCGGCGCCCCTGTTACTTAATGTATCCATTTCGTATCGGTTAGATTGTTAATGTATGTTTATTAAGTTCCATTACCTTAAATCAGTTGAAAAATGTTCTTAATCTCGAGACTGCATTTGCCTCTGAACTTTTTGCTCTCGACTAAGAAATGAGTTTATGATGGAAATGCTTTTTCATACAGACGTTAGTGTTGATCTTCTAAATACATATATTGACATTCTCATCAGGATTTGTGCCAAAACAGATGGTTGTGATTAACTTGGGGTGCATGTCCATTGATTAAACCAGTTACAATTACAGTTTGATAGTTTGTGACAGTTGTAGTTTGATTTCTGGTTTCCCTGACCTAGCCGATTTCAATTGGGCTTCTCCAACAGATTCCGACTTCTCCAACTCTTGACTTCAAAACCTTGAAGCAATCACTGATGACTTCTGCATTATAATATTGGTGCTTCAGAAGTAATTGCATTAGGTTGTGAATCTGCATAAAGTATTTGGTGATATAAATGATATAGTTTATTGATAGACATCAAATAACAAAATCAATTTTTCAGAACTAGCATACTGCGACAGCTATTGAAATTTATAAGAAAATAAAAGCCACAAAATGCAAACAAACCAGGACTGTTTACAAATTTAATATCTCATCCTATTTGTTAATTCTGCTAAATGAAACTGATGGAATCCTGTTTAAGGCAAATCCCGACACTTCAGCTACCGTCGGAACTCCATACTTTGAAGTGCAGAACTGCTGATGAACTTGTCTGGGATTGCAATTAAGTTTCTTAATTCGGATAGTTATAATCAAGTGTCTTCAAACAAAACCTAAGTAACTTGCATCTTTAGAAACAAACTGCTACTCGCCCTAGACTGATTTAACATTTCTGGGGCTCTTAGTGTGTCAACACCAATGACTTTTGAAGCTGTCCTTAAATTGTGTCATTACGAGTCCTTTATCTTCATTTCTATGCCTTGGATGAGACCATGTTGTCTCTGGTCTGAATTCCACAAAACAACTGTCTATATAGTCCACTCATTAGGACACTGTCCCTAACATGCATTGCATGCATGGGGACACTGTCCTGGGTTGACACTTCATATACGAGGCCTATGTCTTTTGTTCAAGTGTGAATCGTTTGCTAGCCGTGTCCTTGGATTACATCCCAGTTACTGGACAGCTCCTCTCTTGGGTTGTATCCCAAGTTTTTACGCTGCAGAAACATGTGAATTTCATGAAAGGTTGGTCGATGTGTTTCCTCGTAGTTCCAGCACTCCATCATGAGGTCGAATATCTCTCGTGGACAGGGTGACGGTCTTTCCAGATAGGACTGGTGACCGTCATTTTGAAAGTGGTGCCTGGCATTTTCGATCACTTCCTTGTCGGTGAGTCCAGCGAATGGAAATTCCCGACCAAACGTCAGAATTTCCCACAGAGTGACAGCAAATGCCCAGATGTCACTTTTACAGCTGAATTTCATCTGAAACGGATGACAGATATGTTTCGACTTCTTTATTCACGCAGTGCCCCAAAATGCCTGGCAATGTTAGTATATACAAAAGCAGTGCTTTTTTGACTGACGTAAATTATTCCTGAATACATGGAAATGCGTTCTATTTCTAGAATTAGTGCTTCTCTAGCCATTCCTTGCTACATGCAAGGTTCAGATCTGAGTGTATCATGTGCAGTTCGTTGACTTGCTGTTGAGCTGCATAACCCATAAAGGCTGCCCAATTCTTGTATGTGTGCTGTGGCACAATCAGTGTTTAAAGTGGGTGGAATGCTTGGGAACAGCGTTCCCACTGCTCTCGAAATTCTTTGCTTGTGTTCCCACTGCTCACATTGCACTCTAGTAGAACCCTGGTAACACATGAGTTCCAATAAAACTCTTCTTTGAAGTTCCCAGTGCTCACCCAAACCACTTTAACCACAACGCACGATTATCTTACATCAATGACCTTGCTTAGCTAACACATATGTTATGCATACCAGTAAGATATTACAAGTATTGACCTGACCCCCTCCCAAAGAGTGTTCACAGATACACATACTGGCCTACTGGGTATTCGAGTTAACCAGATGATTTGAGCGTACTTGACAATTCATGCCCAATTCCTCCATGGCCTCCTTACTCACTTGAGTGTTTTGACTGCATATGCTTCATCATCTGAATCATTACCATCATATACTGAAGCAAACACAATTATCATAGGCTTGTTGTGAAAAACCAGAATTTGAATTTTCTCACCATTATAATTGACTCCCAGGCCATCCATCGTATCGGTAGAGGCGTGCCTCCTTCGCCCTTATAATATTCTACGCTGTACATCGACCGACTGCGACCCAAGTCAGAAATTTTTATCGCGTACTGACTGCCGACAAGACAGTTCCTTGTTGCAAGGTCACGATGAACCACGTTGTGAGTCTCCAGAAACTTCATCCCAGAGGCAACCTGTGTTGCCATGTAGACCAGACACCCATAGCTGAAACAGACGAGGGATGATGTAACAAATTTTTGGCTGTTTTGTTTGGTTCTATGTACATCCAATTGCAGCAATTCCTTTGTGACAAGTCTGTATGCTGGCCAGGTTGAAATTTGTAGTTGGAAGCTGTGTTTAAAAAAGGAGGGTAGTGATCAGGGAATGCATCAGAGTATGGGAATGGATGGAAGCAGTGAAGGGAATTTCCCCAATATCATACATTTTATTCCGGATATTTCTATAGCGCCTCTCGAAGTCAACTACTACTCAGAGGCGCTCCCGACTACAGCATTTGATACTGTGCCGGAATTTTCACGCCGAAGCACCACGAGCAATTGCGAGTGAAGGACTTGCCCAAGGTCCGTACGCAGCAGCTAGAGTGGGATTCGAACCTGCAACCCTCCGGTCACAAGGCGCCGAACTTACCACTGAGCCACCACGCCCCACTGTTTCATGCTGCATGGCCTGGTGCTGTTTGAATAATGGTTATATGTACACCTGGTATGTACACTTTCTATAGCACCTTTTAAGTACCTCTCAAAAGTGCTGTTTGCACTAATTAATCTAATAAAGTGCTTTTCTATGCAGCATGAAACTAAAAATTTGGCTGAACACAATCAAATGTATGTCTTCAGTGCAGCAGAAGACTGTTCCAGCAGGGAGGTCCAATACAGGAGGAGGTCAGATGGATGGGCTTAATCTGATGCACGAAAGTCTGGAGTTCAAGTCCAGCGTCTGTGTAGATAAGAAATTTATTTCCGATTATTGCAACATCTAAAGAATGGTTGTCTTCGTTGGTTGTAGTTCAGAGTATTGTAGTGTAAGGTACTGTATTGTATTGTATATATTTATGAATTTATAAAGCGTCTCTTGCAGCACAACCTAATCAGAGGCGTTACCAGTCGAGAAGCTCCGTGAGAAAAGGAAAGTCTTAAGACAGCGAGGTGTAGCAATACCCCCAGTTAGGATCTGAGAACGAGTTATGGAAGAAAGAAGGTAGTGCAGTATACTTGTGTTGCCACATAAATTCATGAGCCATTGAAAAAATTGTTTGCCTTCTGGAATATCTCTGTCAACTGCTTAGATAAAGTGTGTGTCAGTAATAAATGGGAAGTGAAGGTTGAACTGAAAGAAATTTGAGTGGCTCACCTGAGGGCAAAGTGGCCATCAGCATGATCAGCATTCAGCAAGAACTGGTGAAGATCGCCAAGACTCGAGTATTCTACTACCACTGCAACCGGTTCATCGCTCGTACAGATGCCAAGAACCTGAACTATGTTTGGATCTTGCAACCTCATCATCGTTTTGACTTCGTTGAAAAATTCGATCCTAAACTCAGACACAGGACAGAATAGTGTTCATCAAATGTTTTATTCTTTGTACATAACCTAGTAATGTAGTCAAGTCCACCTTAGCCAAGTTGAGTCCGTGTCCATCTATACCAAGTCTAGAGGTGTTTGAGTCCAAGTCACTAAAGATCGAGTCAAAGTCTGAGTCCAAGTCCTTCGACATCAAAATACACTGAAACATGCAATTCAATGCATAGAAAAAAATAACAGCACTATTTATGCAGAAGATGATACAAGCCACAGAAAATAGGAAACCGAGTCAGCATGGCAAATTCAAGTCCAGGTGCTTTGAGTCTGAGTCCAAGTCCGATTCGTGACAGTCCAAGTCTGAGGAAAATCAGTCTCGAGTCCTTGGCGGGACTCAAGTACTACATCACTGACATAACCCAGTTTGCAGTAAGCCATTTACAAGGGGCCCAGTATCTGTGATCCAATAGTTATTGAACCTAGTTTTTATGTGGTCAACATCTGCTTCTATTTTAGCCCATGTTTCTACTTTGAAAGTTTTCCTTGCCTAGAACAATTTTCTGGAAAGCCAAGTCTTTTGGTCTTGTGTAAAGAATTTATTAGAACTTTACCAACTATATTTCTACAAATACGCTTAAAACTTCAGTATAAATTCCTATTCCAGAATCCAGACTATAAAAGTACTTTCAGGTTGTTTGTATGTAAACAATTACATTTTATCTTTAACAACCTTTAGGTTGACATACCTTGTTTGCTCGGAGGCATGCCTGTCGAGTAGCTTAAGGGCAACGACATGCGATGCAGTGCAGGCGGATGGACTCATTTCTCTGGTGCGGATATCCGGTTTAACTTCATAAAGATGAATCTATCAGGTTAAAGAAGAACTGTCTATGCAGTTAATTGCAGTTTTAACTGTCAGCCATATCACAATTGGACTGCCATTCTTTCATAATGAATTGAGGTACATTTCACTAAGCATAATTATCTGTGGTATAAAATGATACCTTCAGTGTTAGGCACTGGAATTACAGATTTTCACTTATAAATAACTTTTCTCTTTGAGAAGGCTGATTTTTTAACAGGTCCCCTGTAAAAACTGACTAACATTCACATTATCCAACAAGTATACATGTTAATTAATTTGTGCCAAATACAATACATAATCACCATTGAAGTCCATTGTGACTTTTCACTCAACTCACCATACTTTGAAACTTGGAATGCACGTAGATTCTGTTTAGCAGTGACCATCAACATTGAGATTTTTCCATATTTATTCTATAGAAGTTCTCAGATTATTTATTTATTTGATGTTACAGAAGCAAGATATCTTTGAGACACTGTTATAGAATAATGCATCACAATCAGTTAGATTATCCTAGACCCCTGCTAATGGTTAACTGTCTTTTTGGCTGGCTGCTAATGGTTAACTGGCTTTTGCAGGGGCATATGTGCAAACACAGAGAAGTGGGAATTTAAAGGTGGTTACTATAAAACCATCATATTAAAGGTGGTTACTATAAAACCATCATATTTGAAGAGTTGGACAGCTAAATTCTGCTTCTGCCACCAGTGCCGGGGATCCTGGGGGGGGGGGTTGAAGGGGCAAGACCTCATTTTAACAGTGGGGGACACAGTATACAGTTGTCCCCCTCATTTTCACACAGGAACGCACAAATATTTTTTTACCTCTTTTTTGACCAAATCAGTTCTAAACTCTTTTGACCAGATCAGTTCAAAAGCGTCCCCCCCACCTGTCAAACAAGATTGCTGCCTCTAACCAGTACGTCCAATTTGGAATACCTATTCTTCGTCTTACGCTAAACAAACATTCATAAACAAACAACTGAAAATATTATGTTTTGCTAACCTCACCAAACGTTCCATAGCCCAAGTTTTCCAGAAATACCAGCCTTTCTTTTGGAAACTCAAGATTATGTGAAAGTCTTTCTGAAGCACTGTTGCTCCTCTGGTCGTTGCCAAAAACCAAATTATCTGGCAGAGGGTTGACAACTTGAAGTGTTGCCCCATGGACGGGTGGCGATAAGCAGTTTCCTGAAGGCCACACCCCAGGCGAAGGTGTCCGACAGCGACAGACAGGCTTCTGTGGTAGACTGTCGATCGTAGCAGTGGAGCTTTGTTTCAGCTGAGACGCGATGTAGTCAGAGATGATGGTCCCTACAAATGTAGCAAATGTGTTCAAAATGACTAATAGCTAGCTGTGCACTCTTATGTTGTTGTTTATATTCATTTATTAAGCAGAACAACAGGCAAAACACTAGGTGTAAAAAGACAGAAGGCAGCAAAAGCTTAGTAAGAGTTGGCAAATAACATATGAGATATAAAGTTTCGTGAGTCCTCATCTGGGAGGTTAAAGTTGTGAGCTCCATCCCTAAGCAAATCGGGAGTAAAATGCTGGTTAGCGAAGAGGCATCTAAGTGAATGGTTCTTGTTACGCAAGACAGCTTTAAATAATGAAGTGTCAGGCTCGTTTGGGTTTGTGGCCAGAGTGGTTCTATGGATGTAAACTGCATTGCCATTACAGAAACACAGGCCTTACAGAGACTCTGGAAAGGCATCAGATCTGAAGAAGATTAGATATTCTAAGCATTTTCTATTACACAAAGGTTCAAACTGTGTCACAAAGATTGTACGATCTATTTATAGGGTACTTTATCAGTAATTTTATTATTTCATTTAACAGCAAAAAGAGCAAGTTGCATAATATTTATGGACCTTGAAAGAATTATGATTCTCTCATAAACCTATTACCCTGAGATAAACAGTTACACTGAAAACTGTAGATCACTTAAATGCAAGCCAAGCAAAACATATAAAAAGAACCTAGTTTGCCAGATGCAAGGGCTACTACAAGTGTAGGAGGGCATTGATTAGTTAATAATCTGTATCCTCGCACCAGAATCTCTTGGATCTGACGAGTCCATCTTCATCGACGCTCTTGGCGCTGGCTTTGCTGACTTTCCCATCGCTTTCTTCCGCGTCGCCTCCACCTCCGACTCCTCAACTCCAGCGTCCTTCGGGTTGACAACAACATTGTACATCAATCCATTTGACAGTTTGCCATTTGGTAAAGTTGGCGTAAGGTCACTCATGTTGAAGCTGACGTGATCCACGGCAAACATACTCTTAGACGGACTGCTGTTGCGACTGAACTTGTAGCGCCGATACTGGCAGACTACGACAAGGCTGATTACCATAATGAGGAAGATGAATGCAGCCAAGGCACCGATGATGATGCCAACGTATGTGTCGTCAAGGCGACGATGATGAGATTTAGCCTCAGCAGCAGAAGATGCCAACACAGTATCTTCATCACCTGAAAAGGAAAACATTACTTTCCTGTAGTCTACACTGGTAGCTCTTCTGATCCACGTTCAAGACTTCATGGTCCTATTCTGAGGAAGCCACCTCTAATAACACTTTAATGATGAGCATGTACTAAAAGCAACTGGGAAACCAATGCAGCTCGCTGTTAAAGTGCTAAGCATGTGTCTTTAATGGACACCAAACAGCAACCGCTAGCAGGGGCGTCTATCCCCAAAGTCATTGCAGCAACTTCCCCTCCCCTCCCTTCCCTCACTGTCTGCAGCCACTGTAACTGTCTGTAGATCGTGTGAATGAACCAAGTTAATGATGGCACAAACTGACAGATCTTCCCCTATTTCTTGGAAGGAGCATTTGCTCCAATGTTTCCATGGTGTAGGCGCCCCTGACCACAAGTACATGTACCGTTTAGTTAAAAGCAAAGGACTCCTAGGCACTTAAAGATAACATCTAAAGGACAAGAAGTCCTGAAAACAGGGTCACCTAATTTCTTTTCAGACGGCATTCTTAAGAACTACATATCATACCAGTTGATATTAACTCTACAAGTGCCGTGTTATGTGAAATACTTTACCCAGTAAAATATTAGTCTAAACTGGCGGCCAACAAGTAACATTTCTTAAGCAGGTTGCCTTGCAGGTGAGTTAGATAAGTCATCAAAAGATTCCGTGCAAGTATGTACAGTGTCACTAATGCAAGTCATCGAGGGACATGACATAATGTGTAAACCAGGCCAAGCACAAAGAGACAATGCTGAAAAAGTCCATATTTAGTGCTACACTTCAGTTCATGTACGGAGCGCTAACCAGTATGGTGTGTTAAGTTAATAGCTTTGGAGGACATAACACCACATCACGTTAAGCGGAATGGCATGTAAACAAGGAGCGCATAAATGAGTTCACATTGTATGTGTTTGGTATGCATAGAAGGAGACATTTCTGTAGCATCCACAGGATTATGTAAGCTAACCTAAGTGGTGCTATAGTTTATTACAAACCAAAGTTCATCTCTAAACAAATAAGGCTCAGATAACAGGAAAAGACCCCACTGGTGGGCTCTCGCACGCATGTAGAGCTCAATCGTAATCTTATTCTTCAAACTTATAAAGCGCCACTCATTGGCCAAGTGCAGGGCATGAGTTTATTCACAAGCAGGAGAGTCTCATCCTCTGTATGTAAATGTAAATGCAAATGGAACACATTGAGGAAGAAACCTTATGCAAATGCACTGGTAAATATAAACACCTTAATCTAATAAAATCTAATCGAAAGACTCTTAAAGCATCAGCCAATGATTGGTCAAAATCGATCCGTAAGTCCAGTTCACTTCCAGAGAAAGTCAATCCAGCGAGGAGGAATCTAATCCCCACAGGGCTAATGTGGATAAGCACATCGAATGAGCTGTTATTGATCACCTCTCTCGAATGTAGCGTCAGCTCGGTCTTCAAATCTAACGGCATCTCGGTTTTCCGGTCGACTCTGGTTGAATCGACCAACGTTGGACGGCAAGACTGTCAAGTTGGACGTCACAGGCGGAATTTCGGTTGCAAAAGGAAACAAAGTAGGTTCTAAAACACCACAATATAACACTGTAATGTCATTTTGGTTGGAAAATGAAACAAAATAGGCTCTAAACATCACAGTAGAGTATAAACTGTATAATTTCAGTAAATCGTAAAGGAATTCAAAAATAAGGAAAGTACGGCTATTATTATTATTACAAACATTTGTAACGTGCGCAAAGTCACATAAAAATGTGAATCTGAGGTGTGGTAAATGTCTTTGGTTCTTGCTCTACTCTGACCTGTCCTACAGAGAACTGTCATAGCACAAATTTTACTTAACATTAGTAAAAGATGATTACAATCAGGGGCGTCTATCCCCCCCCATAAGTCATTGGAGCAACGTCCCTTTTCCCCCTCTTCTTCCCCCCTTCCCGTTCCTTCCCCCTTAAAATGGTGGCAAATACACTGACAGATCTTCCCCCCTTATTTCTTGGATGGAGCATTTGCTCCAAGGTTTCTATGGTGTAGACGCCCCTGATTACAATATAGGATAGATAGTCATGTGAAACACTTTTGTGAGGTCCTTACAGGTGCAACGTTAAATGTCTCGATAATTACAATATAGACGACATACACAATTTAATGTAATGAATGTAGCATTACATTAATTAAATGCTGGTCATTTACATAACAACAATTGAAGGAGACTCATCAGCAACACTCAGCGTGGGAATTGTCGGAGGGAGGTATTTGGGGGTTCAACCCCTAATCTTTCTTAGGACCCCCACAGTTAAGTCCTCATTGCAAACCCCAGGGGGTCGTTTTCAACCCCCTCAGTTGTGCTAGTGTGATTTAACATTAGTTTACTCTGAGTCTCTGACAAAGAGAAGAAATTTCCATGGTGTATCATGTATGCATATTTAATTTTCTCAACAAAACTGCTAGCGTTGAAATCAGCTGCTTTCAACTTTCATTGACATCAGTTAGCAAAATACGGATAAAATGTTCACCCCCCTCCCGCCCCCGGTCTTTTTTCTACAATTTCCACAATGGCAACACCTCTAACATGACAAGACCAAACGATGATCAAACGACACAGTCATCACAGAAGAAATGCCACAGAAGGTTAAGCATTTGTCACTCTTAGTTGTATGGCAACTATACAACATGTTGGATTCAGAACAGCAATGCTCCCATGCTTCTAACAGGCACGTAGGTTTGCATCGTGCTCCCAAATTCGATTTTGTACTCTGAATAAATACTTCAAAAGGACCCACAGGATGCTCTCAGTGAACGAATTTTCATAACAACAGGTTTGTTGCAGTTTGGCTACTTTAATATTTTCATCATTTCACTCCATACAGGACATGGGTAAATGACAAGCCGAACAGCTTTAAGTAAACCCTTTAACGATGAGATGGATCAGTTCTCCATACATTTTAGTACCTGCTCGTCGTTAAGTGTTAAGTAGTTCAAAAGAACCCATTCACCTCTGGGGTAGGGATTATGAAGTCTACTGCACCACATTAATCGAGTTTACGTCAGTGCATGCAGTAAAGCTTAAACCGAGGAAGCCATCAGCTTATCCTCTGCAGCCTTGCAAAGATATGCAACTTGAAAAGAGAAGACAGAGGAACACACAGATACCAACGGATAAATATAACGAAGCACACACAGCCGAAGAGGTTCGCATAAAAGGGGAACTACTCTGTTCTGTTACACTTATCTGGCAATGTAACAACAAGTGGATATCAATCAGGTTCCTGAGAGGGGGTTCATCGACAGAACCACTCAACTCCTACAAGGATGCCATCGATCCTTCGATTCATTTTTTTTCTTCTCAGATACCTTTGATGTTTTATCTCTCCTGCTAGAACTGCATTCCTTTGTTTGGAGGGAGAAAAGAGGCTTTGATTTCATTTCCGTCTGCTCGTATATCTTTCTTGTAGAAACACATCAGAGATGCCATGGTTACACATCAGATGCCATGGCTATGCATCAGGTGCCATGGCTATGCATCAGGTGCCATGGTTATGCATCAGGTGCCATGGTTACACATCAGATGCCATGGTTACACATCAGAGATGCCATAGTTACACATCAGAGATGCCATGGCTACACATCAGAGATGCGATGGTTACACATCAGATGCCATGGCTACACATCAGAGATGCCATGGTTACACATCAGATGCCATGGCTACAAATCAGAGATGCCATGGCTACATGAGATTCTGTCATGTTATCCATGCAAAATAGTGTATTGTATGAGAACAGAACATTTGTATGGTGGCTCTCAAGAATCTCTCACAGCCCACATTGCATGCTCAATATGTATGTATTATTTGTCAAAAATACATAATTTATTGTTAAAGCCACCTGAAATGTACTGTAGTAGGAGGGTAATCTACAAAGTATTATACTAATAAGGTAATCCAATTTGTAGTTGGACTTGTGCTTCTATTTGGTGACCTATAGAGCACCAATAACTGTCACCATTGCAGTGTTCTATTGCTGCTGGTGATTTGAGAAACGGTTTGAACTGAATAACACACATTTACACATATGGACATTCATAAGTACATCAACACGGATGGAATGGTCAAACACACTATTGTCTGGCAAAAGTGGACAGCGATTGTAGTACAGAGCCAGAAAGTGTGGCAACCATTTACAAAACCAGACAGAATCTCCTTGCTGTAGGCTACAACCTTTCTCTCTTGTATCAGACAACTGTGCTTATGAAAAGTCTAGAACCCTAGTGTCTGTTCCAAGAACCTTTGAAAGTATTGCGGATATAAGCATGAACTAAAGTGTCTGCTGTAAGAACATAGAATTATCTGCTGTAAGAACCTAGATTTGACTGTAAGACCCTAGAATTATCTGCTGTAAGAACCTAGAATTGTATGCTGTAAAAACCTAGAATTGTATGCTGTAAGAACATAGAATTGTCTGCTGTAAGAACCTCGAATTGTTTGCTGTAAGTACGGTACCTAGAATTGTCTACTGTAACAACCTGGAAATATTGTTTGCTGTACGACGCCAAAATTGTCTGCTGCAAGAACCTAGAAGTGTCTGCTGCAATAAACCAGTAGTGTCTAGTAATGCTTCAATAGGTTGTTGCTCATTAACTTATTACTTGAGTACCCATTTGAACAATGTTCTTGTTGGTAGTGATGTAGTTTCCTTTGGTAGTGGTGTTCGTTTCTTCGGGGTGTTACGTGGTGTTCTTTTCAGTTGTTCAAACCAGTAACACAAATGTCTCTTTTGTATAATAGTTCAACATTTAATTTATAGAATATTTACAGAAATCGACCTTATTTGACATTTAGACCATCCGATCATATCTACACTCTCAGACTGTCAACCTAACTTGCAGTCATCTTGGTCAGTCATCATTCCAGTCCCTTCCTTAAGACCGGATTTCTTGCCATCAATGCTTATTTATTTATTTATTTATTCTGGATATTTCTATAGCACCTCTCGAAATCTACTACTACTCAGAGGCACTCCCGACTACAGCATTTGATACTGTGCCGGAATTTTCACGCCGAAGCCCCACGAGCAATTGCGAGTGAAGGACTTGCCCAAGGTCCGTACGCAGCGGCTAGAGTGGGATTCGAACCTGCAACCCTCCGGTAACAAGGCGCCGAACTTACCACGTCCGCATATGTAAGGTTGTCCCTTGTCTCAACTCTGACGCCCTCCCACTACCGATTTTGCCCCTTTTATTTCCGTCCTGTTCCTGCCCTTTTTGCCCATTCCGTCCTTATTTGTCATCTCATTCTTTCTCACCGGTTTGTTCGTCTCTTCCTTCCTTTTTTAGTCATTCCAAATCCGGTCCCTGCGCATGTCCGTGATCAACAGCTGCTGTCGCCTTACTGGTCGATTCCACCCAGCTGTAGCCGTAGGCAACAGCTAACCCGGTTATTCATATAGCCTACTTGCTGTGACTCTGTACGTCTTCAGTCAGCCACATGTTTATATTCATCTAGGTTGGAAAATTCTATGCTTGTTTATCGTTTATATAATATCCCAGTCACTCTCTTCCATTCACTTCTGCTGCAAGAATCCAGAAGTGTCTGCTGCAAGAACATCAAAGTGTCTGCTGCAAGAACCTACAAGTGTCTGCTGCAAGAACCTACAAGTGTCTGCTGCAAGAACCCCAAAGTGTCTGCTGTAAGAACCTAGAAGTGTCTGCTGCAAGAACATCAAAGTGTCTGCTGCAAGACCTACAAGTGTCTGCTGCAAGAACCTACAAGTGTCTGCTGCAAGAACCCCAAAGTGTCTGCTGCAAGAACCTACAAGTGTCTGCTGCAAGAAGCTAGATGTGCCCGCTGCAAAAACCCAGAAGTGTCTGCTGTAAGAACCTATAATTCTCACAGCTACCAGTCTGCTACCAGAACTTTAAAAAATTTTATAAGAGACAAAAGCATTATATTTACCTCCAAAGAACCTAATTTCACTGATCATTATCCACCTGGCATCAAAAAATAGAACCAGTTTCACAAAACGTCCACTTCTGTAAGGTATTGGGATGAAGACATGTCGCGCAGCCTCCATCGCTATGTCCTTTAGATGATCATACACCACCAGATCCGTAGTGTAGTGTTTTCCACCAATACTAAATGAAACAAGTGCTTTACGGAAAATGCTGATCTCTTTTGAAAAGACGTTATTGGCAACGACGTGGACGGCAGAAAAGTTTCGTGTCTGGTCAAACTTGAAAACAATCTCGACTGGCTCGGCGGTAGGCGTGTCGTTCCGCCAGGCAACCCATTCATAACCTTTCTTTCCGATGTTCTGTAAATCAAGGCGGAAATTTGTATTTCCCTCTTCGAGGTCAGTCAGCTGACCAAGGCCTCCTGACAGGTAGCCAGAAGACACCACGCCGTCATATGTGAAATCGTAAAAGTCCATCTCGGTTCCACGTCTGTCTCCTTGGCGCATGTTGTATGAAACAACGCCATCTGCAGAGAAGATGAAAAAAAACACTTAATAAGTCTGTTTTCAAATAAACATGTACATAACTGTAGCACACGCTGAACCTGAAACACCAATGTAAAAGGTGTACGGAAGGATTCCGAAGAATCTCTGTAGAAATTGAACTGTGCAATAAGGCATAACATCAAACTATATGTTGACTCTAATTTTCAAATAAATTCTGAACTGTGATCGTATCATGATATAGAACAGTTCATAAAAGCACATTGGTAAACAGAGTTTACACTAAATGGAAAGTAGTCAGTATATACACATATTCAATGCATATACATCAATATAATATACATATTGCTGTTTTATATACATATACATATTTACATATATATAACGTATACCTGTTTTGTACATACATATATACAGCAAATTCACAAGCAATGGTTTCATATATATATATATATATATATATATATATACATTATATATATATATATATATATATATATATATATATATATATAAACACAGCAATTTCCCATGCAATACATGCTAGTAGGTACATGTACTATCAAACACCTAAGCACTCCTTAAATGCTGGGGTAACAGCCTCTGGGGCATCACTAGAAACGGGGTGGATGGGCATTCACCATTGTGCTGAGGTTTTATCTCAGATTGCCAGGTTAAATCAGCCCATTAAACACATCAATTTATCATTTCATGGAACAATTATGGCTCCTCTGTTCCAAAACTAGATAACTGTACTAAAATATTTTATTACACAGAGCTAAGAAAAAGAAGTAGAATACGAAGAGAAAGAGGAAAAAGCTAAACCCAAGTGGAAGCCATGGCCAAGAAGTACTACCAACTTCACTTGCAACCAGAGGGCACTAGTGGAATAGAAATCCTAAATTATTCTGTCCTTGTGGGGATTTGAACACCGACCTCTAGGTTGACAGTCCTGCATGTTAACCACTAGGCCAATCATGTCCCACAAAACCAACCCAACAGTTACCCAAATGAAGCATCACTAGTACTTAAATGAGAAAGCGACTGCAATAAGCTCTCAAGCACCATAACTTATATTTACTTTAAAAAAAATTATTTCAACAAATATGCATGCACTGTTTTATGTATAAGGACTTGCGGGTGTGTGTGTAAGTGCGTGTGTGTGCGTGTGTGTGCAGTAGGTGTGTGCGTGTGTAGGTGTGTGTGTAGGTGTGTGTGTGTGTGTGTGTGTGTGTGTGTGTGTGTGTGTGTGTGTGTGTGTGTGTGTGTGTGTGTGTGTGTGTGTGTGTGTGTGTGCAGTAAGTGTGTGTGTCTGTGTGTGTGTGTGTGTCTGTGTGTGTGAACATGGCACAAGTATCCTGTTGAGCAGTCAAATAACCTGGCCATGAGCAGCCGTAGATCTCCACTCGCATGCAGACGGTTCGCGGGTGACTTGAATACGGAACGAAGCGGAGGCGTCGTGCAATTATCGGCGGCCGCAGCTCACGTAGTTCCGCGATGTACGTGTTACTGTTGCCTCGGAACATCTGAAATGGCAACCAATTACCTCGATGCTGCTAACCGCGACACTTTGCGACAACACTTTGGAGACGCTGACATCAGAACTTCGAGACGCAACAGTTGTTAACTGCTGATGCAAATACTGCATTTAGCATTCACCATTTTATGCTCTCAGGGACGAGCAGCACATTTACAAGGTCAAATCGGGGGATAGGTTGAAAATGCCCCTCGAGCTGATATATTCCACTCTTCTGACACTTCCTCTTTAGTTATGATTTCAGCGCTCAGCAAGTGTCGAGTTTTCATGAATATCGAAACAATTAATTAAAATAAATTAGATGCAGCCTTTTTTGAAAAAGCTCATTAGTGTCTCTTCTGCCTTTTTCTAAATACTAATAAGAGAAAGTTGTCACATTCTGAATCATGTATCCAGCAGTTCTACGCTCTATTACATCACACTGTTACATATGTTGCACTAAACTAGACAGAGGAGGAAGCACAGTTGGTAATGACAGAGTACTGAACACCTGTCACCATTATGTTAAAGCGAGGAGTCTAATCCAAGTGCATAGTGTTACACTGGCAACTTGTTTTTTAATAGTCATGTTTATTGACAAGCTTACTGACAAACAACACTAAGTTACATTGAAACAATTGAAACATGACGGTGCAATTATCAAGATCTCAATTAACACACGTCTTGGCAGCATGAAGGCAACCGCTCATTTTACTGCTGCCCCTAGGGTGTGGAGGGCTGAGTTGACCTAGAGGAGGCTTACAGGTATCAAACTACGATTTTCAAGAAGCAAAGTGTTACCATTCATCTATACCCCCTCCCCGTTGTTGTCTGAAAAATGAAACCTCTTTGGAAGTGACGAATTCCAAAGTTCTTGACATATGGCATCACGAAACTTCTGTTTACTTCCCAAAGCATCATGTTGAGCTTTAGTTGAAATGAAATATTACATCTCAAAACAAAGGGTTGGAGGACAACACATCATGTTGCCTTAACTTATGTAATCTAAGCCTGTAACATCGTTTTGCCGATGCTTTCATCAGGGTCTTTCTGATCAGTAACTGCGTCAGGTCTCCGCCGTTTGAAGCTACCAGACCAGCTGTGGTCTGTTTCGTCCTCTCACAGGTCGACCACTGTAACAGTTTGCTATCCAGTGCACCTAAATATCTTCTTGGCAGGCTACAGTCGGTGCTGAACGCAGCTGTGTGGCTTATCTGCAACGGGCGCAGATTCGTTCGTGTCATGCGCTTCTTACGTGATGTGTTGCACTGGCTCCCCCTACATGTATTGTATTATGTATGTTTTCAATAATTCTATAGCGCCCTTTTATTTATTTAGCACTAACTGAAAAATTGTTCAGTTCAAACTTTGCCTGCTCGTCTTCGAGGCATTACATGGCGCAGCGCTGGACTATCTCAGGATGTACTGTGTAGACATGCCATCATCAGGTGCCAGGCTTCAGCTGAGATGATGTTTGAAAGGAGACCTATACATGTGTGGGTTGAAGACATGCTTCGGGGACCCCACTTTTTCAACCGCCGGTTCCAAGAGTTTGAACAGTCTTCCTCCTTCGATTTGCTCTACTGACTCAGTTGAGTCTTCCAAGACTAAACTTAGGACTTTTCTGTACACTAAGGCTTATCAGATTAGCGATTAGTAGTGTCAAGCGCTCTTGTAACGGCATAGCTATGTTACAGCTCCTTAGAAATTGTTGACGTTATTATTATTATTATTATTATTATTATTATTATTATTATTACCTACATCAGCTTAAAGTTCAACAATGGGAAACTTTGGTGGTGTTTGTATACTAACTTCCATTCCTTTGCGGTCACGAAATCGAATCCACTGTTGCCCATCTTCACGTTGATATTCCAGAAGATAGTTTGGCGCAAACTCTTGACCCTGGATCACACAAAAGTCACAGATCACAACCTCCATCAGGTCAGCCTATATCTGTGATCAGTGTATTATTCTCTTAACTTCATTGTCGTCATCATCGTCGTCGTCGTCGTCGTCGGCGTCATCATCATCATCATCATCATCATCATCATCATCATCATCAATTCCTGACACCAGCCATTTGGCAGAGATGGGTACAACTAAATGATCTCCACTGTCCGTGGCAATTTGTCAAGCCCATTGCTCTCCTTAGTATTAGCTGGTTTTCTTAGTTAAGTCTGTTTCTCCACATCCTGTTCATTAATCCAAATGCTTGCAAAGTGCATCCAATTCTCCTTTGTATGTTTTTTCATTGCTGCCATCTGCGTTTATTAGCCCTCTTACTCTTAGATAGACGACTTGTTATGTTTGTGAACTTCTAAACTTTTGACTTCTGTTGGTGCCAGTCAATTTCTCTATTTGTAGGGGGTATATGTAGCAACTGAATAATTCTATAGTGTCTTTTTTATTTATTTAGCAATAACTGAAAAACCTGTTTGTACAGATACTATAAAACCAAACTTTTGAGACAGGACCAGGTTTTGAACTCTGCATATAAGTAGTACACATGTTTTATGGGAATAGAACAGCTTAACTCAGGACAACTACAAATATTTTGGTTCTTTGCAGCCATTTAGTAAGTGGTTGTATACTGTCAACACAGCGTACAGAGATTCAAATCATCTCCTTGCAGCAAGACTTCCATTTCACTAGGCACCCTCTGGCAAACTCAATGATAAAATGTGTACATTTCTGTACAACCACTGTATATTGTCAGTGGGCATTACCAATAAGTCCAGAAGGCTGGTCATAGGCTTTAACGGCCATGAAATGAAGCAGGTAATACGCCATACTCATGGCTAATCGTTATGCGGTTGGTTTAATGCACAGCTCTTCTAAATGAGATTACCTTAAGCTTCAGAAGACAACTCTTTACTGAGCAGTGCTTGCAATTCAGGCAAATTTAGACTGTTGTGGTTTTGTCCAATTACTGCTTGTCCTTAGAAGGCACGTCCAAAGAGTGCTTTTCAATCAATCAGCCAAAGAACAGCCAAAGAAAATCAACCAAAGAATAGCCATAGGGTGCTTTTCAATCAATCAGTAGAAGAACAGCCAAAGTCTTTTTCAATCAATCAGAAATGAACAGCCAAAGGGTGCTTTTCAATCAATCAGCCAAAGAACAGCCATAGGGTGTTGTTCAATCAATCAGAAAACAACAGCCAAAGGGTGCTTTTCAATCAATCAGCCAAAGAACACCAAAAGCAAACCTAGACACACAAGGGTTTTTCAGTTGGACTTGATTGATCCTTACGTAACAACTGAACACAAAATTCAGATTTTCCTTCTCGTCTTGGCCTTCTGGCAATACTTCTCAAGCCCAATCAAATGATTTAAATCTCCACATTCATTTTTGTTGCATTATTAATTTCATGACTTCCAGCCAAACTCTTTGTAGTCTTTGTCCACCACAGACGAGAAATTAGCTAAAAAATGAATGCTCAAAAGAGACCGGATAGTCGTTAAGTCTGAACAGCGGTAATGTCGAACAACTGGGGAGCTACAGATCTGACATTTACAATGTGAAATCAGCAAGCTTCCTAAAAAACCAGTTCAGGCAAGTTGAATATGAGTGGCAACAACACGGCAGGATGTCAGTCTGAGATGCAAGGAACCGTCTGATGTCTGCATCGGTTGGCAGCGTCTGAACAACAAGACTGGCTGTCTGTCTGACAAGCTGATGAACGACAAGACTTAGATGGCATTTAGGACTGTCTACGATCCCCAATTGGCCATAATGCATCACGTCAGTGCGTCTGAGCGGAGGATCAAAGCTCTGTCAATTGAAAGGCCCTGCTAGGGTCATGCTATGCAACACACATTTAGAGCTGAGAGCCTCCTGGAAACAGCAGCCTCTTAAATGCTGAGAATTGGATCAGATTCCTGCTCGTCTAGTGTTTTAGCACACAGACAAATTACAGGTAGACAAATACAATCAACTGATCCTCATCTTAATGTACATTTGTCCGAGTCTTAGTGTAGGCCTACGTTTGTTTGAGCCTTAATGTACGTTTGTTTGAGCCTTAATGTACGTTTGTTTGAGCCTTAATGTACGTTTGTTTGAGTCTGCCACTTCTTAGATTTGAGAACATTTAAAGATAGGAAAATCACAAATCTTTCAATCTTGAGAGGAATTAAAAGCAAACCAGGAATTAAACCAACATAAAAATAATATGCCTATGATATGCATAAGGAAATACCCCAAGAGTCTAAGTACAGTCGTTATAGAGGTTCACAGAAAGTCTGGAAAATAGAATTAAAATCAAAAGAACATAAATATTAATACAAATGTAAGCATATACACACATTCTAATATATATGAATGTATATATACTTACTTACTTATAATAGCAGTACATACAAATTCAGATATACATATAAATATACAAATAAATTCAGACAATGTATCATACCTGGCCATTTCCAAATCGTCCCTGGGTTTCAACCAGAGTAACAACCTTAAGTTCTCCGAGGTCGATTTCCAGCCATTCGTAAACGTCCTTGCCGACCTGCGGACGTGGACACCATGCCCCTCCGTGTTTCTCCGTTCTTATTCTGCATTCAAAACATGTTCAGCAAATGTCTTATGACCATAATAACTGCTTGCAGATATCGACGCAACAGCCATCGTGGGTCATGCACTTCCTACACGTCGTCGTTAAATGGTTGCTTAGCTTCGATCTACTGCAACAGCATCAACAGCCAATGAGTGGAAACCAAGGGTAATTTGTTACTTTATGAGTCTTAAGACTGATTTAATTTGTAAGCCAGAGTAATATAATCTGTCAGTCGGCCATATTCAGTCTCGTATGTGGTCCCTTGTCCAATGAGTTGCTGCCTTCCAGCTGAGACATCACGAAGTGTCTGTTCTCTAATGAAGAACTGATCACTGTACAAGACTTTTGCCTAACGGTTGTTATTGTTTTCCTACACTGAGAAGATTGATTCCAGTTTTATCAGGTGATGCTTTGATTGCACAGATTTCTGTCCTCCCTGCACAGATCTCCTGCTTTGCAAGATATTCAGATGCTGCGTCTTCTACCATCTACAGGGGACAGCTGAACGGTGAGCCTACGTACGGTGTGTCCTCAGTGGTGGACCACATTGCTTGTTGTTCCTGATCCCCAATGCCACGTGGTCCACGGACTCTTAAGCATAAACTATTACTCTGGATGGGAAATTGTAGGTTGGGATCTGTATGTTGTATGTAAACTGGAGTGTGTTGCAGCCAGGCAAAATAAAGAATATACTTACTTACTTACTTTACTCTATTTGTGCAAGTCTGCCAATGGTCGCCTTCATAGTAGTCTGGGCATTGCTTATTAATTGCCTTTTGTTGTCAACAAACTTGACCATCAGTGACACCAGCATAGCACAATTTCATTTGAAGTTGTGCTATGCAAACTTGTTATTACAATAACAACAAAAATTGCAATTATAAATGTAGATGCATTAACGCCAATATGCGGTGGAATTCCACGTCAATCCTCAGTATGCACTGGGTACATTCAAAGCGACTCATGGAACATAAAGCAAATTGTGTCCTTCGGCCAACAAATTATAATCGGTGCCTACTTCAAGGGGACATGGAATGCACACTACGCATCATAAAAACTCGTTAGTACTACATGCAAGGTCATACGGATCATTTTCGCACCATTTGCACAGATAATTAACACACCCGGATGTTGAGAAATCACAGAACTTTTGTCAAAACTTAGCTTTCAGAATTTTCCTACGGCTTCATTTTCCTTAGGAAGATTTTTGTTTGCCTGAGCAGTCCAATTTACACAACCATTGACCATCGCTCTTCCTTTTACGAGAACTTTATACACTTATCTTTCATTAGCCGTTATCGCGCGCACTGCTCGTCTAAATTGATCAAGTACCGAGGCAGTTTGCCGATATATTGACTCCACCCTTCCAATGTTTTGATCGAGTGGCCCTGAGGAAACTGGTTCTTCTCATTGACAGAGTGGTCCTGAAAGCTTATTCCACCAACAGCCCGAGGCACAACCACGTTCCTTCTGCACTGAGCAAAGTTTACACAGCGCAGTTGTTCCAAGTAACATCGCTCCTTCATTTCTCCTTCTTTCATTCCGTTTCCCGTTCATCCATCCTGGTCACACGACGCCTTGACACCTCGTCATGGCTGCGCCAATCCGTCATCTCGACAATTTTTGCCATTTCTGTGTAGAACTGTGACTTGTATCTTTCCGATGGCGTTGACCGAAGCGAGGTCCCTTGGTGGCAAATTGCTGCATAATGCATCACCATCACCATTATTTGTTTTCTGGTAGCACAGTTCTCGTTTTCTTCCGACTTCTCCTTCTCCTCCTCCTAGTTTTCTTCCTGTTCTTTATCTTTCTTTTCCAATTTTTCTATCTCTGAGACAGGCCATCGGAACACACTTGTCCAGCTGAAGATGAGTGACTAAGATGGCAGGACAGAAGGCATGCATGGCACTTTTGTGTCACGTTCATTCTCAGACTTCACAGGTCCAAAATATTGGCCAGCCATGCACTTAAATTTACAGTGGCAGAGGTGTCAAAGCCGGCCAAAGGTGTACTCCATTTTTCCTGGAAATAAGTTTGCACAAATCTCATAGGCAAACTCAGAGGGAAGTGTTCAAGTCCAAACTCCTCACCTGTTGAAGCCCCGTGCATGACCTCGTTAAGTGCACCAATGACATAATGGCACCCAGTTGGACATAAATTGCCTCATTCTCATCTTCGGTCATTTCTAGTGTATTCTACTCTGTAGCTTCAACAGTTTAGTGATCATTAACTTATCAGCTAACGTTTCACATGGCCGGAAAAGAGACTAAAATTTACCGTCGCCTGGGGTGTTGTGTGGTGGAAAATTTGCTATAACTATTTCGTCACAGACTGTTCAAAGAAAAGACTATTTATAAATCTCTTTCCAGTCACTCCATATTTCGGTCCCAGTTTCCTTAGGTTTGCTGACTATTTTCCCATTTACTTCCATTTGATTGCTCAACTTTTTTTCCTCATTTTTTCCTATTTCTGCAGTTTGTCCAAATGCCTTATCTTTGGTTTCCTCAGCATTTAATGTGGGTGGGAACGGCGTTCCCACTGCTCTCGAAATTCTTTGCTGCGTTCCCACTGCTTACAATGCAATAGAACCCTGGTAACACATGAGTTCCAATGAAACCCTCAATGAAAATGTCTGGCAATATGCCACAGTGAATGTGCTTTATTACCAGACAAACGTCATTCTGGGTATGTAAGTGTCTGCCAATTCTAGACATCACTTTTAAGAATATTTGCACATTCCCGTTAAGAACATGCACATTTCTTCCGACCTTTTCAATTGGGATTCCTGCAGTTCAATTTTTTGCACCGGTGACAGATACCTGTGCACATCACCACTTGGACTGTAAATCACCGAAGGAGATTAGATTATCTGGAGTCTTGCAAAGGTCTGAAGCATATGTCAACTGTGGGTGTTGTAAACATGGAGCAAAGAAAAGGTCATGACCCTATTCAGACACCAATCAAACAATCCAACACGCTGGGTTAAACCAACAGCAAATTAGTAACATTCACGGATTGCAGGATCAAGGTACAAATCAAAAACAGACAAGATCAAAGCTGCGTCTAGTGCCTCAATCATTCTACACCAAAGCCCAATAACTTACCTGAGAAATTCAGCAACAAAATCAACAGTTCATTACATTCAGTCGAACTTATTGGGGTGTTCATAAATTTCCTTACTTATACACAGCATAATTTACAGATGCATTTAACATATACATCAGTCTCTCCCTTTGACTGTTGAAGCAGTCCATTACAGATCAAACAGTCCCAGACTGTTTACTGTTTATAGCTGCCTGGTGGGTAGCTTTGTACTTGAAGCCAGCCGTTATCAAACACGATGAATTAAAAAAATTGCAATTCTAAAAAATCTATAGAAGCAATCGAACAGAATGTGATGCAATAACAATTCAGCAGAAATGTTAAAAATTCTGTCTAAAGGCAAATGCAATTTGCACGGACGGATTCTACAGCTTTACATCGTAATCTATCAACCAATAAATTGAAGATATTAAAAGTCTGACAACAGAACAAAATGCAAAAGAGTTTATGAACGACAGCAAAAAGTGAATGAAAGGACAGATAAACCAATAGAAACATTTGATCAAACTTTTTTCAAGGCATGAAACCCATAATGTAAAGTTTGGTCTTCTTGCATTGACAAATGTTAGGCTAAAGCACAGAGAACCACCCTACTGATCAACCAAACTACATGTACAACCAATCATCAATATATCCAAATCATTCTTATTACTTTACCTAGAAAGGATCCCTCTGGATTTTAAACAAGTATTGTCTAGATGGTCGATTCCTCTGTTGTCTGACGTTTGGATGTTTCTTGACAGGCAATCGTATTAAAACTATTGGATGGCCACAGACATGCAATGAATAAAGAGTCTCCCTCTTGTCACGAATTGTTTAGGCCAAATGTTTATCAAGGCTGTTGATGGAAGCTACACGGTCTTGGTTTATGGGGCAAGGGACCCCTGTATATAATAACCCCAACTGTATAGAAGCCCATGGATGGGCCAAGAGAACAAAGTAGTAAGCTGTCAGAAAGGTATCACACTTGGTCACCTTTCTTTCTAATGCAATCTCGACAGCAGCACCAAACTGTTCAGTGGGTCTTCTTGGTCTGTGTCTTGCCAGTGTCACATCCCTGGCAAGGCACCTCCCTTCTCCCATGGAATACGGTCTGTGCCGTCGGATGGCCTTCCATTGAACCAAGGTTGTAAGTCCACCAGGCTCCTTCCAGCTTTACTGAGGGCTGGGCAAATGATTAAATTAATTACAAGCCCATGTCTGTCTTGCCACCTGACCCGGACCTCATCCACATGAAAATCCGTGTGTGCCATTCTGTGCAACCAGACCAATTGCACAACAGTCTCATCACATACCCCTAAGCCACAAGCCCTGGATGGCACAGCCAGAAGCCAACTGCCCAAGTGCTTTAAAGCGACTGCCATTTAATCGGCACTTGGTGACAATCTGTTACTGAGCACTGTCGGTTGGCCAAAACCCTCTGAGTTAAGGGACACTCTCATGCAGACTGTTTGTGAGCCAGGGTCACAAGGTTGCTACTGGGCATTGCATAAAATGATACACTAATTCTGTTTTAATATTTGTATATTTATTGTTCAAAATGTTTTAATCTATTCATGAGGTTATCTATAATACAGGGGTGATCAATAGTGTAGTGGTTAGTGCACCAGACTGTCAATTGAGAGGTTGGAGGTTCAAATACCTGCCAGGGCAGGTTCGAGATTTCTGCTCCACATGCGCTCCCTATCCAACTCAGCTATTATGAGTACACTGACCGTACACAGTCGGTGGGAAGATAAGAGGGTGAGGGAGAGGACTGGCTACCTGCCCTCATATGCTGAAGCTAAGAAAATGAAGTCGCTAACACTTCATTCCCATGAATGTCTCAGGGCTAACATGAGGGACTCATCTTCTTTTAAGATATGAGGTTATATTCAATCATGGTTTAAGACATTCCAGAAGTCCTGATAGGATTTATCAATAACAATTATATTAAATCTGAATATATTGATGATTGGATATAATAATATTTTGGTTGCTCAATGTACAAGATTTAATATTATTATATTATTGTTGTAGTTACTATTATCATTAATCATACTTAGTACTTCATCTTGAAAGCTCAGGTAGCTGTAAAGTCTCCAATATTATTGTTTCAAACTGAGAGCAGACAAAAAGAAAGGTCCCATATAAAGCTCGTGATAGTGAATTCCACAGATCCATCAATCAATCAATCAATCAAACATTTATATAGCGCCCCTTCAAGGAAGCTATTCAGAGGCGCTCCCAGCCCAACCCCGGCGAAAGAGAAGTCTTTAGAGCAGAGAAGAAAGCGGTGGATGAGTTTTGAGGAAGAGACCGCCGCTCAGGAGGAAGCCCAATCCAAATTGTGGGTCCAAGTCCAACCACAGAGAAAGCGCGCTGCTGCATAGTAGCGGTGCATGCGAAAGGAACAGAGAGGTCAACACGGGTGGTAGAGCGAAGAAAGCGGTGACCAGGTGGAACAGAGGCACGAGAACAGAGCTCATGCAGATAGCAGGGAGCACAGCCAAGCTGACATTTCCAGACAATGGAGGCAACCCGGTAGTAGATGTAGTAAACGAGTTTGAAAGAAGGCAAACAAATCAAATGTCAGATACCCTACATCCTACAGTCAACTAAATTACAAAGCCGTATGAAAAATTCAAATGCAAATTGTGCCTATATAACTATTGGTATATATATAAACTCTTTCTACTGGTACAGAAACCCATGAGAAAGACTAACCGGGAATTTAGAGGTCCCACACTTTTCTGGTCATATGAAGAACTGGCTGTGATTGCAGAGTCTGGAATTGCACCGGAATTCATGCCCAGGTCTTGACGGCAGGTGGCTAAAAAAGGAAACACCTAGTGCTCGTCAAATTATCATACCTTATCATGATGTTCAATTTGTTTAGAACAACTCACAGCAGAAAATCTGAGGTGCTTTTGTATAAACCATATGTACTATGTATGTATGTAATGTATATATGCATGTATGCACTGTAAGTATGCATCATGCGCTTAATATAGCACATTTTATTTTTAAAGTACCTCACGAAAGCACTGCAAACATGACTGTCTAATTTGACACGAAAGAGCCTGACACAAACAGGGAGTTTCAGCTTCTCTAAAGTTGCTTGCTTTCGTGCCTGCTAGGCCATCAAAGATGAGCTTTAGATAATTGTTTGCGAGTGTGTGTGTGTGTGTGTGTGTGTGTGTGTGTGTGTGTGTGTGTGTGTGTGTGTGTGTGTGTGTGTGTGTGTGTGTGTGTGTGTGTGATGACTTCTATAGTGCCGTTAACATAATGCACAGGTGTCAATTAATGGCCAGTTCAAGTGGTAAAAACATCATAATCCACTGGCAAGGTTCAATCAAATCCAACAGGTATGCGAAACAGAAGTCAGTCAAAGGTGGGTAAGCAAGTTGAAACAGACAAGTCTTAAGGTGAGACCCATATTACATAAAAGAACAAAGAGAAAGTACAGAACACGTCAGAGATATCTAAAGCTTCTGGCCAGCCATTGAGAACACCTGATAGACAACAGGTTCTCTTGTGAAGCACAACAAAAGTAAAAGCATCCCTTGATCAGTAGAATGAATAATTGTTGGTAAGAAGGGTACTCATGTGGCCAATATTTAAAATCAGCCAGCTCCTGTTGTGGCGGATGATATGTCCACAAAATAAAAATGAATTCTTTGAACAGAGGGCAGCAAGTGTAATGAATGGAACATAGGTTTTACATCAAAGTAATATACAAAGGGGATCTTTGTCAAGGCTCTGGCCAAGCAACCATTTATTCTGAACCATTTATTCTTTCTGTAAATCACTTCTCGTTGATACGAACGAGCCATGAATTACACACAGTGGTCTAGAAACAATTCATGGCCTTTAGCAGCCAAAAACCTAAGTTGCGGCAATTTTACGGCCATGTTTGGTTCCAAGTCCAGATTCAAAGGTCAGGCAGGAAGACAGGCGGATAGCTAGGTTTGGTCTAACACAAGCAAACCTTGGATGAATGATGAAGGACAAACTGCAAAGTCTAAGATACAGAACACTGCAACCCACCCTACCAACTGCATGCATGTGCCTTGTTTTGAAAATAACTCTCTGTATACATAATAAGGAACTCCAGATTCGGATTAATTAACATATCAATTCATTTAATGGGCATTTAATATATAGAGCTTGCTTTTATGTTCGTTTAATCACAGGGTGGGTTAGAAGTTATACCAGCATATGAACCAAACTCCTCTGTTTGTACCTCCTCTTTATTACCATCTACTCATAATGCACTGCATACTTTTCATCAGTGCTAACATCAAGCTGGTCCTAGAAATCCCACTTGCTGTCTTAACTCCTTAACACAATTATGATTGATTAGCAGTTCATTAGCTTAACTAAAAAACTAAAACAAGTAACACATTTCAACAACACCACTCCACATGAACTGCAAAACGCAATACAGGTCATCCAATAACACCCCTTAGACTCCACTTTGAATAACACCACAAATAACTCTTAAACCCTGAAGACCTCTATCCGAAATCTTCTGCAAGAAACTGGGACAATGCATTCGCAGACAACTGACAAATTAGCATCAGCTCACACTATCTGCGGTGGATACAGCAGACGAGATTGCAAAGCCTGACAATGGCAATGTAAACAGGCCACCAACGCTCAACGACCCTGGCTGGCGTCACAGTTGGGTGAAGCGTGAAGCGGAACAGCAACTCCCGGTGGAGGCAAGGCCTGCTTCGTTAGACAGAGAGACAGACAGATAGACAGACATACAGACAGGCGGACGGAGAGACAGATGGGTGATTATCAGTTTATCGGAACCTGGCAGGACCCGGATAAGGCGATCACTGCCAACAAGACAGGCAGCTGAACAACGGCCAAATCTAATCCAGGGTGGCAGGAGATGACGTACACCAGAGGGTGATAATAGGAGTGGCTGGCCACCATGAAGTCCCCATCCAGTCCTTGCTGTGTAATGTAGAGCCATCTAATGCAATCCCTTACAGTGGCCTTTGTAATGTAAACATCTCTAAATTACATTCACATAGGACATCAACAAAGCTTCATCTCTTTGTCTCTTGTCCTCCACATCTATAGAATAGGCAAGTTTACTCCAACTTAAACAACATTCTCACTCTTATTAAACAGTTAAATAAGTAAACAATTAACAATAACAATAATAACAATAAAATTACCATGTACTCATAAACAACATATAAACATAAACAGAAACAAATAAAATACATACAATAAAATAATGCCATTAATAAACAAAACATACAAACAAACAAAAAACTAATATAAAATAAAACTAATTTAACGCAAATGAATATATACATAAACAGTATTGATGGGCTATTAACAGCAACGCGACACCATCTCTGTCATGGAGATAAGTTACTGCTTAGTCTTTCCAAAAGTCTTCTCTACAGTGCACAACCTCAAGCATTCTCCTAAATCAATAAAAACAACCAGCCAGAAAATACTCAAGAAAATAAATCTGTTTTCATTGGCTGCTCCCATGCTTATTGCTTATCATATCTTCCCCCACCTCAAGAAAAACCAACTAGCCATAAAGAACAGGATATGTACAAAACAAAATAAATTGGCTGCTGCACAGGAACTCAATTACATCTTAAGTGAAGCTGAAAGCCAGCATCTCAGCAGTTATAAATCTGATGAGCTTTTTGAAGGCTTTAAAAGACAAAAGCTGACATAAATTCAGAAATAGATAATCAGATAAATAGATAAATAAAAAATTGAACAATATAAATTATATGCAAAATAAATATATCTTTTTAATTAATTATAACCATGCCAAAAATCTTAAAACAATAAACAAACAATTGGACCAGTCAATGGAAATAAATCAATTTTTATGTCAAATATGTATTTAAACAAGTAACTTGATTTAAAAACAGAAAATAACTAAGTTAAAAGTTAAAATAATTATCTAAGTAAACAACATGCTGCCTATTAACACGAACTCTATTAGTCTGTGTATAAATGAAGGTAAAAAGCATAAAACGGATAAAAAGATGACAGAAGTATAAAAATAAGCAAATAAATCTAATCTAATAACTTCAAAAGTGTCATTATCATAATGCTGAAGCCATCAACTAATGGTCGCTTCAAGTTAAATCACAATCACTAATCATAATCCATGATCCGTCTGACTGTCTGCCTTCCTGACCACTTTGGATCTTGACCTGGAACCGATTTCACCCCCCCCCCTCGATTATGATTTGACTAAGTGCCTGTGAATAAGGTGGTTCCCACAATTTTGATTATGATTACGATTATGTTTAAGCCACGTATGAGTCTGGTAGAGTATGAGTCTGGTAGATCGGAGAAACCAGATACGCCAATTGAAAGAAATGAGTCTTAAGTTTAGATGTAACTGACATCAAAGAATTGAAAGAATGAACTGGTCGGCAAATCCTAAAGTTACCGAGAAAGTGGGAGAGCCAAACAGTGTTCAGATTCAGGGCACAGCAGAGTAAGAGCATCTACGAATCAGATTCTATATGAATATGTGAAATTGAACTAATCTCCATAATGCCTGAACACGGTTAGATAACAACATGTTGGAATGACTGGAGTCAAACGTCACTGGAAAACTGCCGGTGCATTCAGTACGGTTTTACAAGTATGGTAAGCCACTCAACTGAACAAATATAAGCCAATCACATTTTTGAAAAGAAATCCATTACTGTTCATTCAGAACGAAATAGTTGGAGAGCAGGAATAGAGGTGGAGTTATCAACTGGGAAGTAGGGTTTGTCAACATATAAATGGTAGTCAAGACTCAAGAGAGCTATCGGTAAGCAGGTAAATAAAGCAAACAGGACGGGCCATGTACGTAACCTTGTGGTACAGTGGAATTCAAGGCAGTGGACACAGAAGATGTGTTGGTTTCCCAGTCACTTTTAGTACACTCTCGTGGTTAAAACGTTAACCAATTGATTGAGTATGAGAGTGTAGCTACAGGGTAATCTGATTCAAACTAACTGAGGACAGCACTAGACTTATCTAAACAATGTTTACAGGTGGTGAAGGAGTATAATTGTTATAAAAAAGGTTAAAAAATCAGCAGATAGGTCCAGGAGAATGACAGCTGTTGCTTTCCTTTATCCAGAGCCTCTTACATGAATGTGAATGGTAAATAGTGCAGTTTCAGTAGGCTGGCATTTGGACTGGAAAGGAAGGAACAGGTTGTGGAATGTGAAGAGACAGCTCAGGCAATTACCAGCTACTTTCCAAGATGCTAGAAATGAATTGAGAGTGGAGATGGGGCAATCATCTGATAAATCACCAGGAAGAAAGAGGTGAGTTTTTAATAAGAGGATAAACCATGGCATGGGCAATTAAAGCATCCTTCAGCAAGAGAGAGGTTGACAAAGGACGTGAACACTGGGCCTAAAACATAAAAGAATTCTTTTAGAAGGGTGGTAGGAATAACGTCTAAGACACATTGCATATCAAATGAGATTACGAATTTCAGTCAAGAGTTGTTGGTTGGAATGGCTGAGAACCGGTGGAGGACAGTTAGGGTATAACAGGCATCAAAGGAAGGAATTATGGAAAAGCTTAAGTGGTATAGTCGCGTTCTAGTCAGGAAAAAAAATGGGAACCTGTCTGCAAGAGAAAAGCTGAGGAGTCTGGTAGTACATTGCATTTGTCACGGTGTAGGAGCTTATTCACCACCTGCCACAATAATCTTGAAGAAAAATGAGTTCTGAGGGACCAGGTGACACAAGTAGTAGGTGGATTTGACTTCTGAGACAAGTTCGCAGACAATATGACGACACTAGTGTGTGAATCTGAGGAGATGCAAAGAGTATACGAGTGTTGCCCAAACTTTTCAAGCCGGCCGCGCAGATACCTGAGTTGTACCAGGGCTAAGAGGGGCAACCCACTCTTTGACTTAGCAGGAATATGTTTATCTAGAATTTCAGATAAAGTTGAATTCAGCTGCACCACAACTTCAGAAGCTGTCTCTACTGGGCACAACCAAATGCAAAGCCAAGGACGTCAGCTTTGAAGTCTAAAAAGTTAGGTATTTTCCAAGTGCATTAACTCATGACATATAAGTGGAATGTGACTTGTTATGGAACGAAACCTAAGCTGTGATGGTTGTGTGATAAGCAAATCTGATATTATAAAAATAAATTTCATTCTCATTAATGAATTGGAACAAAAATTACGGCTCATATGGAAGAGCTGATTTCACTGCATCCATGGACAACTTCAATGGTCAGAATGTGGAAAGGTTCTTCAATTTAATCCATAAAACGTGATTTACACGGACTTCTGCCGCTGTGTGCTGCAATGATTCCTAGATTGGCATTTATGACCAAGGCGCATTTTGCCAAAAGGCGATCAGCAGTCAATCAACTTCAATCGAATTTCTCCCATTTCAATCCGCCGTTTGATTGATTTCTCGTTATGCAATAGTTCGTCTAGCAGTCTGTGATGTTTTATCGTTGGTCACTCGTTTAGTCTTGAAGTTTGTCCAGCTATCAGCCATGTTTATTTTCAATTAGAAACAGGGCTATGACACGAGGTACTGAAAACTGACAGCCAGGCCCCGGATTCTTATTAGTCTTTGGAGACGGTTAGGCTGTGATTTAGATTAAGGGACTGAAGAGAAACTGGAAATGCAGTTTCATCTATCTTTATGAAATCCACTTACAACCAATCATTTGGCCTATTGGTCTCCAATCATGCCTTGAGATCCCTCCTCAGATCATGGTTTTATTTTCTAACACGACTTTGATCCAGCCTTAGCGTAAAGCAATTTTTTTACTCCTTTTGACTGGACTTATGTTATGCTTTAGACAGATCTTTTAATGTGAACATTTGAAAAAGCCAACAGACTGACTTCAGTTATGCTTGTGGTGCTCGATAGTGTAGTGGTTAGCATGCTGGACTGTCAATCGAGAGGTTGAGGGTTCTAAGACCCAACAAGGCAGAAATCTGGTTCAAGATTTCTACTCCACCTGTGCCCCTTAGCCAACTCAGCTATAATGAGTACAATGACCGTACACTGATGGTGGGAAGATGAGATGGTGAGGGACAGGACAGGCCACCCACCCACATATGCCGAGGCTAAGAAAATGAAGTTGCTAACATGTCACACCCATGGCTGCCTCAGGGCTAGCTTAAGGGACTCTTCTTCTTCTTCTTTGATAAAATGGTTTGATAAAATGGTGGAAAAATTTTCGCAGACTAACTGCCAAGATTACCTCATGTACAACTCGAAATAATCTGGTCTTCTCCAATGATCCTGATTTTGACTACAATTTACTTGATGTGACTATCAATTGACGCTTTTTGAAGGATTCGAATATTGGGATTATAGATTAGACTGGAACCAGCAAAGTTTCTTTGCCAACTAAGTGTGAAGTGAATAACTTTGAAAAGAACAAGTGGAGATGACCATGTTTGTTAAATTGCTAGTTTCCCCAAATTCCAGAGCCTCATTTATCATGTTTTGAGGCACTTGTCTCCACACCCTCTGCCGTTTCCTGTCACTTATCATTTGCAAGTCATTTGTCAAGTATTTTCCCATAAGTCATGTCTGTTTCATTTGTCATGTACACGCCATTTGTAAGAAACCTGTTCATTTGTCATGTGCTTACCATTCATCACGCACATGTCAGTTTCCTTTACTATGAGCTTCAATCTGTCACGCCCTTGTTCTCTGTCATTCATTTGACATGTCCAGGCAATTGTCCTTTTCTGGTGATATCTGTCATTTCTCGTCTACTGCCATACCATTCCTTTCATGATGGGCACATCATCTGCCAAATCTACTCATTTTCTTGTTTGACATTTGTCATCTGTCACGATCAAGGACAGTACAAGGGATAGACTAACACGACCTTGGATAGACTAACAAGAGTAACTGGCTAATGTACAGATCTGCCCGCTGTCCCTGTTGTCTGTTCCTAGTCATTTAAATCCATCCTTCTTGTGTCTTTGGTGATGTCAATCTGTCCCTCTTGTCGACCTTGGTCAAACCAATCTGCCTTCTTTGGTCAAGTCAATTTGGCCCATTAGACGCTATCTAGATACTCTAAGGTGAAGTTTGACTGTCAGCACAATTAATTAGAAATCCTCCATTGGTGGAATGTCTTCAGAAGTGGAATAAGAGCAGTGGTTCCCAGCAGATACTAACCCTGAATGCCAGCCATGGGTTTGATGTGCTAGTGACTTAACATTTCCGAACCTTGACATGTGAGGGCGAGTGACCCAACCTCTCCCTTCCCCTGATATTCACACCAACATTGTGTGGTCATTGTACTCATTTTACAGTCGAATGTCCTAACTGCAGTAAAATTCTTTCAGTTTTCTACAAGCACCCATCCATAACCCTGCAGTAGCTGGAAATTAGGAAAAGAATTTCTGTCACAGTCCCAGCAAGAGAAGCCGTCCACTGACCTTACATATCCTTGGGCTAGAAACAAAATCTGTACCCGATCCACAGCCTCAAATTGTTAGCCTAAATCATGCACGGTCTCCTCACTAGTCACTACTGTTCATGCTTTCTCTCAGACACTTAACCCTTCAACAACAAGACAGATTAGTTTTCCATACATTTTAGTACACGCTCCTCGACGTTAAAGTGTTAAGGAAATTCATAAGAAATAAACAACTGGATTATAACAGCCATGTTGACTTAGGATAAAACACAAGCTAGACGATTGTATGTGGTACTTACGCATATCTTCCGATTTGAACAACACCGACAGGAACATGAAACAAAAATAACAATATCTACATCATCAGCTGTTCACATAAAGTATCCCACTCAAATGCAACAGACTCCTAAATAACATATATGCTCACACATATAATATAAATATACATACAAACGCATGCATATACATATATGTAATGTATGTATGTATATACATGTATGTGTATGTTATTCAATATGTTACAACCAGTCAAACATACAAATACTTTAGCAACCTGGAAGCATCAACCTTATACATACGTTAGCAGTCAAACAAAAGTTTCTTTGAATCTCTGCATAAGTCAGAAATTTAAACAGGATCATTGTTTCATTTGTATGATACATGCAAAAATACAGAATACAAGCAAGCACATACAATAAGCAAACGCATAAACATTATACAGATATAGAGCTAATACAACATGTATATACAATCATGTATATATAAATATATATATATATATATATAAAATGGATGTAAAAGTTGAGGTGTTGCCATAACATAAAAATCTGCCACTGACATAATATCCTGGTAGCAGAGATCATTAGCTTGGGTTTCAAGTGTTTGCCAACGGATGGTCAGACGGACGGACGGTCGGTCAGACGGTCTGTGGTTGCCAAGTATCCTCCTGTTCAATGCTCGGCTGTATTCCATGCATGCAGATCACATAGAGGCTAATAGGAGCTCAGCAAGTAATGCACCAATCGAGCCTCTGACTGTCCCGTGCTTAGACGCCAGAGGGATTTCCCTGCATTTTGCACCATACTGGGACAGAGAGACACGCCGCTCACCATCAATTTTCTTCTCCCGTTAAATTGTTTCCAGACAAATTGCTGCGGGGATGAAATATGGCTCCCGGATAAATCGTTTTGTTACATTTCAGGCGCTTTTTTTACACGATCATTTACAGAAGTTGTTAAAGGAATTACACAGCCAGATTCAATGTTTAATAATTCGTGAATATTGTGTTCTGAGACGGTCTTTGAAGGTGCGAAATAAATGCTTGTTTACAGTATGTTACTTCATACGATAACAGTCTTAGCCTGTGAGAGGACATTACCTGCCAATTTTCTAGCCCAATGCAATGAAATTACGGTGGCCACAGCCAAGGGCGTCTATGCCCCCAAAGTCATTGGAGCAACTTCCCTTCCCATTCCTCCTCTTCCCCCTTACCCTTCTTTCTTCCCATTAATGATGGCACATACACTGACAGATCCCCCTATTTTTTGGATGGAGCATTTGCTCCAAGGTTTCTATGGAGTAGACGCACCTGGCCACAGCAGTAAGATATATCAACCATACTCACACTAAGTAAGTAAGTAAATACTTCATCGTCACACTAAGTAAGTAGTAAATACATCAACCAGCCTCACACTAAGTACGTAAGTAAGTAATCTATTCTAATCTTAGCTAATGGCTTCTACAGCACTCCATGCCAACTATTGATGCAACGTGGTCCTGACACTCCGAACATGATTAGCCGTGGATGGACTGGAAGCACTCCTGAGCAGATTACCTTGAAGAGGCTCTATATAAAGCTCCTAGGATAATATGATGATGCTGTCAACTTTGGATGTGTGCATGTGCGCATGAGACCACCACAGGTGACTCTTCTGGATTTCTACGCACTGCTTTGCTTACTGAGGATATTTCTGACATTTAGGTTAGCACACAGAGCTCCTCCGATCATCGGAGTGGCATTAAATAAATCATCTTGATATATGAATATATATGAATAAATAAAGAACGCCATTATCCTAATACATTAGGCTGAGACTGGTGGTGTCTACACTCTGTATACAGTTGAAATCGTTGTTGAGAATCCACTGCAAAAGCATGGTCAAAATCAAAGTGGTGAGGAAACCAGAGAATCAGACTATTAATAGTCACTATTATGGCTCTATAGCCAAAGAATCTGGAGCCATTTGTAGTTTGTGCAAATCACTCTTAGTCATGCCAACGATAAGTGAGTTACAGTAACCCAGTTGGCTGGACACCAGAGCATTTGCCAGTGAAATTTGGGAAGGGAGGATAGAGTAATGGTAACACTCATGGCCAGGAGAGCATTAGGTTCGCGGATCGATTCCCGTAACCCCTCTAGGGCAGCGCCGTGCATGGCTGCCAAACTGTGTGTTTAGTTAAGATTTGATTGTACTGTCATGTTTCGATGTAATCTTACTGCGTCTGTCGATTTGAATTAATAAAGGAAATTATAAGGAAATTATTAAACTAGATAGTTTGAGTGATGTAAGATCAGAATCTACTAATATACTGTAAGTGAATGTGGGTTGATCTACATATTGTCTGAACATTGTTGGAAAATGACATACTGAAGTCGAAGATTATCCCAAACTGTGAGCACATCTACAGCGATCAATAAGCAATCCATCCAACTGAATTGATGCGAGTCAATCAAATTTTCAGAGTTGATGACTTGTGCCTAAAAGTTCTGGAATTCTGCTTTAGAAGGAATCAGAAAAAGTCTCTTACTAGCCATCCAGCCATACTGGAGAATACCAAAGATGGAAGCAAGTAGTTGGAAAGCAGATTCGATGTGGAACTATCAAATGGCATGAATAGTTAGGTACAGTCAGCATGCAAACGGTAAACAAGGGAGCTATCAGTAAGTAGTGAACCGACTGGAATTATTTATAACGTAAATAGGAGTGGGACCAGTACAGAATCCCTTGTGGGACACCACAATTTAAGACAATAGATTAAATTATTTGCATCTGACAGGCGCGAATGCTTTACGTTGTATACAGTGGCGTAGCTATCATATGTGCAGGGGGTGCAAGGCACCCGAGCTCATGACTTCCAGGGGCCCACAGAGACACCAGACAATCTTTTTATAACTACACTTGAAAGTTTCTTTTTACAGTTAATCTAATTCGCATTCCTGCTTATTTGGTGACAGATCTAGTAGTTGCGATGTTCGAATGTTTCGACAGTTGACACACTTGCATTACATCCTTACTTTACTGCTTTAACATAGCCAGCTGCCAGTCACTATACTAAACTCCATTTACCTTGGTTAAATATTGGTAAGAACGCAAGGCTTACAGGCCTTACAGGGCCAAACAGGGGCCCATGCGGGACCCCTGCACCAGGGCCCATGAAAAGCTAGCTATGCCACTGGTTGTATAGAACGATTACACACATGTTTAAACTATATTGTAACATGAGCCAATAAAAGACAGACAGGTACAATTAAATCTAACTAAAACTACATTGATTCACAAAGCTATTTTTAAATACTTTACAATAGGTAACATGAAAGGGTGGTCTCTCTTGTGAAGGGTGACCTCTCTTGTGAAGGGTGATCTCTCTTGTGAACTTTTGCTCACAAATAGGTGGCCGATGAGAGACAATGGCTGGTAAGCCATGATTTCTGGAAGGCTTCCTGCCAATTCAGCAATCAGCTGTTCCTCAGTATAGTTCTTCCCACATTGCTGCCATCTGTGAGCCTTTTCTAGAACTGCATTAATGCCAACAACATCACGCGAGGTAAGAAATCTCCCATAGGTAGGTAGAGTCAAAGGTCAAGGTCACTGGTTTTCATGCATGATTACATCCCCATCCAGTTGGGTGGAGTCTTGCAGATATAGTTTGAGCATTCCTGCCTGCCACCAGCTCTTTGGCCACCCCCTGGGTGATGTAGGATATGAAACGGGCAAACTGAAAACATCTTGGTTACAGTTCTCCATAAATTCCTGAAGCATCCACTGGCATTCCAGTCTCCCTAATTCATCCACATGAAATGCCAGGGAACTCGAAAGATGCCAGGGTCTGTGGGAGGGAGAGAGAACTGGAATGCCATAGAAGAAGAAAGGTAGGCCGGATTTCTTCAACTGGAACACTAAAACTCCGGATTATCTATGATGCTGTCTGAGTAGCAATGCCTGATCAGAGCAGACACTATGCTTCAGCTAGCATGCACACATGTATCTGTGTACACAGGACAATCTATCATAGTGCCTTTCACAAGCCATTCTCAAAGGTGATTGTACAAAAATTTCTAAAAGATTCAAAAAGATAAGCTGTAACGTTTGTAAAGGCATGTGTTCATAAACTAGAGTGCGATTGTTATACTGATATGTCCATGTTGCAATATAAAACAGATTGTGTCATAATCATAAATTTTGCGTCAAACTGTACTTAGGTTTTTTATCTGCATTTTCCACCTGTGTCATGAACAAATGTGAATAAACTTATACACACTGTCCATATGTTTTTAACAGTCCACAGTAACAGCTGGGGCACTGCAGCTGTGACTCGCACTGTGACTTGTATGGTGGATATGACAAGAGGGTCTGACGGTAAGACACAGTGGCTGTTACATCATTACTAGACGTGTTCTGGCCACAAGACGGATGTTGTGTAGGCGGAGCATGCAGACGCCTCCAGCGTAATTGAACTTAGGTGCAGCCGGGATACTGAGGCAGGACGAACGACTGAAGGATGGCTGACATTTTTAACTGAGAGCGTAGACTTGGTTTGAGGAAGTACGAGGAATAAGATCTCTCTGCAGGGCTGTATTTTTAAAGCTTCTGTTTGACTCCACCAGAATCTAAGCTACTACTGCAACACTTACACAACCGACCGACTGGTAAACAACTTCTATGATAAAATTAGAGTTGGATGTAGCAATAAGAAGCATTAGACTTTCTGCTATATGCCAACTTCTAAGGCGCCAACATTTATTGCACATAGCAGCAATGCATTAACGAGTTGTGCAATCTGTGAATGCAAGGTCCGCGGACTGTGTTTGAGTTAAGTTTCCGTGTGTGCATACAAACACACCACTCCAAGACCCATATGAGTTGTCTCTGAAGAGACTGAAGGTAATAGTGATTCAGTAAGTAAGGTAATCTAAGGTAAACAGGGTAATAATTTAAATACAGGTCATGTACCTGGAGAACTTAGAACTGTGGCTGAATCACAGACAGTAGTAAATCCATTGCAGGATTCTATTTACTTTGCAATAATTGCTTAACTACAATTGCTAATATATATATATATATATATATATATATATATATATATATACTTTATTTCGCTCAAAGCAGAAACACGAAGATTAGAACGCACAACGAAACAAAGAAAACACACAAAAATACACAAACAACTCAAGCTGCAACTCCCCAAAGGCATAAGCATTATAAATCTTTGAGCTAATATAAGACATATTGTCCTTTAGTGACACACCAAGACCATTAACTAGAGAATTGAATTCGTTTCCATAACTGAATGTCAACGTCAACATGTTGAGTGTACTATTACCATTACAAAGCATTTTTTAAGTAGTTTAAACATAGCAATAACTCTCATAGATTTAAAATCCAAACTGCTTAGACCTACAATAAATTCTCGTACTGATTCCCATTTATGGAAACCAAACAGTTTACGATGCACATAATTCCAGCAAGCATTTAGTTTACTGAGCTGAGATTGGGAAAACCTCACTGCTATAGTGAGCAATATCTTAGAACTGGAAGGCAATATGTCAGCTGCAAGTGAAGCTGCATTAACTTCGACAAGCCCGAAGAGTTAATGATAATATTATTGCTAGCTGCATAAAAATTACGCATTATGCTATCCACATCGCATCTCAATTTACTGCCCCCACAAAAGACAACTCCCAAATATTTGACCTGCTCGGTCCACGAAAATTTATTTTGACATAGAACCATATCAGGCAGGGAGGCCTTACATCGGGGACCGAATGCTATGCACCAAGATTTATTACAATTAAATGTTAGGCCTAACTGACTACTAACAACACCACATTTATCTAGTAAGGCTTGAATACCAACTACCGATGCGGACAGCAAAATAATATCATCTGCATACATAATGCATCCCAACCATGACTTGTTTATACAACAACCTACACCAGTTGAGATTTCACATCCTGCATTGAAAGTTGAAACCTGGACACTGAGCTGGATGCCAGACACCAAACTGATTTGATAATCACAGTTTCCTCACCAATGATGCTCTACAACCACTGCCTGCAGAAGACAGCACCAACTGTCAATCATTCATCAGTCAACAATGAAACACCTGCTAATGTTTGTCTTGTCCAGTTATTTGAGAAGGCCTATAAATAGACCAAGAATGAACTGGACACTTATTATTCCCAGGTAGGCAGGTAACATACTCAGGTAACATACAATACATACTAGTGCATGTGTGGTATTGTATTTATAATGTGTTGTATTTATAAATTTCTAAAGCACCACTCTCAGAGCAACCTAGTCAGAGGAACTCCCAGTGTGAAGAACCCCTGGGAAAGATATAAGACCAGATAGAAGTAACTGAACCCCCAGTAAGTATTCGTAATCGTAATCTCCAATTTTCTAAAGCATCGCTGTAAAGCTAAGCACAAAGGACCAACATATTAACAACCACAGTGTCGTATCCAAGGGGTTGTCCAGAGATCGATGTCCATTGGAGGTCTGAGTCCAGTTGCCACAGAGATCAGAGAGGCAGAGCAGCTGTTACCGCGAGTTTCACTGATGTCCAGAAGGCTTGGAAGGCAGAGGATCAGATGGATTATGACAGGAATTCTTGGTGAGTCTTCAATTTGGAGTGGAAAGTAAGGATTGTAGAGTGAGTTGCAGGAGGAAGCCATTCCAAAGTGGTGTATTTAGTTATATTAACCTGCACTTTACAAATCTTCATTATCATTCATTCAGAAATTTAATATAGCACACCTTCAAGAAACCTACTCAGAAGCGAATAGTCACTGAAAAGTCACTGAAACAGGTTGAAACATTTAAATATCTGGGATCGACCATGAATGCACAGGGTGGCTGCGAGCATGACATCAGGAACAGGATTAAGGTGGCTTGGCAGAAATGGAGAGAACTAACGGGAGTGTTGTGTGACGCCAAAATGCCAACTCAACTCAAGGGAAAGGTATACAAAACAATGGTAAGACCGGTGATGCTATATGGAGCAGAGGCCTGGGCGCTGACAAAAAGGGATGAAGGGTTACTGGAGAGAACAGAGATGAGAATGCTACGATGGATACTTGGGATCTCACTGAAGGACAGGAAAAGAAATGTGGACATCAGAAAGAAGCTCGGGGTGGCATGTATAACTGACAAAGTACGAGAGACCAGGCTGAGGTGGTATGGACATGTAATGAGAAAAGAGGATGATAGTTGTGTGAAAAGAATCATGAATGCAGAGGTATACGGACGCCGCAGCCGGGGACGACAGAGGAAGAGATGGGAAGACACGATACAACAAGACCTAAAACTCCTAAAACTGAAGAAAGAAGATGCTCAAGAAAGAAACAAGTGGAAGAGAAGGATCCGAGTGGCTGACCCCTCTCCAAAGAGGGATTAATTCGAGCCTGAAGGAAAAGAAGAAGAAGAAGACTCAGAAGCGAATAGTAGTAGTAGTAGTAGCAGTAGTAGTAGTAGTTGTAGTAGTAGTAGTAGTAGTAGTAGTAGTAGTAGTAGTAGTAATAGTAGTAATAATAATAATAATAATATGGTATGGTATGGTATGGTATCTGAGAATTTATAAAGCGCCTCTCACAGTGTGAACTATTCAGAGGCGCTCTCAGCGTGTGAGCCTCGCGGAAACAGAAAAGTCTTTAAACGACGAACAACATAGATAATAATAATAATAATAATAATAATAATAATAATTATAATAATAATAATAATATTTCTCAACACTAACACCACAGATTCTGCATAGGAATATGGTAGAAACTGCTAATAAAAATCTCTTTAAGTACCTTATTTAAACACAATTTATTAAATGCCTCATATAAATGCAATATTTATCAGCTCTGCTTAATATATCCCATAACATTTCTTTGATCAGCTCATTAACTAATCATAAACCAATCAAGACGCTCCAGGTTGATAAAACATGCCAAGGCTGCTGGCTTGCAGTAGTAGCCCTGCTGTTCTCTTACGACAGATTATTAAATATAATTTATGACGATCTCTCTTTAACTATTAATTCTGTATTTATTAAGCCTCAATATCTAATGACAACACATCAATCAATGGCCATGGGCATTTGTGCGTGAAGATCTTGCTTAAGGTCCCTACACAGCGCAGGCTTGACCCTGCAATCTCACAACTCGGTGTTGCAATGTGAGCACTCAAATCAATCTGCTACCATCTAAAACGGGTTGAGTGGTTAGCTACATCCTCACCAAACTGTGGGATTAGACCAATTTGAAGACAGGATTACAGCAACCTTGTTAAGTGCCTTCCAATCACTTAGGTGTCTGTCACATATATTACAGACTCTTACGCAAAACTCTCAACCTGTCACAGATGACCTTTAAAAATTCAGCAATGCACATGGCTAACAAAGACCGTGGAAAAAAATAGAAATTCGACTAACAAAGGTGGCATTGGACAATTTAAAACACTTCCAAAACTTTGGCAAATACAAATGGAAAAAATTAACCGTAAATCCGGCAACTTCAAACAGACTAAGTGCCGTCTGTCACTCATGTTCTCAGCAGGTGTCTCATGTTCCTCAGGGGAAAAATAAGTCTGGGAAACCAAATCCCACTTCAGAACCAACTTCTAAGCATCCAAACAACTCATGGGGGGGGGGTCTGAGCTAACAGAACCCTTCTCCCTCTAACTGTAAACCTCTCACAATACCCTAAATGCTAAAACAAACCATGTCTAAACTTAACCGTGGATGAGGGTCACTAAGAAAAGCTGAACAAATTATAGAGGAAGTATACAATTATTTGCTTAAGGATTTTTACCTATGCAGAGATCACAGATCTCCCTATTGTATGATTTAGTATACACCTTGGAGGTAACATTACACACATTGAAATGGACATGTGGTTTGTATTAGAGAAATTAATATAATGGCATAGTTTTTGGAAGTTTGATCTTTTATATAGTGGAGATTAATTCCCAATATAATTCACTTCAAAGCATTTCAATCACCTGGAGATTAAAACCACTACCTTGAAGCAAAGCATACATGGTTGACAGTTATACACATGAAAAACTGTTTTGCCCTCTGTCACCCAAAAGACTAAGTTCATGGGAAACCCACCCATTAGCATCCTATACCCCAAGGGTAGCTTGCTTGAGTGCCCACTCCACCTGTTGCACTTTAGGTTACAGACTGTTTGCTTCTACAAATAAACCTTAGCATACATAGTAGAGATTAGTAAATTGGAAGAATTTGAAAGAAAATTAGGAGTAATGAGACTACGGTAAACAAAAAGTCTATTAAATTAATGGCCACTTACAATAGTTGGTTAAGGTTTCGATGCTTATTACCATGCCTTTTCATCTCTCTATCAGTTAAAACAGGTCACTATCATATCTTTCTAATTTTTAAACCCTTTTGTTGTGCATTCTCTTCTTTAATATTTCCAATTCTATTCTTTTCCTTTGACTGCTGGTTCCTTAACTTTCTTGGCGAGTCCATCACAAGGCACGAACAAAACACAAATCATGAAATAAATTGTTTTCCAGCAAGTTTCATTTCCTTATACATGTATATATACTTTCATTTCCCTTCACACACACATATTCTTTTACTTTCATTTCCCCAAGACAATTTGTTTTTCTTAACGGTATAGGCTTAATTTTGACGGTGATGTCCAGTCTCCACCACTTTAAAAAATGCATGGTGACAGTCACCACAACATTTTGGCCATGTGCCGAAATATTTTTGTGACATGACAGCATTATTTTTTTTTAAGTAGGTTCAAGCAACTTGACTGTTGTTTTCCTCTATCCTGGTCTCATGGTCGTCAACCTATTAACAGTTGTGGAACAGAATGTAAACATGCACTTTGTTACCTTCTGTGACCTTAAAGTGACAGAGAAATCATACTAAACTCGTATACAGGTGAAGGGGAGGACGGGATAAGGTAGAGGGGAGGATGGAAGGATAGAGGGAATGGGAAGAAGGAGGGGATTAGTCACCACCAATTTGTGGGGCAACAGTTACGCCCTTGCTTTAGGGAAATGAGAGTATGTGTGCTTAAAGGAATTTCCTCTCCTAGTTTATTTTAGTTTATATACATATTTATTTAGTTTTATTCATTTATTCTTCCAGGATTCAATATTTATATCATGGTTTCTTGCACACCCTCTGCCAGTGGGTCTGCCAATAAAGCCTAGAGTTCCACCAGAATCCTGATTGGGAGAAACTGCTGTAGAGAGCTTCAGCAAATCAGCATGTCCTTGTATTGCATTGGACATGTATCCGTATATATATATATATACTTATCAAATGCACTACAATATATATACGTGTGTGTGTGTGTGTGTGTGTGTGTGTGTGTGTGTGTGTGTGTGTGTGTGTGTGTGTGTGTGTGTGTGTGTGTGTGTGTGTGTGTGTGTGTGTGTGTGTGTGTGTGTGTGTGTGTGTGTGTGTGTGTGTGTGTGTAGCAGTTACTGAACTGCACTCCCATTTTCAACTTGTTCTGTCCTGTATACGGTTCACAGGCATGGGTTCATTGGGCTGTGAAAAAATCATTTACTGGTTCAACTGAGAAAAAGGTTAGAAAACACTGCCGCACCCAGTAACTGCTAAGGGGAGGCTCAAACACACGCACACTTTGCTATCAGGCGAGCACTTAACCACCCGGCAACTGGCCAAGAACGAATGGGCTTCTAAGCCTCACATGTCGACATTCATCCTGTTCAATCTATTCAAATGTCTCGTGCCCTGGTGGTGGTTGCTGTCCTAAAAAGTAATTATTCTGCCACGCCTTTGGCAAACCAGTCTCTGAATCATCTCAAAACAATCCAAATGTCACCGAAATCCAATTACATGGTCCGAGAGAGACTTAAATTTCCATCAAAAGTCCTAGTCAGGCTCCAAGGGCCATGTACAGGAACCGACACTCCGGACACTAATGTCCGACGAAACAGAAACACTAATGTGGCCACAAGACATCACTTAGACACATGTGCGGTGCAGCAGCTGAGCAGCGAGTTGACAGCGAGGCACTTTGTCTGACTTCCGTTAAAGCAAAACATGTTATGGAGTAGTTCACAGTTGTGCTTAAGGGTAAGTAATGCCTTTTGAATGATTATCCAGCTGAACTAAACAATTGCTTTTTAAGGCAGCTGATGTGTGTTACATAAACAGATAAAACGTCTGTGGTCACTAGTGTCTCGTTATACCAGAGGTTATGTATACCAGAGTGGAAGAAGACAGAGGCCGCAGTATACGTAATCAGGAGATCAAAGCCAGCGTAAAACTCGTCAATATTTGAGGCCACTGGAAAGGTTGGAATCGGCAGACGAGGGAGAGGAAAGGAAAGCCTGGCGGATTAAAGGCGTTGGAAGCAGCCATCGGAAATGAACCAATTGGTCTGTCTCTTTTTGAACCCAAATGAACCTTGGCTGTTTTTCCCAATGTTAAACGCCAGAAGTGCCTTCACGGTTCATTAGAGAAGTCTAAGCAACTGATAAATCAGTGACAAACTGGGTAGGGTGTGTATCAGGCCTTTTGTAGGAATCCCTCAAAAGCAGTACGGTGTGGTAATGTGGGTAGGATATGGTATTGTAGGTAGGCTATAGTCTTATGGGTGGAGAATGGTACTGGAGGTAGGATATGATATTGTATTGTATTGTATTGTATATGGGCATTTATAAAGCGCCTCTCGCGGCATAGACCATTCAGAGGCGCTCCCAGTGCGCGAGACCTCGAGAGTAGGTAGTGTATGATAATAGAAGTAGGACATGGTACAGTATTGGAGGTAGGGTATGGTAATGTAGATAGGGTATGTTAGTATAAAACTACTGTACAAGGCTATAACTCATTTATTACATTCACGTATTAATGACAGCCTGCTGGTGCAGAGGCATAGATTGGTCCTGAAGTTGATGAATCTTTCACATGGAGATAATGTCACCAAACGGTCCAACCCAACAACCTATACCCATGATGGATCTCTCTCCCCTATCTCTCTCTGTCTCTCTCTCTGTCTCTCTGTATGTATGTATGTATGTATGTATGTATGTATGTATGTATGTATGTATGTATGTATGTATGTATGTATGTATGTATATATATATATAAACGGATATATATATATATATCTGTTTTTAGAACTTCACAAAGGCACAAAGAATCTGACCATGGCGCTACATTATCACTGCATGTCAACCAACGAAACCATTAACCTACCTATATCCTTATTGGTTGCATACAACTCGACAATGCAGTCTAGGGGAATGAATAACGACATGCCCAACAGTCAACGGCCCGTGTTATTGCTCATTTATTTCCAGTGTTTAAGCCGAATCACTATTTCCTATGACGTTGTCCTACGCGTTGAAGGATTACAACAGCAAAAGCAAGAACAGTAACCGAGTCGACAACGTGACAAATGCAACCGAACAACCATGAAAACTGTTTCATTCAGGAAAACAGACTTTCAGCAACGCACCAGAAGTAAACAGCTTGAACTCTGACACTCTTGCTTTTGTACAGCACACAGGAATCCCATAAAGATTCATTACCTATTTAGTACCAAGGAAATGCTCAACAGGCCTAAACATTTCATTGTGGCGAGTTACGTGAAGAATGAACACAGATTAACTCCACTGCACGTACTCGCGCAGATCCGAGTAAGAGAAATCGAAGCACAGACATAAGCTTGCTCATAGCCAACTCAGCTATAATGTGTACACTGACCGTACACTATCTGTGGGAAGATAAGACGACGAGGAGGAAAACTGACCACCCACCATCATATGCTGAGGCTAAGAAAGTGAAATCGTTAACATTTCATACCCATGGCCGTCTCAGGGCTAGCTTAAGAGACTGCTCTTCTTCTTCTAACTCACATTGTCATGTGCTAAACCTGGATGACAATCCATTCCTTGGGCTCTGGGTATGTTGGGGAGTCCTCCTCCAATGGCCACGTCTCTAGTCAGCTGAGCACAGCTTGGTAACTGATGAACTCTCTTCTCAATGGCAGTTAATATCGGTTAGGCAAATGCATAGTCAGCACATCTAGTAGTTTCTCTTGAAGTCATACAAACTTCAAATTAAATAAACAAGTTAAATGAACAGAATTTGAAGTAGTTGCATTGAGAAAGTTTATGTTAAAAAGCAATAGCCTTAAGTCGAGACAAGAATTCCTCAGCTTTCATTTCATGAATGGTTTAAGACCATCACATGATCAGCAGCGACTGATGGAAGCTGACTGAACCAGAGGGCATCTCTGTATACGCCCTTTGTGTGGTTCTCAACATATGTATAACATTGTATATGAATGTTCAGACACATACTATACGTATGTATACATACACACAAATACAATTATATACATTAAACGATGCCTAAAAATATCATATTACATATTAAGGGTCTGCTACACAACCAACGTCATTAAGACATGAAGCTTGTTATATGGCTTCTTATAAGATACAGTTTGAAGAAAGACAGAAAGCCGAGTCTGGGTTGCCCCAGGGGATGCAGAGGTCTTCTAATCTCTTGCCGGTTACTTTGTCTGCCCAACAGCATCCATCTTGGAAGCGATTTTCAGATCTAACAGGCGACAGATAATACTATAGTTGTTCTGAAGGTGATCTACATGATTCATCAATTAGCAAGAACAATGGGTTCCATGGCCTGTCTGCTTTCTTTTCCATCCATTACAAACCAATTATTTAATTCTAAGGTCATCTGAAACTCTGCCGGAAACAGGGAACTGTTATGACCTTGAGCAAGTAGTCCGAAAACCACAACTGCTCTGTGCCATATATGCCACAGGTTAAGGCCTACACCATAGATAGCTGTACAGCACACAGAAATAATTTAAAATAAAAGGCAGGCACCAAAGGCAAGCAAAGAACAGCACAAAAACAGTAAAAGAAGGTGTCAGGAGGAAGCCAGTACAACAAAGAACCAGCCAAACACAGAACCAGCCAAACAGTCAATAGCACTAACTATTATTCTTATTACCGTATGTATTTATTAAGCGCCACTATCCAATGATCAAGCATCAATCGATAGTGCAGAGTAATTGTGAGTGAAGGACTTGCTCAAGGTTCCTACACAGTGATTGAATCAGGGGAAGCTTGAACCTATATACGTTTTGTGTTACAAGGTGAGTGCTCAACCAATCGGCAACCATGTCCAATAGCAGAGCACTTATACCAGAGAACAATTGCACATCTTTGCCAATTGACTAATGTAGACAGACTTCTTAACAGATGATAGTTTATTCTTACCCATCCCATTCAAACACTTACATGGCACTCAAAGGCATTACAGCTGCATCTGTTGTAATGTAAACAAATTTCTAACCTAAGAACTTCTGTAGCATAACTGTAATCATAATCATAATCTCCAAACTTCTAAAGCGCCACTCAAAAGCCAAGTGCAGGGCACAAGCTTATTCACAAGCGCTGTGTCAAGTCAGAGGAGGTTTTCCAAAGAGTAGTCCAAAGGGACCAAGTCCTGTTTATGTATAATGCACTTCCATTACAACATGGCACTGATTACTGCTGCATTGACATTTATTAAACATTTCATTTATCAAGTTAAAACTTATTAAAACTTCAATTGACACGGTGGCTCCAGTAATATCACAACGCTTTGACTTCTAGTACTGGTGGGGCCATTGTGTACCGGTGGGGCCATTGTGTGTACGGGTGGGGCCATTGTGTATTATAATGTAGAGGTGACTATCACCTGCCTGCTTTCTATCTCTATTGGGAACTCTTAACATGGTTTCATCTGTCAGCTTTAGATGAGAACCTTTTAGTTGGGTTCAGCTGTGTGCTTAAGCCTGCCACCGGCAACATTTCCAGTTGTTTGAACAATGATTGCTAATTAATTGAACGTATCTTAATGACAATCACATCATATCCGTTAGTTTAAAGAGCACATCTCAGTTTGAAGTAGAGATGTATAAATGTTCAGTTACAATTACTTGACTGATGGACGTATAGTCATGTTAGTTCAGGGTCTTCGAACTATCAACTGAAACTCCTCCTTGTTTAGGCAACAACATGGATTGAAGAACATGTAACTTATTTTCCAGAGGTCGTGAACTTTGAATCTGTTTGTTCCTATCTCCTCTGAATTTCAGATTAATGACCTCCGGAGGGGTCTCTATCTGACCTCAGCCTTTGGTCTGCTGGTCTGACGATGGAAATGTATTTACCAAAGACCTCCTCAGCTCATGTTCCCTTTTGATGGCTGGTGAGACAGACCAGACCAGTGGAACAACATCAGTAAGGGAATTACAATCTTATCAGCCGATAGCACCAATCAATTCTCAGCTCCAACCTATGAGGACTTGACTTTCTTGGTGGTCTGAGGCCGTCCTTTCCACCTGCCAGGGCAATTACCGGCTCTGGCACGAACCAACACATCTCTCACCTTTGACCTCGGGCTACTGAATTCAAAGGGACTGCAAGAGATCTGTCAATCAGCCCTTCAACAAAACTCAGTCCCCAGCAACATGTGACATTTAAACTATTCTTCTCCAATTATTCTTATAATCAATACTATGATGGTTACTGGTAAACGCCAAGTTCTCTAGGGCTAATTATTGCAGGGCACTACCTTATTCAGGAGCACACTGATTACTATTAGTTCACTGTGTTATAATCCTCATTGTTTGTCTTAAAACTTTTACATTATAATTAAATGCTGAGTATTGGGCAAAGAAACACCAAACAGGACTAAGTGAGAAAATGTGTCCTACATCCAAGAAATTAGACAGATCTTGGAATCTGGCAAAACATGTAAGGTAGGGAACGCAAACCCGAGGGGTTTTTACGAACCCGGGTTTTCGGTTTTGGCGCCGGTAAAACCCGGGTACCCAGGTTTTGACTGGTTTAGAAACTGTACGAGATAAAAATTACTGCACTAAGTCTTGCGATAAGAACAATGTCGTCGAATGCAGCTACAAAGTCTAAAGTTCTGCAGAAGACAATGATCATAAACGTCCTTGTGTTTGAGCAGGTTTATCTGATGCTTGGACCGGAGATGAATATGCATACTTCGTGTTGAACAGCCGACAATTTTCAGCTTCTATTTACATAACTGGCACTGAGCCGTCTGTCCCACAGAATAGTAAACGAAGTGTTCCCAAACACCGCTCTTTAAATTAATTGATTTAAACATTGCTTTATAAGTCACTAAATTTAAATAAAAACAGTATACCGATAATATACGAAACTCGATGCCACAGGTCAACAAACTCAGCATTAGGTGGCTTAGGCCTACTCACTGTACGTATGAAATGTGAGGCCTCAATCATATACCGTCACCAAAAAAGACATGGAACGAACCAATAAATAAGTAAGTAGAAGTAGTATTACGAAACCTGTTACCAAGCGCAGCACTATCGTTAGCCTATAGTTCCATTACTCTGCATTTGTGAGTTTCACGGCGTGAAGGACGATGAAAGTGATTCTTTTCATACATGCCAAACTTGGGCTTCAATCACTGTTTACGATGACATAGACGGGCTTTGGCAGATGTCAATCCCTCACTTTGGCTATGGGGGTTCCCATACTTGCTTTCGATGCAGAAGACAAGACTGCAAGTGCAGGGACAACCTGTCACGAAGGGACATTGCCTTCGTCTAGTCTCAAGAGCGGAACCAGTCTTCGTCTAAGGTGGAAGCTGCTGTGGCTTATGTGGTGCTCAAATTTTGTATTACACTCATACACAGTTGTTTTACCCGTCGGCCTCTGTCGTTGTTAATCTTTCGAGTTTGGCTGCATTTGTAGTATATTAATGATAGGGATCCGAGTTAGGCTACATTTATATTGTAAAGTAAAACATTGATTCGAGTTAGGTTAGGCCGTATATTATAATATAATAAAATAGTAATAAAAATTTAATATCATTGTTCAAACCCGGGTTTCAATCGCGGTTAAACCCGGGTTTACGGGTTCCGAAAATCGCGGGTAACCCGGCTACCCGGGTAGGCATAAACCCGGGTTTGAATTCCCTAATGTAATTCCTGAGATCATTTATCGATAATTATTGGCAGCCCAGTTGTTGTTGCTGTTTATTATTATTATCATCATCAAAACAGCTTTACATATATATATATATATATATATATATATATATATATATATATTCATTTCATTCATTCATTTTAAGATTTATATAGCGCCCCTTCAAGGTAACTACTCAGAGGCTCTCCCGATACCAGCACGTTCATATAGGACAGTTTTCAGATTTGCAAGAAATAGGCCAGGGGTGGCCCCAGGGCACATGCGGAGCTCTATATATATATATATATATATATATATATACAAAGCATGTATGATACATACATACAAACAAACATACATACATGCATACATACATACATACATACATACATACAATGTCATACATACATATATATACATACATATTCAGAAATAACTTAGAAGTCTTGAAATATACAATTGCTCTGACTAGGTTGTGAACCCATGTCCTCTGGAACGGGAGCCAAGCACAGCTGCTGCAGCCGTAAGACTACCGTATACCATTCACAGCATCTCTGTTGCTCCAGTCAAACAATACCTCCTCGAAAATCGATGGAGTAAGGCCGAGATATCACACCATCCCAAAAAACAAATCAATTCATCACTTCTGCACTGTCTCCCTTTCAGACCAACCACTTGTAGGCTGATTCCCTGTAATAACAACATCAATCTGACACCACTGTAGTCCAGGCAATGTAGAGTTAGACCTGGGCAAAATTGCTTCACAAGGTTTTTAAACGGTTTCCTGCTCAGGAACCATTGCTGAATAACATATCCAAAATCCCCCTAAATCCGACCATGGGAACACCCCCAAAAATGAATTTCAAAATGGCGGATTGGGGTTTCATAAGAAATACCAATAATAATACCAATAATTTGCAGTTATACCTGGGCGAAATTGCTTCAGAAGCTTTTTAAACGGTTTCCTGCTCAGGAACCATTGCTGAATAATATATCCAAAATCCCCCAAAATCGGACCACGGGAACACCCCCAAAATGGCCAAATCCAACATGGCCGCCATCGACCATATTGGAAAATTCACCTTTTTTTGTTTTTTAGAGCACAGGCATGTGTAATACCTCTAATGTTACTGATTTCGGTATGTAGAATTCATTTCTGATATTGTTTTCGCCATTTGGGGTCATCTTCACCTTGAAAGGTCATGGTCAAGGTCATTTTTTTGGCAGATTGGAAAGTTCACTTTTTTATTTTTTAGAGTATATGCACGTGTAATACTTCTAATGTACCTGATTTCGATATGTTGAATTCATTTCTGATATTGTTTTTGCCAATCGGTGTCATCTTCACCTTGAAGGGTCATGGTCAAGGTCATTTTGTTACATCGATGATGCCATCAAGCAAACTTTCCATCATTCGGTAAATGTATATTTTTATGTGTTGCTGTTCTTCACTGTGACCATATACACACAAATTGAGTTTCACATATTGAAATACACTGACGAGGATTCTACGTCAATCTACATGTTGAGGAGATTAAGCCTAGACTGGACCTCACCCACTGGCGTCAGAAGTCTACTCTTGCCACACATGTTGTGGTAGAGTTCATGTCTAAGATGCGGCAGATGCCACTAGCACAATTCCCTAATCTTGGTGTGGTCCTCGACAAATCATAACCTCAGCTTCACCCCTCTGCCAAAATGTGAAATTCATCCATCAGGTACTTGTCTCCTACATTGAGATGTCTCAGCTGTGGAAGCGATGTTGTTGCAGCAGCTGGAATAAGTGTTCACATTTTTGTAGATCTTAGACATGAAATCTACCACAACATGTGTGGCAAGTGTAGACTCCTGACGCCATTGGGTGAGGTCCAATTTAGGCTCAATCTCCCCAACAAGTAGTGACTTGTTGGTGTGAGCTGGAAGATCACCATCGAACAGTGCAGATGCTGAGAGCAAATTGTGTGTATCTGCCTGAGGTCAAAGCCGCGCTCCTTAGCAATGTCCTTGTGCCGATGCGCCTCTGCCATATCCTTGGATGACAGGTTGTTCTTCTCCTTCTCCATTGTTAATGGCATCTTCTGAGGATGAAGTCATGCTAATTTTCTTGGTCTTCTCAACTAATATCTTCTGCCTGTGTGAGCGGTAGGCATTCTGAAGGAAGTTGAGCAGGCTGGTAGCCACCTTTCGGTCAACATCCACCTTTGTGAGCAGGTGGTGCAGTTGCACGGGCACACTGGCTGTCACCGAGTATGGATTCTGCCGCTCTAGCACAAAGTCTAACAGCTTAGACAGGTTATGGTTAAATGTGAGACGGCGAGTGGTACTTAATGCATGCTGTAGATGGCATTCTGTGTGGCTTATGCGGTGGTTAGAGGTGAGAGAGTTGAGAAGGCCGGTGATAGACCCAATCTCGTGGAATAAGAGCTCGAGCTCCGCTACATCAGTGTCATTGTGTGGGGCTCCTGCCACAAAGTGACCTCCAGGACCCTTCGACACTTGCTGGACGTTCTGCTCCACCTTCATGCCATCTCTGACAGCGCAGCACCTCCTGAGCGATCCTGGCTCACACAGAAGCTCGGATGTGTGGATTCCAACACTTTGATTTGTTCCAGATACCACGATCCATAATGTAGGAAGTTGATGCAGTCACATTCTGCAATGATTGGCATAGAATCCTTGTACCTGCAAGTATATTCCAGACTCTTTCTCTCTCGGATACTACAGCGTTCTTGATGACGGTGACCAACTGCAGCCAAACTCAAAAGAATTGGCAGAGCTCGGACTTGGTCTCGATTCCTCGACCTCCTTCTCAAATTCCTGGAAGTCCCGATGCAACTCCTCCACTTCTCCAATCAGGGACTCAAACTGTTCAGGGCAACATTATTTTTTAGCCAGTGTAATTTTCAGTACCTGCAAAAGTGCTGATGTAACCAAATGACCTTGACCATGACCCTTCAATGTGAAGATGACCCCGAATGACAAAAACAATATCAGAAATGAATTCTACATACCCAAAATCAGTAACATTAGAGGTATTACACGTGCATATACTCTAAAAAACAAAAAAACTGAACTTTCCAATCTGCCAAAAATGACCTTGACCATGACCTTTCAAGGTGAAGATGACCCCAAATGGCAAAAACAATATCAGAAATGAATTCTACATACCGATATCAGTAACATTAGAGGTATTACACGTGCATATACTCTAAAAAATAAAAAAGAACTTTTCAATCTGTCAGAAATGACCTTGACCATGACCTTTCAAGGTGAAGATGACCCCAAATGGCGAAAACAATATCAGAAATGAATTCTACATACCGATATCAGTAACATTAGAGGTATTACACGTGCATATAGTCTAAAAAATAAAAAAAGTGAACTTTTCAATCTGTCAGAAATGACCTTGACCATGACCTTTCAAGGTGAAGATGACCCCAAATGGCGAAAACAATATCAGAAATGAATTCTACATACCGAAATCAGTAACATTAGAGGTATTACACGTGCCTGTACTCTAAAAAACAAAAATGGTGAATTTTCCAATATGGTCGATGGCGGCCATGTTGGATTTGGCCATTTTGGGGGTGTTCCCGTGGTCCGATTTTGGGGGATTTTGGATATATTATTCAGCAATGGTTCCTGAGCAGGAAACCGTTTAAAAAGCTTCTGAAGCAATTTCGCCCAGGTGTAACTGCAAATTATTGGTATTATTATTGGTATTTCTTATGAAACCCCCAATCCGCCATTTTGAAATTCATTTTTGGGGGTGTTCCCATGGTCGGATTTAGGGGGATTTTGGATATGTTATTCAGCAATGGTTCCTGAGCAGGAAACCGTTTAAAAACCTTGTGAAGCAATTTTGCCCAGGTTCAAGGTATATTTGAGCTAGATTGCCTGGACTACTGTTCATGAAAGCAAGCCACACGGACAGACACATACGCAACCATACAGACAACGTCACGCACACAGACACCCACCCTCCTGACTGTATCGAAGTGGGCGAGTAGCCATGCCGTGAGAGAGAAATCAATATGAGGCTGTGGAGACATCAATCCGATTTGACAAAGTCTCAAAAGACAGCGGATATGGACCGGATAGGAGGTGGGAAGACCGGCACGTGACATCCGGAAAAGATAGCACACGGCTAAACGTTAGCACAGCCGTTACCCAGAATTCCCCCGAGGGCGACAGAGAAGAAGGGAAGCAGAAGGGCAAGAAGGCGGAGAAGAGGATTAGCCAGAGATACTACTCTAATATACTAGTAATAGAATTCTGGGCTGATAGGAAACTAAGCCTTCCTCTGGACACCTCCCAGCAGGAGACCATCCGCGTTGTATGATGTGTGGCTAATAAAAGTCTAAGACCGAAAGTAAAAATAAGACATGTGGCTAAGAGAAAGACTGAATGTGACATGTGGCTAATGGAAAAAAGGCTATAAGACATGTCTCTCATTGAGAGGAATGGAGCATAAGACACATGGCTAATGGAAAAGTAGGATAGGATTATGTCGTCCAAAAATTAGTCACAGGGTTAATGGAAGGATAGAATACAGGCTAAGAAACAGCTATAAGATATCAGTTTATTATTAAAATTATTCATATTATTAGTTATCAATATCAATATAATTAAAAATAGCACATTGTTATTTTTATATTATTGTTATTATTATGACAATGACTGTAATTATTTTATTATAATTTTTTGCCCTGTGTAATAATTTATGATACCTCAGGAATCAAAAAATTATCTAGAGAATACAAAATAATTCCCGGATTGTTAATTATTACTATTATTAATATTATTGTTATAAATTCGATGTACAAAAGATCCTCGGGGAAAAAATACTCAAGTGAAACAATCAGTTATTACTATTTTTTCTATTATTATTATTATTATTATTATTATTATTATTCTAATATTTTTATATTTCCAAAGGTTGAAATCTTCAGGGTTTCAAAAATTCTTCAGAAGATAAAGGATTTACAGAACCCCTAGAACTTGTCACTCTCACTATGACACTCATCAATATTTTGGTTACTGTTATAATTATTTATTATTATTATTACTCATATCTCCATGGCTCTTTCCACTGCTCTTTGTCAGAAAGTCTTGCTCATCTATATATCTAATTAGGCTAATGAGACATTTGATGCTAGGCTAATGGAAGTTAAGCCCCTTGGTGAATGGCTATTAAAGTCTGTAATGCTTGTGACATAATTGGTAAAAGGAAACCACGAAACAGTCGTCTTTCCATTTCATGGCAGATCATTTCCACGTTCATTTGTTTTCAGAATGATCTACCAACCAAGACCTGACCTACTAATACCCACAGCCGCGCCCTAACGGTAAACTCAAATTTCTAAAGTGCAGGCAGAGCGACATGACACCAGCTCATTCATGAAACAACAATACCAACAAGACAAAAAAATGCATTAGCTAATGCCAGTGGGAAAATGCATCAGGTAGTAACAGTCTGAAAAATACTGGTAATTGGCTGGAATCTATCAAAGTTACTAAGTAACTGTTGATAGAATAGAACGTTCCTTTAAGAACTAACCCCCAGAGGCCGCCACAAATATCATGCACTATAACTTCATTTCCTAGCCTCCGGTGATCAGTCCTCCCCTTGCCGTCTTATTTCCCATTCACAGTGTACAGTCAGCATATTCATTCTATATCCGAACCCGCCAGAGGGCGCAAACTGAATGAAACACAAGTAGGCCTATAGGATAACAAATATTAGAAATAATGAAGCCCAGCAAGATAACAGAAACAGAGATAATCTAAACGTAAACTTTAGCGTACAACTTTTGTTCTCCATAAGCCTAAACAGCTTCAACCACTGATAATTCCTCCTCAATCAGGTATCACCCAAAGCAAGGCTAATAACCCTGCCCATCATACAATCTCTTCCAGGAGGTCTGGAGGCGATACTTCTCACTGAGACCACCATTTACCCCATTAGGAACCTAGCCAGATAGCTGGCAGCAAAGACAAATTCTACTAACACACCGGATAGATTGTGCCCGGAGAGGGAGGGAAAAGAGTGAGACTCCAGGCAAAAAGGTTCCAGGCAGAAAAGGTTCACGAGAGAAAAGGTTTCAGGCAGAAAAGGTTTGCAAAGACTCCGGTGCTCCTGGTTATCATGGTATTCGTTCATGAAAACCATATTATCCAGGAATTTACAACAAGTCAGCCTCTTAATTCATTTTATCAGCAGAGATACCTTTCGTCAGTTATCAGCAGATATACCTTTCCACTTTTTGGCAAACCTGACCCCACACCGAATAATCGTACTGAAAGAATTTCTCCATATGTAACGAATGTGGCTCAACAGGAACTCCAAACGAAAAATTCCCTCCAGTAAAGTTTAAAATGAAACTCTTAATGTGGCCAGAACAAACATATACAGAAATTATCAACATATTACAACAGTTGTAGCCAATGTATGTATGTGTCTAGATACTTAATATAGCGCCTTTTTAGTACCTCACAAAGTGCTGCTCCCAGCGCTAGCCTGTATGATGTTAAATGTCATTACGAACAAAAATATTACATCAGTTAGCAAAACAATGGACAGTAATCTTGAAGAGTCACCAGTGGCGGGCCCATGCACACATGTAGAACCAACCAATGGTAATGAGAACATGTTGGCGATCTCTCCGATTAAAACATCACGGACTAAATAACTCTAATAACACAAAATATCAAGTCAGAAAAATACCTGTTAAGTCAGATCCTACCACACTGAGTTTCTATAGCACTATTTTAGGAGTCTCTCTGAGATGCTAGGCAATGCACTAAATGACCTGAAGTGTCCGGTTGAGCTGACCGTTTGATTTGTTGTAAAATGATGCTCCATTGGGAAGATAGGAAATACCCACATCAGCATCTGAGACAGACAAATGCTTTCATGTTTAAATTGGCTGCTGCTAGAGCAGTAGCTGTTGCTGCTGCCGCTGTGTATAGAAGACCCCAGGCGAGCAGTGGAAGTGAGGACCACCCCCCACCCCCCCGTCTCAAACAACCACTTACAGATAGCACACTTATAGATACTTCACCTCCTTCATTCCAATTTATAGATACTTAAGCGACACTAAGAAGTGAAGCCTTAGATGGAAAGGCAGTTTCTTAAAGAACCTCCTCCTCCTCTTCCTCTCCTCCTCCTCCTCATCCTCTTGCTGCTCCTCCTATTGCTGCTCTTCCTTCTGCCTCTTCACCATTGTCTTCCCTTCCTCTTGCAAACCATAACAAAGGCACCGACCCTTGGGATCAATGCTCTTTATATTACTCAGGCTGTTTACGCTGGCAAGACGTCAGTAGCCAGCCTGTAATTAGGGTCTAAGGGTGTGAGAAGTACAATCTGATCATTAACCAGCCATATATAAATCCAAGAACTCACCCATCCACTCCAAATACTCTCATTAATCCAAGTATTTACCGGATGCCCTAAACAATTCTAGTCTTCCTCATTTCAACCAACGGCCTATCTGTATACGCTGCAGGTAAGCTGTTGACAGCCAAATAAGATTTTCCTAAGACTACTTAGTCTCTTAACTCAACCCTAAAACCAAACAAATAGAATACCTTATGCCATTTGACGTGATCCGATCCCCAATTCCGCCAGTCCCATCACGCCTGTTTGGCCTAGGCTTGCTCCAGAAGTCTTTCTAATCCTAACCGCAAAAATCTCAAAAGCTCAACTTAAAAGCTAAGCACAGGGCACTAGCTATTTCAAAAGCTCTGCATCACACCAGGGAGGTTGTAGAGACATCGTGAGAAGCGAATCCAGTTTCCAGAAGACCAGAGAAAGATGAAGGAGGAATTGTTATGGTAGATTGAAGTGAAGTATTTTTGTGTTTCTGCTTAATTCAGATCAAACCAGTGAAATGAATCCGACAAAAAACTCCAACTTAAATGAGTAACGCGAGCTAAGAACAACAATTTATTTACGCTGCTGTCATGGGAGCAAACGTATTCATATGGAAGAAATCATAACGATCGAACAGCTGTTCAAACAAAATGGCCTGCTATTCCGTAATAACGGGTACCAGATACTTATATCAACAGGAGCAGTTCCACCGAATGCTATAGCAGTTAGTAAAATATTTATGCAACAGTAGAGCTTTTAACGCTCTCTGCAGGCCATTGATAGGGTACGTGGGGACGAGTTGGCATTGAAAGATAATGCAATCCAGAGTTGTTACTTAATGAACAACACTTGGTGTCACAGTCACTGGAGTAAAACGTCATCAACGCACCAACAGAGATTCATTTCCGTAGTGCATGTATTGGCATATAATCCCCATACTGCTATATCAAAATATTAACTGCATTTGTCTTGAAGGGTGCTGTATGACTCGGCTAACAGTCACGTGGTTTTGCCCATTGGTTTGAGCACTCGCCTGCCTCGTCTTGGGTTTGAGCCTCCCCTCAGATGATTACTGGGTAATGACCACGTGCAAGTCCTTCACACACAACTGCTCAGCATCATCAACCAATGCTATGCAATTAGATAGTAGCACTTAACAAATACAGTAAAAATTATAGCAGAGTGAGTGAGCGAGTGAGTGTGAGTGAGCAAGCAACTGTGAGCAAACGAACGACTGAGTGAGCAAGTGAGTGAGTGAGCAAGTGACTGTGAGCAATTGACTGTGTGAGGAAGTGAACAAGTGAGTGTGTGACCAAGTGAGTGAGTGAGCAAGTGACTGTGTGAGCAAGTGAACGACAGAGTGAGTAAGCAATTGAGTGAGTGACTGTGTGACCAAGTGAACGACTGAGTGAGTGAAAGGACATTGCCATCTTCTTCATCACTGCCTCTTTGTCCTCATCATAATCACTACTGTTGCCTTCATCTTCACCATCACATTTATCATTACCTTTACCACCACCATTAACATTACCATAACTACAACCACCACACTACGGGAATCAACACCAATGCCAAGGAGCAGCATGTAGCAGTAGACGCTCCTAAAAACTTAGACAGAAAACTGCCAGGAGACATGGAACAAATCCAACACATCCACAGGATCAAATACCAAAGCTGTCTGAAGCAGAGGGCACACCCACTGTTTGTTGGTTCTTTTCCAGGTTCTCCAGGGTTTTCTGCTGTCACTCCACCCACAACAACATGCACAAAGTCTTCCATATGGACACAAAGTTTCATAGTTTCATAGCTAGCAGCCAAACCTGCCGCTGTCAGCAGCCTTTGATGAGTTGATGGCCTCTTCTTAGAAACAGCATCAAATTAGCTCCAGTTGCAAGACTTACGAAATGCCCCCAAAGGAAACTAAAGGGACAGTTGATATCCACAAATTAATTCATTATCTGAAATCCGCAGGCTTCGGCTGAGAAAAGGCCCTGATTGACTGTAACTTTATAACAGGGTGTGTCCCTTGAGGAGTCACAGCTTAACTTAATTTACTTGCCACGGACCACCAGCTGAGGCCAACCCTCTCTATAATCAACTCCCTGTTTACAGCTCATCATTGATTAGGTCGTCTTCTGTGATATCCCGTCCTCTTGCTACTCTACATCTGGGGTCGAATCCTGGTGCATTGTCTGTGATAGGGACACAACTGTCCAAACAGAAAGAGCTGCCTGATTGCTGTTCTGGTCTTTTTGCCTCAGCCAAAAGATTGTTCAACTGCAGAAATTTGCCTCTGATGACTTTTTAACAGAGATAAGCTGCAATGAAGTATTTTCTGCTTCACATGACTTCATCAACACGTTAAAAAAACTGATAAAAATATCTGTTTCGCTAATAATAATGTATCAACGTTTATGTGCATGAAAACGTTAGAAGCCTGCTTCACAAATTAATATGTAAAAACTGATAAAAACATCTGTTTGGTTAATTTCGTTACTATTACCTTAAACACTTTATTTTTCCAGTACTCACAAACCTCCAACACAGGAACCACTTTCTCCACAGACACTTGTTTCTAATGTCAGTAAGTGCCAGTGAATAAATGCACACGTGGTGCTGAGATATACGTAATTTTTACGACATTAAAAGTTATGACTTTGAAATTCTATTAAATTTACAGTCCATTATATTACATCTCACGCACAAGGCAAACGGAAATTTGACTTCTTTCATCATAAATCAATCATTTCCAGTGAACGTTTCTGAAGCCAATATAATGAAATCAATCTAGCGCTGTGTTCAACCAATCAATTCATTAATTGATTTCTCAATCAATCATTCAGGTGGGAGCTTATAAAGGGGTCGAAGCCAAAACACTTCAGTTTCCTCCCAGTTGATTTATAGCGCCACAGCTACCAATCCTTTGAGACCAAAATAATGTAACTTGCTGACCTAAGCATTCCAATGAACCATTACCTTCAAGAACGCCCCCACCAATCCTCATGCTTTCAGGATACCCTGACAGACAGACAGACAGACAGACAGACAGACAGACAGACAGACAGACAGACAGACAGACAGACAGACAGACAGACACACACACACAGACACACAGACACACAGACAGACACACAGACACACAGACAGACAGACATTTCCTGTCTTTGCCCATATAAACAACATGTAACACTGACCACAATGTCTAGGTCAAGTCAAGGGATTTGACAAAAAACCTGCAACCTGCAGTGTTAATCCGTGCATGTATGTATCAACATGCACGCATGTAAAGCCTGTCTGCTTCTCTGCCTGCCTGTTTATATCTCTCTATCTGTCTGCCTGTCTGTTAGACCATTCATTTGTGTGCTCTTCTGAAAATATCGAATAATGGCAGAGGCGAAGAGAGCACTTGGAGACCAAATGGATCTGGACAAAAACAGACAAATGCACACTTCTCTCTTCTGAAGGACTTTAAAACCCGTTGCTTCCCGGAGGCATTCTGCAATTAGCCACAGGTCCTTGGCCAAGCCGTGTAGGATTAAATTGCTCGCAGAAACAGCCACAGATTATGAGGCATACAACAAAATCTATATATAGACATATCTATCAAACTCAAACAGAGACATACACATAGGAGCACACGCACACACAGACACACACCCACAAACAAACAGACACACATCCAAATCACAATGCTTTAGTGACATACTTAAAACACGCTATATTCAGTGTGTTGACACACACACACACACACAAACACGCACGCATACACACAAACACACGCACACACACATAAATGCACACATATTCACATATACTGGTAGTACATAGCCATAACAATTTCATCTTTCTACTGTACATATGACTGTAGCCAGTCAGTTCTCAATGCTGCACCAGACTGATTGCTCGACTTCCTAAATTTTCCCATATCTCTTCGTTTAAGGTCAATCAACTTCACTGGCTCCCTCTCCTAGCCCGCATTCAATTTAAAGTTCTTGTTCTTGTCCTTAAGTCTAAACTGGGTACTACTCCCAAATATATCAGGGACCACATCTACCCCCTCTTTCTGCCGCTTCCTCACCGACCTCTCCACCCTCGCAACCAGCATGTCCCCTTTGTTCGGCGTGCCAGGACCACTTTAGCTTAAACTAGATCTTTTGCCAACATAGGACCCTCCCTGTGGAATGCCCTTCCTTCCTCTCTACGGGTAACCTTACTTTCTGGATCTCTTCCTACATCCCATTCCGTGCTTAAAACCTTTTCTTCTCTCGGAGCCTTCGCACTGGGAGCGCTGCTGAGTGGCGTCAGCTGTGAGAAGCGCTATACAAATATCTAAATACTATACTATACGATAGGTGATTACAAATGCATTTAAACTGGTTTGACTGTACTTCTTGGGTTTCTATCTCTATGATGTTTACAAATTTATGTACTGTAAGCTGAATGTAACATTCAGCATTTGCCAAATGTTATCAATGGTCAGGTAATCATTTAAAATCTAAAACCAAGGAAATCATCACCCTCATCATCATTGTCATCCATCCAGACATCCACCCATCCAACTAGAAATCCAGCCAATGTATTTCTGTAACTGTTATTTAAAATATTCAATAGCATATGCATTTTTAACTGTATTGTTTTTGCCTGTTTATCATTACTAGGGTAAACACAACAAAAGACTTCAACAATTACCAAGAGTGCAGATCATATTTGATATCACGGTCAGCCTTTCTGTAGCACACAAATACCTTAGATGGAAGAAGGATTCACTAGACACTTTCCTCTGCCTCAATTATTTCCCAATCAAATCTACCATTCCAGATATTTCCAGGAAAGACATTTCCCCAGAAGCCTTATGGTCCACAGAGGAAAGCACCCAAGAAGTACCTAACACTGATAATGGACCCCAAGAGACAAGATAGGGAATCCAACCCGCTAAGACTTGGACAAAAACCAGGATCAGATGGAGTCAGTAACTATAGACCACAGCAGAAAGGAATGCCGGCTGCTTACAAATTATCTCCCAGATGAGGCCTGGAGACAAGGGACAGATTAGTTTAAGGTCAACAACTTAAATGAAAGACCCCAAAGTGGGATCATTGCCAAGTGCAATCTTTTGAACAAACAGGGAACACCTTTAAACTATGGACACTACTACTTCCTGAAGCACATGTTTTCACTCAGAGAACCCCATTCCACTAATCCAAAGTAATTTATTTAGGAGATTTTGTTCTGGCAAGATACAATAAAGCAGCCTCTGAGAAACTGCTCCTTTAACAGAACAAAAAAAAACAGATAAAATAAGCAAAACCATTACAAACAACTTCTGAGTGAGTATACTATGTTGGTGGTCAATTGGAAATAGCCAACATGTTCCCATCACACTGTATTTTGTGTGCACTGTGATGGACATCATCATAATCGTAATTATAAACTCCAACTTTCGAAAGCACTACTCTAAAGCTAAGTGCAAGGCACTAGCTCATTCACGGGCGCTGTGTCGTATCAGAGCACTACCAAGTTGCCAAGTGCAATCTTTTGAACAAACAGGGAACAGCTTTAAAGTTCAGAGATTGATGTCCAGTGGAGGTCCAAGTCCAGTTGCCAGAGCGGTCAGAGAGAGGCAGATCAGCTGTTACAGTGGGTTTAGTTGAGGAAGAGAAAGCTTGGAAGGCAGAGGATCGGATGGATTAGGGTAGGAATTCTTGAACAGGTGAGGCTTCAGTTTGGAGTGGAAAGCCTGTGGAAAGTCATGACACCCACATTCCCCACAACTGAAGACTTCGAAGTGAGCGGTTTTTTATTATGTGCTGCAGACAACCGGCTAGGCAACCTTACCACTGTACACTTGAGATATGGTAATTGCTCGTTTGCTAAATGATTGCATTAAAATAATAGTGGCATTAATTGGATAGGAGGACCAATCACTGGAGCATCCAGGGCTAGAATCACATCACAATAACTCAGTGGCGTCTACCAATGAGGGGGTGGTTGGAAGAACGATCTCCCACGCTTGCCAGAAGTGGGTGGGGGATAACGTTACTGGTCAGAAAACAGTTTTAATGAACACTTTTAGCATGATAACTTCTTATTTCAGTTTTTTACCTTGTAGCAACTTTTCTTATGGACCATGCATGATGCTGATGTATATAATAAATTAATTTACACTTCTGCGTGACTTCTGAGCCTCTTATAATAAGTCGGCCAGAGTGGAAGGGGATTGTTCTCCCATTCCAGATGGGGGGGGGGGATAGACACCACTGCAATAACTCTGTCCGATGCTTGCTGATCGTTAATTCGTGATTAACAGATATTCAAAACAAACAAACGTTACTTCTATGGCAGTCTCATCATAATCCAATTTAAGGCAACAATTAATACATAATTCAATTCAATTCAATTCAACTTTATTGATCCGAATTCAATACAAAAGTACAGTAGGCACCAATCGGAATGTAAAAACATTCGGGATACAATAGGGAAAGCCCAAAAGGGACATAGGTCCCGCTTAATTAGGGCTGCCTATTTGTTACATAGTAATAAGATGGCACCAAAAAAGAAAAAGAAAAATTATGGGGACAAAAACCAGGCCCTGAAAATACTGTCCTTGAGGTATAGTATGAATGAAAAGTAAAGGACTAGTTGAAAATACAAGAAAATGCAAACAAACAAAACAAAAACTAAAACAAAAACGAAAAGAAAATGCATCAGATGATCAGCATGGCTCAGCCGAGCACCTATTACTGTAAACAGGATTACAGAAAACCTCCATCCTATTACTCATTGACCAACACGCAACTAAGAGACTGCTGATAAGCATTTTTAGTTGTGGATTTGGAAAGGATTTCTAGTCTTCAGAACCTTCTGCTGCAATACTTTTACGCTTGGCTTGATCTTAGGTTTTTACCTGTAACCTTTATCAGAGTTTTACTCCTTTACAAAAAACTCCTTGCCATAGATAGTGGTGCTGCTGTACTAGCAGGCAATCTAACCCTGAAGCTAGATTCTGGATCCCATCTAATGACGCAAGTCTTCCACGTGATTTGTCCGTCCGTTAGATCCAGCCAACCCCATACCAACAAATTCCCAGCCACCCTATAACAGGAACCATATTTGACCTGGGTGGATTAAGGCTGTTATACTGTCGTCTGCCATGGGGCCTCCTCCTTTCCAGTTGCATTAGCAAACATCTGATAGAAATTTCACTCACTAAATCGTGTATCGCCATGCACTTTATCAGCGGCCACACATCGACCGAGAAACCAGTCAGCCAATCACTCGGCCAGTCAACGGCCAGTCAACGGCCAGTCAGCAGGTCAGCCGTCGAAATAGCAATCGTCCAGCAGAGAAAGCATCTAGTAAGGTTGGAGAGAAAAGAAAATGTTCCACGACCACCACAGACCAGGAAATAAGTAATCTGAATGATGTTCTTGAGAATCTAATTTCCAGTTGTATTACTCTTTTTGTTGACAATCTGGGTAAGGATAAATAACCCAACGTTAAATCTAGCCCATGGCAGATCCAAGTCTGTCTCCTTTGAGAAGGCTCTTGATTTGGGGAAAGTAAATTGACTTGAATACTGAAAATTCAAGTAATTTAATTATGTAACTTGTGTAGTTACGTAAATTCGCATACAATATTGTAATTATGACAACTTCTGTTTCATCATAAGTAGCCAGCAACTTCTAGGGTGCCAGATGGGGCATAACCGGGTAGACGTTTTTCATTGAGTACCGAATCCGAGTATTTGGATGTACTATTTTCCAGATCCGGGTACTAACCGAGTAACATTTGTTCCATATGCAATGTTTACCATTTCAATGTACTAATAAAATATTTGCGAAATTTTTGTTCTTGTAATAACTGACTAATACATTTTGAATTTTAGATATAAATAATGAAATGGATTTGAATTCCGTTGTGGACTTCCAGTATTTGTGTTTTTGTACTTTTCTTCTTCAAAACGATTATGCTAGATGAATAAGTTTCATTTTTATTTGCAACTATTTGTCTGTACAGCATTTGCCGAGGCAAATACTTCCAAATAGTGCTGAAAATTGGGATATTCGGCCGAGGCGAATGTCTGAGGCGATTTCCGGTTATGCCCTAGTGCCTGACAATGTCAGTTGCCACTGCAAGCTACCTGAAGATTTGTTTAACTGAACTCCCTCTTTATTCAGACCACTTGGTGCTGATTTCAATATTACACAGCAAGGTTAGCTCTGCAATGTGCATGGACCACCGAAGACAACTTTACAGTTATGGTGGAGTTTGGTTATTGGTGTACGGATACCAATTAAAGTCAACCCCACCAGAATCGCATAAATAATCCTAAACATGGGGGGGTCTTAGAGTCAGGGATGATTGACTCTCTCTCCAGCCAAGAGCATGAGCCAACTCTCAGTAGAAGCAACTGCCCATCGGCTAGTATATATTCTGCAAATTAACAACTGCTTGTGAAGTAGGTCTTGTCTTGATGCTCAAGGATAAGGCCTGCAATTTTAAAGACTCAGCTTTGGATATTAATGGTACTTTTTTGAGTATGCATTTTAATGTCGTTGGTATACAGAAGCACATTGTGCAATTTGCAGTTGAAAGGGGAACTCTCCTCTCCCTAACTGGTCTGACTATTTCTTACTCAAGCTGTATTTGCCCCACACATTTTCCTCCTGCCCCACAGGTCTTCCCCAATTGGTGTCAACCACAAATCACACCGTGTAGCAGTCATTGCTCTGGACAGAAAAAAGCTATAGGATAAGACTTCATGTCATATTGGAAATGCATTGTCTAGCCAGATTGTCAGATATTACTACTGGCTTTTTTGACAGACAACATAGTCTCATGACAGGACATGAGCTGAGGTCTAGAACTGAATGGAGGCAGGAAATGAATGCACAATTACGTCAACCACCCATAGCATGCCACCCATTGATAAAATCCAGTGCCTAACATTTCCATGATCCTACTTCACGCAAGTCTTTGCTGGTCAATCTGGTTTCCTTGCCACTTTTCCTGTCTGTCAGCTATCACTGGGAAGATGTCAAACGGCCAACAAAGAACAGCTAGAGAAACAAAGGAACAACTAAAGAAACAGAGAAACAACCACAGAAACAAAGGAATAACCACAGAAACAAAGGAACAACCACAGAAACAAAGGAACAACTACAGAAACATAGAAACAACCACATAAACAAAGGAGCAACCACAGATACAAAGAAACAACCATAGAAACAAAGGAATAATAACAGAAACAAGGAATAACCACAGAAACAAAGGAATAACCACAGAAACAAAGGAACAACCACAGAAACAAAGGAACAACTACAGAAACATAGAAACAACCACATAAACAAAGGAGCAACCACAGATACAAAGAAACAACCATAGAAACAAAGGAATAATAACAGAAACAAGGAATAACCACAGAAACAAAGGAATAACCACAGAAACAAAGGAACAACCACAGAAACAAAGGAACAACTACAGAAACATAGAAACAACCACATAAACAAAGGAGCAACCACAGATACAAAGAAACAACCATAGAAACAAAGGAACAATAACAGAAACAAGGAATAACCACAGAAACAAAGGAATAACCACAGAAACAAAGGAACAACCACAGAAACAAAGGAACAACTACAGAAACATAGAAACAACCACATAAACAAAGGAGCAACCACAGATACAAAGAAACAACCATAGAAACAAAGGAATAATAACAGAAACAAGGAATAACCACAGAAACAAAGGAATAACCACAGAAACAAAGGAACAACCACGGAAACAAAGGAACAACTACAGAAACATAGAAACAACCACATAAACAAAGGAGCAACCACAGATACAAAGAAACAACCATAGAAACAAAGGAACAATTACAGAAACAAGGAATAACCACAGAAACAAAGGAATAACCACAGAAACAAAGGAACAACCACAGAAACAACCACAAAAACAATGAGCAACTGCAGAAACACAAACATCCACAGAAACAGAAGAAAACCCGGAAAAACACAAACATCCAGGGAAACACAGAAATACCCAGAAACACATAGAAGAACCTACAGAAAGAACCATATAGCCAGACAAACATAGGTGAACCGAAGAAAAAGTGTTGAAATGACAGCCAGAGACGATCTAGAGATGTAGACATAACTGAAAATGACTACGGCTGCCACAGCCAACGCACCCTGCCATCTACCGTCCTACATCACTCACATCAAAATCATGCAGAGTCTAACGTTAATCGGCAGAGGCGAAAAGTATTAGTGGATGAGGAACGCTGCTCTTCGGTGGGGAAGTAATGGCTTCGCCAAAGACACGGGCGTAATTGCTAACGTTGTTTATACGATGATATATCGAAAACACTAGATCATAATTTTATATGGAAGCCTGTGGGGTAGGCAACACCTGGAGGGAAATGCATTGCAGGGAAGTATGTATCATAAGAACGAGTTTTATAGTTATAAGAGACATCAAAGTGCAGAAAGGTACAGGCAAAGGGGAGTAATAAAAGGTAACGGTTTTTTCATTCTTGGAAGTGATTGCAGGTAATAAACTTCTCCCCAACATGCTGCAAATATCTTATGAAGCACTACACTTTCCCAAACGTCCAAAAGACGCGTTATTAATATTAATATATTTCATTTATTACTGTTACTAGCAGACAGAAATCTGACATCCACTTGGGTGTTCAACCGGATGTCTGTAGAGAGACAAATAGGAAGAAGTTAGTTCAAGCATTCAACAAACTAGTACACATAATGCTTCGATAGCATCTAATGCACTGTCAAACTGTTGTAAAGTAAGGTAAAAGGTAAGGTCAGGGCCGGCCCTATGCACAGGCAAAGCAGGCAATTGCCTGGGGCGCCAAAATCAAGTTGGCGCCATTTTCATGAAGAAATGTGTTTAAAATAGAGTTTCATGTTTTTCACTTTTTTAGCCATTTTTTCAATTACAATGATTATTTTCATCTGAATTCAAAACTTTTGTTGTGACGTGGGATGGACCATGGAGTGGGGGGGGCGAGTCCGAAGGCGCCAAATGTATGCTTTGCCTGGGGCACCATTTGGGCTAGGGCTGGTCCTGGGTAAGGTAATCACTCTTGTTACTCTGATATATGGGGTTCAATTGCAAGATATCTCACAAAATCACATTAGTGCATCTAACACAAACCATGTTATGTGGTTTGATTTTGCACAATCGTCATATCGTATTATGCAGTACAGCACGTCATACGCCCCTGCAGAACTTTGGATGACAATAACAGCACGTGCCGTTTTCAAAGCTTACGTGGCATCATCAACACTAGAAGCAGAAGAGAGTTTCATGTTTCTGTCTTCAAAGGCTAAGCCAGATTGCCATCTAGTTGTTTTCAGAAGTCCATCAAAATAGTCAGAATCACTGATTGCTTAGTATGTGTGTAATGTACAGTCCATCATAGTATGGTAACTGTTTAGGGACTTTCAATCACAGTTCTTCAATCACAACTGCTTGCATCTCAGAATCATATTTATAGATCTCGTAATAAATTAAATACAATAATTTGTTATTAATTATGTAAACATCGTTAAGGTTGGTACAGGCATTGCTTTGTGAGGTACTGAAAAATCATCATAGTAAGTATCTATTAAATACCTCTGAACAGTTTGCACTGTGAGAGGCACTTTATAAATTCCCAGATACCATACCATACACATATACATATTTACATACACACATTATAACAATCATCACACCCTCAACATCAGTACATCCAGATAAAGAACATGGATTCCCCTAGCATCACAAAACCTCAGGAGTGATGATGTTTTAACAAACCACCTGTTCAATCTCTTATTTGCTGATGAATCACAGGTCAACGTAGATCAAAACAGACCAGGCCCAGAATCAATCAGTATGCTTACAAAAAACCAGCAGAACTAATAATGCAAGTCATGCATCATTAGTTTAAATTTAGTCCTTTCAAGCATTTCGTACTCAAGGAAAATCAATAGTTTAATTACTGCTATCAGCGTTCGAACATAGTCAGAACGAACTGAAACACGTGCAGAAGAGCGTACTTAATACTTTAAAAATTTCAATTTGTCTGTGGCCAACATCCTCATTTCAGCAAATACAAAAGCTTATCCCTGAATCTGCAACATCATGGCATAACAGACAGACGTGCATGTTTGAGTGTACGTATGTATGTATGAATGCATGTATGTAAGCATGTATGTATGTATGTTTGTGTGTAACTTGTTTGTGTGTAAGTATGTATGTTCGTGTGCATGTATGTATGTATGTATGTATGTATGTATGTATGTATGTATGTATGTATGTATGTATGTATGTATGTATGTATGTACGTACGTATGTATCTGGACTTTTATAGAGTGCATTTGTAAGAACCTCTAAAAAGCCCTGGGCACATGGCTGTCTACGAGAAGACTATCTATGACGTTTTATAACAGACTAACATCGTAAAAAGACTAACACGGCATAAAAGACTAACATTATCTAATAGACTAACCTTTGCCTGAAAATTTTATCATTAAGCACAATATCCTACAATCTCTACACACCCTCCAAACGTCTTGAACTGTCTGCAGTTACTAACCAAAAACACTAAATGAACAGAACTAGCTGACTGAATAACTTATTTACCGATCTAACTGTACGGCAAACATTCACAACAAATTAGACAACATAAAAAAATACTCACAGATTTCTTCTTTATCGAAGCCATCCATATCTGCCATGACCACAGCCGACGCCAAAATCACGACCAGAAAAATAAGTCGATCTGACGGCTGGACCTTCAAATTCATCATAACTTTCCCGGAAGTTGAATTTTCTGCAAATTGCTGGCATCGACAGCGACCACTGCTGCAGAATGGCATGATGACGGACAAATCGGGAGCCGATCCGCGACCATAAAGCATCCGGCATTTGAACGCAACCTCAATAGAGTGGCTGACAAAAGAAGATGTTTCCATCAATGCAAACGAACTAACGGAACAAGAGTTCCCTTACAAAGCACACACACACAGGCACTCGCTCGCACCTACATACAGTTTTCACAGAAAGCAATAATTTTATTTTGCAAAACAGCTGCCGAGACAAGAGCACAAAGTACCGGCGCTGCGCAAATCGCAACACCTGAGCTCTCTCGATATATGACGACCATTTGGACAGTTTTTAAGCGAAATCATTTCCATAGGTCTCGCTGCTGGGGGCAGTGGGGTGGAGTCGGGGACGTCCTGGTTGACGTTGCTCACAGATCTATGGGGCAGGTGGGAGGCATGAACATTGAACAATACTGGCCTGCTGCTTTCAGAATCCCATCTGATCCAGTGGTACAGGTGATGATAACTTCACATTATTAACTGAACAGCACATTCAGCATTATACACTTTTCAACTGTGTATATTAGATGTCTGTAGACCAAAGTGCGATTAGCAATTGGTTACTACAGAATATACTTACTTACTTTACTTACTAATAACTTAACACAATTTATCCACATTTAACATAACATTTATTAACCAAACTTCAGCACAACTACTCATGTAGAGCATCTGCAGTAAATAAAGTTATCTTGCATCTTACAAATTGTTTCTAACAATAATGACTTGAATTATAATTCAAGTCATTTTTATTAGAAATGTTGTTGAGCAAGAAATGCAAATGAGTAATTAACAACTTAATATTAATCATTTTTATCGCTCATCCACATTTGTTGTTCAACAACAGATAAATTATCTGTAACTTCTGTTTAAAAAATATTTTTAATAAACAGGGTATGCAGATATTTGATTTGGGTTGATATGATATAGTGCCAGTGAAATGCTGATCTCTCTTTTGTGCAATGCTGAGCATTATATTGGAGATTACAGGGGCGTTATATAAATCTGATAGACAGACAGACAGAGAGATAAATTACATTATATTACATTACCTTACGTACCAAGTATCCTGCAGCAGCTTACTTAATTATCAAGTGATGCCCAAGAAAAGTTTCAACCTCCTCAATTAGTTAGAGGAAGAAGAATAGTCCCTTACATCTGCCAGAGAAGAAGAATAGTCCCTTACATCTGCCAGAGAAGAAGAAGAATAGTCCCTTACTTCTCCCTGAGAGGAAGAATAGTCCCTTACATCTGCCAGAGAAGAAGAATAGTCCCTTACATCTGCCAGAGAAGAAGAAGAATAGTCCCTTACTTCTCCCTGAGAGGAAGAATAGTCCCTTACATCTGCCAGAGAAGAAGAATAGTCCCTTACATCTGCCAGAGAAGAAGAATAGTCCCTTACATCTGCCAGAGAAGAAGAAGAATAGTCCCTTACATCTGCCAGAGAAGAAGAAGAATAGTCCCTTACTTCTCCCTGAGAGGAAGAATAGTCCCTTACATCTGCCAGAGAAGAAGAATAGTCCCTTACATCTGCCAGAGAAGAAGAAGAATAGTCCCTTACTTCTCCCTGAGAGGAAGAATAGTCCCTTACATCTGCCAGAGAAGAAGAATAGTCCCTTACATCTGCCAGAGAAGAAGAAGAATAGTCCCTTACTTCTCCCTGAGAGGAAGAATAGTCCCTTACATCTGCCAGAGAAGAAGAATAGTCCCTTACATCTGCCAGAGAAGAAGAATAGTCCCTTACATCTGCCAGAGAAGAAGAAGAATAGTCCCTTACATCTGCCAGAGAAGAAGAAGAATAGTCCCTTACTTCTCCCTGAGAGGAAGAATAGTCCCTTACATCTGCCAGAGAAGAAGAATAGTCCCTTACATCTGCCAGAGAAGAAGAAGAATAGTCCCTTACTTCTCCCTGAGAGGAAGAATAGTCCCTTACATCTGCCAGAGAAGAAGAATAGTCCCTTACATCTGCCAGAGAAGAAGAATAGTCCCTTACATCTGCCAGAGAAGAAGAAGAATAGTCCCTTACATCTGCCAGAGAAGAAGAAGAATAGTCCCTTACTTCTCCCTGAGAGGAAGAATAGTCCCTTACATCTGCCAGAGAAGAAGAATAGTCCCTTACATCTGCCAGAGAAGAAGAAGAATAGTCCCTTACTTCTCCCTGAGAGGAAGAATAGTCCCTTACATCTGCCAGAGAAGAAGAAGAATAGTCCCTTACATCTGCCAGAGAAGAAGAAGAATAGTCCCTTACTTCTCCCTGAGAGGAAGAATAGTCCCTTACATCTGCCAGAGAAGAAGAATAGTCCCTTACATCTGCCAGAGAAGAAGAAGAATAGTCCCTTACATCTGCCAGAGAAGAAGAATAGTCCCTTACATCTGCCAGAGAAGAAGAATAGTCCCTTACATCTGCCAGAGAAGAAGAAGAATAGTCCCTTACATCTGCCAGAGAAGAAGAATAGTCCCTTACATCTGCCAGAGAAGAAGAATAGTCCCTTACATCTGCCAGAGAAGAAGAAGAATAGTCCCTTACTTCTCCCTGAGAGGAAGAATAGTCCCTTACATCTGCCAGAGAAGAAGAATAGTCCCTTACATCTGCCAGAGAAGAAGAAGAATAGTCCCTTACTTCTCCCTGAGAGGAAGAATAGTCCCTTACATCTGCCAGAGAAGAAGAATAGTCCCTTACATCTGCCAGAGAAGAAGAATAGTCCCTTACATCTGCCAGAGAAGAAGAAGAATAGTCCCTTACATCTGCCAGAGAAGAAGAAGAATAGTCCCTTACTTCTCCCTGAGAGGAAGAATAGTCCCTTACATCTGCCAGAGAAGAAGAATAGTCCCTTACATCTGCCAGAGAAGAAGAAGAATAGTCCCTTACTTCTCCCTGAGAGGAAGAATAGTCCCTTACATCTGCCAGAGAAGAAGAATAGTCCCTTACATCTGCCAGAGAAGAAGAATAGTCCCTTACATCTGCCAGAGAAGAAGAAGAATAGTCCCTTACATCTGCCAGAGAAGAAGAAGAATAGTCCCTTACTTCTCCCTGAGAGGAAGAATAGTCCCTTACATCTGCCAGAGAAGAAGAATAGTCCCTTACATCTGCCAGAGAAGAAGAAGAATAGTCCCTTACTTCTCCCTGAGAGGAAGAATAGTCCCTTACATCTGCCAGAGAAGAAGAATAGTCCCTTACATCTGCCAGAGAAGAAGAATAGTCCCTTACATCTGCCAGAGAAGAAGAAGAATAGTCCCTTACATCTGCCAGAGAAGAAGAAGAATAGTCCCTTACTTCTCCCTGAGAGGAAGAATAGTCCCTTACATCTGCCAGAGAAGAAGAATAGTCCCTTACATCTGCCAGAGAAGAAGAAGAATAGTCCCTTACTTCTCCCTGAGAGGAAGAATAGTCCCTTACATCTGCCAGAGAAGAAGAAGAATAGTCCCTTACATCTGCCAGAGAAGAAGAAGAATAGTCCCTTACTTCTCCCTGAGAGGAAGAATAGTCCCTTACATCTGCCAGAGAAGAAGAATAGTCCCTTACATCTGCCAGAGAAGAAGAAGAATAGTCCCTTACATCTGCCAGAGAAGAAGAATAGTCCCTTACATCTGCCAGAGAAGAAGAATAGTCCCTTACATCTGCCAGAGAAGAAGAAGAATAGTCCCTTACATCTGCCAGAGAAGAAGAATAGTCCCTTACATCTGCCAGAGAAGAAGAATAGTCCCTTACATCTGCCAGAGAAGAAGAATAGTCCCTTACATCTGCCAGAGAAGAAGAAGAATAGTCCCTTACTTCTCCCTGAGAGGAAGAATAGTCCCTTACATCTGCCAGAGAAGAAGAATAGTCCCTTACATCTGCCAGAGAAGAAGAATAGTCCCTTACATCTGCCAGAGAAGAAGAAGAATAGTCCCTTACATCTGCCAGAGAAGAAGAAGAATAGTCCCTTACTTCTCCCTGAGAGGAAGAATAGTCCCTTACATCTGCCAGAGAAGAAGAATAGTCCCTTACATCTGCCAGAGAAGAAGAATAGTCCCTTACATCTGCCAGAGAAGAAGAATAGTCCCTTACATCTGCCAGAGAAGAAGAAGAATAGTCCCTTACTTCTCCCTGAGAGGAAGAATAGTCCCTTACATCTGCCTGAAAGAAAACCTTGGGTATGTATTAGAGACTTCATTGTTTCACATCAGCATACGATTACTGGTGACCAGACCTCTCCCGCAGAGACAGTTTATTATCATTGACCTATTTTATAGACGAGTTCAAAATGTGGTAAGAGTAAAGCAGTGATTCAAAACATTCAGTACTGGCGAGGATTTGAACCATAAACCTCTCGATTGACAGTCAAGTGTGATAACAATAATTATTAGACAAGTGATTTTCAACCTTTTTGTAGTCATGGAACCATACACAAAGCAATCATCTGCTCATGGAATCCACTCGTCCAGTTTTTCAAGAGATAAATGTAATTGTAACTTGTAATGTTGGCATAAATACATAATAATATTTAATTATTTTAACAAAGAATCGTGTCGAGCAAGAATGACTGACAGCTGTGAAGAATTCTGTTCACTGTTCAGTGTTCATCCTCTTGTGACTTCAGTTGATGTATTTTAATTTTGTACTGAACTGTAGCGGAATTCCTGCCTGACGCTCACAGAACCTAAGGGTTCTGACCTTAAGGTTCAGTCATATTGAGAGAGTCAGAAGGCCTGGTCAGCTACAGAGAAGTCTCTGGAATCAGCATAGACCAGTGGTTCTTAACCTTTTCGAGGGAGCCGAACCCCAAGAAAAATCTATGACCACTCACCGAACCCCTCAAGTTTAAACAATAATTTTTTAACTAATGGGAACAAAAGGAAATAAAAAATTGTACCAAATGTGATACAATATTAATACATTCAATACAATACATGAACTACTAACAGTTAACTAACCGTACCAACACTATTTATTAAATAAAAGTCCAGAAAATAAAATAGCAAATGATTTTTTACTCACACTCACTGACCCTGAATAGATATATATTTCAGAGGACCTCTGCTGAATCCCTGGCAATGGCTCACCGAACCCCAGGGGTTCGGTCGAACACTGGTTAAGAAACACTGGCATAGACTGAAGATAGTACAGTTGAGTGAAATGTTACAATTAGCCCAGTCTTGAAAATTATTTGCTCGTCTTTGGAAAGCCAATGCATCGATTTAAGAATCGGTGATGCTCATATTTTGGAGTTTTAGCGATAGTTCTGGCCAAGGTATTTTGAACTCTTTGAAGTTGAGATGGTTGGACACGAGGCATTAGCCAAACAAATCAGGCAGCGGTAGTGGGCAGAAAAACTCCGTCATATCTATAGAATTAGATACCACAATCCCATATTATGTGTGCAATTAATGACAGGTCTAAGACAAATAAAATGCCCAAACTGTGATCTGAACATCTGCATTGTATGAGAGAAATGTGTATATGTGGAGAGAGACAGACAGAAAGACAGACAGATACAGAAAGATATATAAGAGAGAGAGAGAGAGAGAGAGACAGACAGACAGACAGACAGACAGACAGACACAGAGAGAGACAGAGACAGAGACAGAGAGAGACAGAGAGAGACAGAGAGAGAGACAGAGAGAGAGAGAGAGACAGACAGACAGACAGACAGACAGACAGACAGGCAGACAGACAGACAGACAGACAGAGACAGAGACAGAGACAGAGACAGAGACAGAGACAGAGACAGAGACAGAGACAGAGAGACAGAGAGACAGAGAGAGAGAGAGAGAGAGAGAGAGAGAGAGAGAGAGAGAGAGAGAGAGAGAGAGAGAGAGAGAGAGAGAGAGAGAGAGAGAGAGAGAGAGAGAGAGAGAGAGAGAGAGAGAGAGAGAGAGAGAGAGAGAGAGAGAGAGAGAGAGAGAGAGAGAGAGAGAGCTGGCATGGAGAAATTATCTGGAGAAATTATGGAAAGAAATGTACAGTCGAGTGTCATCAGGGAGAAGATGGTGTTTCAGGCCGCTTTGACTCAGTAAAACACTTAGCGCAGGATCGGTGTAGAGAAAAGCATGGCTCCGAGAACAGAGCCTTTAGGGACGCCGCAGGTTGAGTGCTACTGGTACCCGGTCCGACATTGCTCCATTGACGACGACAGACTGAATGGCGTACGGAGAGTAAGATATGAGTTGAAACGGTTTAGGGCCAGAACAGATACACCATACGAGTACTCAAGGCGATGGAGTCAGATGGCATGGTCGACAGTGTTGAAGGCAGCAGATAAGTTCAGAAGAGCAACTGCAGTTATTTACCATTGTCTGTAGAACCGATAATGTTTATTGTGGACAGACTGAAGAGCAGTCTCCGTGTAAGTTTTGCTTAGAGGAATTTGTGAGATGCTGACTGAAGAACAAGAATAAAGCAACGTAAATAAAGCATCGTGTAACCAGAATAAGACGCAGGAGATGCTAATAAGATCCAGAATGGGTGGGGTTGTTCAGAGGAAGATACCTGTCATACCAGGGATCTCTAAAGTGGAAGAAATTAGGGTCTTGGGTGTTACGGTTACTGAAACACTTTGCTTTTGTTACACATTGACTGTCCCACCTGCGCCCCCTAGTCAATTCAGCTATGACGAGTACACTGACCGTATACTGTCGATGGGCATATGAGACGGCGAGGGAGAGGACTGGCCACCTGCCCTCATATGCCGAGGCTAAGAAAATGAAGTTGCCAACACTTCATACCCATGGCTGCCTCAGGTATAGCTTAAGAGACTGCTCTTCTTCTTCAGTCTACATACATTCAAACATACCCAATACATACATTACATATACATAACACATACTCAGACATATAAATACGTGCATACATACACATATACATACACGCATACATACACAGACAAGTACTGGTCTTTTAGTGAACTGTAATTACTGTCCTTTTAATGAACTGTAATGACTGTAACAATGAACATACCACAACAACGAGCAAGAAAATTTGCTGTGATATCACGAGGTAACCCACAGCTGGTATTATTCCAATTAAAATGATGACAAAATCGGTTCTGCTGCTGCTGCTGCTGCTGCTGCTGCTGCTATACTGGCCTGTGATGAGGTCACTGAACAGACAATAGAGGCTGACAGCCTGCTGCTTACTGAAGATAATTAGATTTGCTTTATCTTAGCAAATTGAGCCAACCTGGAATCCAATGCATGCCACGGGCTACAGAGGAAGACAGTGGCTAGTTAGTGGCTATAGATGACCCTATGGCAAGACACTAGTGGCTACACATGACTATATATATACATCTATATATATATATATAGTGGAATATATATACATATATATATATATATATATGTACATATATCCAGTATGAGAATTGTAGAAAAAAGACTGGGGGGTTAGACTTTGATCCATGTGGAGTTGGGGTGTGCAATGAAGATTTAACTGTGGGGTTCTAAGAAAGACTGGGGGTTAACCCCCCAACAATTCTCACCCTGTATATACCTGTTCTCCCATTTACCCATTTACTCTGTCTGTCTGTCTGTCTGTCTGAATGCTTGCCTGGAAAGTTGGCTAGCAGTCTGGTTTACCTAACTCAACAGTGCTTCATTAAGTTAAAGTAATGACACTTTCATCACAACAGCTAGTACTCAGAGTTAGGAGTTAGTCATAGCCCAGTTGGGTCTAAGATTCTTCCAACTGAAGCACAGCCATGACCACAGTTATGCAAGCACCCAATGACCCTTCTTCCTTTTGTTCTATGGCTTAGCAAGTAATCAATAATAATATTTTTTTAAATCTTAATATTAATTCCAGTTTTCATAAAGTTGTGCTTCCAGTTTACCTTTCTTAAATTCTGTGAATAGAACTTTGGGCCAACACAGTGACAAAATAACAGAGAAGCTTTAGCGTCTCAACATAATCTTTATTTTACCCGGATCTTTTTCAAATCCTTAGGTATAGTTCCTGCCTCAGAGTCAAAACTTCTAGTACCAATCACAAAGAAATGCCTGGCTACCTTAGTCACCTGCAAGGACTATTACAATATCCAGGCCATGAAACAAACGCAGAATCAGCCACAGCATGAAATATAAAGACGATTTTTTATTGTTCCATATACAAACTTCCTCTGTCGCACCAAGGCATTCATTATCCGTTGGAAGTGTTGTCATTCCAAACCTTCATATCCGTTGGCTTGCAGTACAACGTTCATCTTCTTTTCCATGTCGACTATTAATTAGGTTTCTACATCAGCTAGAAAAGGTTTCTCACACACTCAAGTATCACACTTCATACTTTATCAATTGATTGAAACATTCCCATGTTCCAGAAAGAAAGTTAAAGTTGCAGCGGATAGCTAGCTACATAGACAATTAGGAACCCAGTAAGACAGACGGACAGACACACAGCCAGACAGACACAGACAGACACACAGACAGACACACACAGACATCCACACACTAACAGACACACACACAACAGAGAGGCACACAGACAGACACACACAGACAGACAGACACACACAGACAGACACACACAGACAGACACACAGATAAACAGACAGACCAAACAGTTAACAGATAATGAGACAAACAGATACACAGACAGACACAGAAACAAAGACAAACATAAACAGACATACATAGAGGAAAATGAGACAGAGCTATGCAGACATAGGCACAGAGACTCAGATTTTGAAAGACAGACAGCCAGCCAGCCACAGAAACCGTCAAAGACAATCTAAGATGGCTTCAAGATGTCGTCTAGAAAAACATTCGGCAGACTTGAGAGAACCAACCACCGTCTAATCGCAGTATCTGGGAGTTGCCTGTCTGATTACTGATTCTGTAAGGAGTGCCGTATAAATTTACCATCTGACGAAGACCTCATTTGTCAGCACTTATGTCACTGGGAAAATATCTGCACTGAAGACTATCACCACACCGCCGATGTGACTCAGTGGAGTATGGGACTTTGTCTCCCTCTGCACAACACATTATGCGGATGTTGCAACGTAAAATCCAAACCATAACTGGCATTACCGGTCTGGGAATTGGGAATTTCTGTTGTGTTTGCAAGAAACCTTGCTAAGGGTGGTTAGGTGCAAAACTTAAAAATACCAACTGAACCCGATGCACTTGAAACTCAACGAGATGAATTGCTAAATTACTAACCAGAAACAGAACATAGCTAAACAATTACATTTATGAGTCACTTCCTTTGTCGGAAACAATCCTTTTTTGGTTTTTGATCCGATATCTTTTTTTAAACTCTTTGCCCCTAGCTATACGTATGTGGTAGTCTACAGTGATTCATTCAATACAATCCAGATTCAGGAATTACATATTCCCAACTGCAGGTCTTTGTCTGGAATCTCTGCCTGTCTGAGTCCCAGTTGCTCTCCATCACTCTTCTTCACTGCTCATTACACACTCTGTTTCAACCCTTGTGAATCGTGATATCCCACTACCTCTCTGACTTTGCTCTACTATCTACTTCACTCTGCCATTTCCTCTCTGTCTGCCCCACCGTCCGTCTGTCCGTCCGTCAGTCAGTCAGTCAGTCAGTCAGCCAGCCAGCCAGCCAGAAGCCAGTCAGTCAGTCCGTCACTCTCCATCATATTCTCTGTAATCTCTATACCTTCCTCTGTTTATCAAACTTTCTCGTTCTCACTTACAGTGTCCCATTCTGCATTTAGTACTTTCCAGACTCTTTCTCCCATTCTCTCTGTCCAACTTTCTGGCCATCTGACTATCTGTCTGTCTGTCTATGTGTCTGTCTGTCTGTAACTCTGTGGGCCTATCTTCCTTTTGCTGCTATACCCTCTGCAGATTCTCACTAACACTCGTTGTCCAACTCTCTCTGACACTCATTCTTAATTCTCTGTCCTACTCAATCAATTTAGCCCACTGTTTCTTCCACTGTCTTATTAGCTCTAACTTTTTCATCTCCATTTTCTCAGTCCAGCATCCCTCCCTCCCTCCCTCCTTCCCTCCCTCCCTCCCTCCCTCCCTCCCTCCCTCCCTCCCTCCCTCCCTCCCTCTCTCCCTCTGTCTCTCTCACTTTCTCAGCGTTGCCTCTCAGAGGTCTTTAAAAGGCCCTACACAAATAGTCAGGTACAACCATAATCCCTGACCACTGGCTCTCTCTGCTCTTCCACCACCCATACTCCCTGCCCTATTGTTGCCCATTTGACACCATGCCACCATCAGCTTGTTCATCATCACGTTTTTCAGTGCCTTTACCGTTTTACGACATACTGAAATGGTGCTATATCAACAGTCTCGTTGTCAAGACCTTAAACCTCAAGACCAAGACCAAGACCAAGGCTTTGAACCTCGAGACCAAGACCAAGACTTTGAACCTCGAGACCAAGACCAAAACTTTAAACCTCCACACCAAGACCCAAAAAATTCACATTGAGTCCAAGACTTCTTTTCCTTAGAAAAACATTGTCAAATCGGACTACTCACTATTTTAATGAAAACGTGAGTCTTTTATTTTATTCAAGAAAATTAACTTTAATAATCAGACTGCAGAGAATTCTGAATTCGTATTTACAAAAGTCCTTCATGCAAAATGTTATTCCAAATGCCTTTTGTATTTTATAAAAACCAATTCGCTCAGAATTTTCTGACCAAGACGTGCCTTGTGGGGCCTCATAAAAATTTCGCCATGTGAAAAAATACTTTCCATATAGGTGCTGAAGTCGCTGGCACACACAGTAGCTTTTCAAGCACTAGATTTAAATGTACAAATCGTGAGCCTTTTTTAAAATCCTCCCATGGTTTATCAGACCGTCTGGCTCAGAAAAAGTCTCGGCAGTGCTTCCAGATACAACATAACTTAGTTGCTGCTGCCAATGGGTTTTCCTGACCAACAAGACTTGTATCTGTCCGTAGGTATTTGTCATAGGCTATGATGCAAACAGGCTTGATAAATTTTTTTAATTATTGAGTTTTTTAAATGACTTCATATTGACACCCGGTCTTGGTCTTGGTCTTGCGAGACCAAGACCAAGACTTTAACCTCAAGACCAAGACCAAGACTTTTGGTCTCAAGACCAAGACCAAGACTTTTAAAAATGAAATCGAGTGCACTCGAGACCAAGACCTTGGTCTCGAGGACAACAAGTCTGTATATCAAGTATCATGAAACATACATGCATACATACACACATACACAGACACACACAGACACATACATACATACACACATACCTAAACGCATACAGACATACATACTATATACATGTCATACATACACATACCTAAACACACACATACACACATACCTAAACACATACATATATACATACAAACATACATACATCAGTACATCGTATAATATCCTAGATATATGAAGTACAGCGTGCCAGTGCCACCGGACGAAAACCAACACCTTATGAAGCACCTCTCAACAAAAATCCTTCACAAGCCATTTACATAAAAGAAAAGAAAAAACTTCTACAAAGTCGATTGTTACTTACGTCCGGCCAGCACCCACAAGACACAAGCGTGTTTACAACTGTGAGTGTTTCAGCAGAACCCGTCAAACCCAAAGGGGATCGGTGTAGGTTTCCACCGGAAATGCACCCAGAGGAACTGTCACCAGTTGCAGCAGAACTATCAAGTGACCATATAATCCACGTCGTCGCTCCTCATCATAGGAAGCAGACCGTGCAGCAACAATCCGTCCGTCTGAGACAACCACGTCCCGACTCACATTGATACGGCAGCAAATTTTCCAATCAGCCACATGCATCCAGCAGCAGAGACTACGCAGCCTGATACTGCTGCTGTTGGTGGTGGTGCCGCGGCCGTAGACCCAACGCTTACCTACGTACATCACCTACATGCCAGCCTACGGCGATGCTCGGCGCCTGCTGCAGGAGAAAAGGGGAAAAGGCTGCTGGGGCGCAAGTGTGTCAAGCCAACTGCTGCCATCTGTAAGGCTGTCAGAGAACTAAACCCTAGGACTGAACACCGTTTTGCAGCATGCAACTGTGTTGCCAAGAAAGTTTTGCGCTGTGCAAGTAAGTAGTATTTTGTAATGTACATGCAAAAAGTACCATAGTACTGTTGTAATGTAGATGTGCAAGTAATGTGCGGATTTAAGCAAGTGATGTATCCTTATATGTGTTTTATACATCTAAATGATTTAAATTTTATTTTAAGTGTCAATTCTGCTTATCCCTCATAATTTTTAAAATCTCTGTTAAGCATTGCATATTGTTCTTCAACCTCACAAACTGGTCTATCAAAACTGGTTTATCGAAACTGTTTTACCCGACAGTGGCCCGTCTGAAAATCATAGACTGTCCTAATAAAGCTACACAAATTAATGCCTATTAATTATTATTAATGCCTATTAACTATCATTAATGACTGGTAATTAATTATCCCGAAAATTAAATTGGTTAATGGCAAATAGAGTATCTGTAATGTAGGTTGTGTCACATTACAGGTACTGACCTGACCATATGGTGTTAAACTGGTAATGTATCTGCCTGTTGCCTCAGTATCTGTGATTTGAATCCTGCTTTGTCGTAAGGAGTTGACAATTTAATTTGAAGCATTGTAACCCAAGTAAGGAAATGTTGTCTGATTATTGTTGGATAGAAAAGCTGTTACCATGTTTGTACTTCAGCTGAAGTACAAACATGTTTGTGTACTTCAGCTGAAGTACAAACACGGTAACAAACATGTTTGTACTTCAGCTGAAGTACAAACGTGTGAGATGTGGTCCTTCAACCAACAGACCACATCTCACACGAGACCAGCTATGAAGGAAGCATGGAAATGCGTGCTGAATGAATCATGTCTTATCTTATCTTAAGGCAGAATGCTATAATCGAGAGGTGCATGGGTTACACTGTCAGCTGTAAGGCACAGGATTTGTAAGTTTCCCAGTTCAATTCAAGTATAAAAGGATGCAAAGATTCGATGACTGAAAAAAATCATTAACCCTCAATTCTGATGGACCATTATCTCACAGGTTGATTACTTTTCATGGCATTAGATTACCTGCTTCAATGCTTCCAGTTGCACAATAATGTCTGCATTCCTTGCACATATAATAACATGTTCATGAATGCACATAACCTGTACATGTACATTATAGTAATGCTTGCATATGTACATTACATGCTTACACACTTCAGCCCACATGACGTACACAGTTGCATGATCTAAATACTCCAGGCTGTCTGCCTGAGCAGTAGTAGTTGGTGCTCGAGCACTGGACGTGACAAGATAAATGACCGAGGAAAATGGAGATAATTAATTTGCACACATCGCCACCAAATGGCTGGCACCAGGAACTGATGATGAGAAAACAAACATAGATTATAAAAACATAAATATTAAACATAATTTATGCAACATAAACGCAATTAGTAAAAATAAATACGGGCTAAAATGACGTAGGTGATATGTCAATTAGTGACACCAAAGTGACACTACTTTCAAAAGGCACAAAATCCATGCATGTCACGCAAACGCAGACACAAAGCAGACACAGAAAATCCAATTCTCACTGAAAAAGACTAAACTCTACGTAGATTCTTCGCATTTTTCCTGATCCACTCTTTTCTCTCCGCTGCTACAAGCCGCTTCCGAGAAACGACCAGTATAGGCTACGTTCGAAAGAAAACAACAACCGCGAACCCGAAATTCAATTCGTTTCATGACAAAAATGGATGGCGTTTTGATAGGATTTATGAAGACGAGGCTTAGGAACCACAGAAACATAATCCAATTACGCGACCCACGTACAAGCACTCGGAGTTAGTCTGTCAGGCAGACGTAGTGTCCGCCGCGTCACTACTGTCGGTGGTGGTCAGGCGTTGAACTGACAAGTCCACAAATGGAGATTACTTTGGACGTGTACAGGAAATACGTCCGACCGACCGACACTAGAAGAAATCTAACGAGAGAAGTATTTCTGTTACTTCTCTCTCGTATGCATATCTCGACTCGTGTTTCGGTTCGCAATTCATGAGAAGCGCCGCCGCCGTCGTCTTCTCGAATCGATACCACGGCGCGGCGCGGCGCATCGTACATTGCCACCGACGCCGAGTAATATTCGCTGGTCGCGGCGCGTTCATCCCCGTCGTCCGTCGTGTGGCAGGCCGACACTATTACGAGTTTTATCACATACTTAGGAAAGCCAGAGACTAGTATCAACAAAGAAGATCAATGTCAGCTACTGACATCTGCGAACGGCCATCAACAACGACGACAGTAGCAACGCAACAGCATATCAGCGCCAACCCTCCTATTCTCCAACTTAATGGACCTGTCCGCCGTAAAACGAGATGAAGCCACCAACGAAGCCGTCGAACAGAACTTCCACGGTCGTCGCTGACCCACCGTGTTATGCCATTGTCTTCTGGCGATAAAATGCGTCTCTGCCGCGCTCCGGTTCCAGGAAATTCTGCTCGAAATCGATTTCACCCGAATGGATCCATCAGCTTATGATCGATCTCACTGAGGCTTTGGATCTGTCTCGATGGAGTTGATCCAGCCCCACGTAATCGGTTTCAGTGCAGTGGATCCAGCTGCTCGGAATCAGTCCAACGTCACCGTAATGGATCGACCGGCTAAGTCCTCGTTATGACACTGTACCGCCTCGTCTCAAGACGATCTGGCTAAATCTGAACTGATGGCTCAGAAACTAAGTTTTGATTTGTTGTAGACTGAAATTCCACTGACAGGTTTGAAAAATTCTAGTGTACTGTCTTATACCAATGCAACAACAGTTGGCTGAAGTTGTTAACTGATTAACTATTACAGAGCAGCTTTTAACTATTACAGAGCAACAAAGCAACATGCAACAGCCTTGGAGTTGCTTCAGCCATGGAATCTTCAAGCATTTGGACTATAATTTGAGGTGAAGTGTTGCTGAAGTTGCAGTTAGACTTCATATGTGATGGATGACCTTTAACCTACAGGCTTATACATGTAAAAGACCTGGAAAACTGACTTGAACTGTTGGGTTCAGGGTTTCTATCATTGTAGGCCAACATTTACTCAAAATACTGAGAGTAAATTGCTTAAACCCTGCAACGGCAGAAATTTGACGCAAGACTTGGATTCCATCTGCACTCTTGAGCAAACTAGCCACAATGAATACACTGCCCTGACATTGTCTGTGGGAAGATCAGACAGCAAGGGAAAGGACAGAAAGGCTAGGAATATCAAGTTGTTAACACTTCATAGTCATCTTTAGTCCAGCTTAAAGGATTGCTCTCCTACTTCTTCCAATTGGTTAAGCCAACCAACCCATCACAAAACCTGTTGGTCAACTGCCCTGGTCTTGCTTCAGCCACGGAATCTGTAAGCATTTGGACAATAAGTTTGAGGTCAAGTGTTGCTGAAGTTGCAATTAACCTGCATGAGTGATGGATGACCTTTAGCCTACACGCTAAAATATTGTAAAGGACCCTAATAACTGCTTTAGAGACATTTCCACTTAAAAAGCTCATCTGCCTACTCATGATATTTACACAATGCATACAAGCTTTAAGTATGTAAGTACACATATATTGTATTCGGACATTTATAAAGCGCTTCTAGTGGGAGGGTCATTCAGAAGTGCTCCCAGAACGGACAGAGGAAGCTCATTCCAAAGAGCAGGGCCAATGGAAGCAAAAGACCTAGATTGAGCCAGTGAAGTCCTGACACGGGGAACGAGGAGGTCCAAACGGTCAGAGGAACGAAGAGGACTAAGAGAAGCAGCACAGTGAGGGCGATGAATTAAGTCACATAAATATTTCGGAGCAAAACCAAGTTGAGCCATATATGTATGTATGTAGATATGTATGTGTATGTATGCATGCATGCATGCATTTATGTATGTATGCATGTGTACATGCATAATATGCATATAAACACCACAGTGCCTTTCAAATATTTTGCACAAGCTGATGTTGAAGTTCAATAAGAATTAAGAATAACAAGTTCATCTGTACGCAAATAATGCTCATACTGAGCAAATGATGCTCATATTGAGCAAATAATGCTCATATTGAGCACCTCTGAGTAGTTCCTTGAAGGGGCACTACACATAAATTCTCGAATGAATGAATATTACTGGAAAAGTGAGCATTATAAAGTGGGCTCTCACGTACACATACAGCCCATCCCATCCAGTGGAGTTCCATGCAAAGCTAACAGAACTTTGACATTCGTTGTGCTCACAGTTCCAGGTCCAGGCTGCATTGAGGATGAGTAACGATGGCAGCCAATGAAGTTCACAGCACACAGCTATGCCTACCAACTGGCAACTCTGACAGCGACATCTCATGGGGTCCACGTTGGGCCCACAGTGGGTCTCCAGCAGCCCAGTGAGGGTTAGCTGAGGTCCAATACAGTACATATACAATACAATACAACTGTAATTTGATAATGCCCTCCTTACAATGTTCAGAAGTGCACACTGAAGCCAGGCAAATTAAGAGCCATAGTTAGACTGGAAAAGGTAAGTTTCCAGGCTAAAGCAAAAGACAGCCTCGCTAAGAGAGTTGCGGACATGAGGAGGTAGAGTTCCAGATGGAGGGACCTGCAACTGTGAATGACTGCCCCGCCAAAGACAAGACGTGTACCATGAACAGCATAATTTCCAGCAGATGCTGATCGAAGAGAGGAACAGTCTTTAACACAGTTGCAAGGTGTGACCCATGGAAGATAAGCAGATGATCTGCATGTGCTCTGTACTATAGGAGTGCTAGCTTGAAGCGGATACGCTCACAGACAGGAAGCCAGTGTAGAGAGCAAAGAGCAGGTGTGATATGAGCATGGCTGTTTGGTACCTGTGGACAGATGGTAGGTAGGTAATGATCGAAACACAAAGCAACAACATTGACAACAATTGGTTTGTTTCATTATGCATTTGTGCAAATCTTTCTTTTGGAGATTTATCCATTCGGGTAATGAATGGCATAATGGGTTTCAAAATGCGCTATATAAATCTCCGATACAAACATGTATGCATAATCTAAATAAACCAATCAGTGAAGACTTAATCAGGTCGATGTACAACTCTCCGCTTGATCACTGCTGTAGCCCACCACCTTCTGAAAGCAGAGTGCCATCGGCGAAGGATCTTAATTTTCTATTGAGGTGTAAACATATAACACCAGCAATTGAAAGCACAGTCTTTCTTTTGAACCATGTCCAACAAGCACAGTGATGTATGGTAAACACATTTACACCAACACAAAGCCACGCTCTCGACTGACGCGGCCGTGCTGTTTGCCTCATAAGTTCCCATCTCAACGGCTCTCAGTTGGATGATGATGAGGCGTCTCTGTCAGTTCCTGTCAGTCCCTCTGTCAGTTCCTCTGTCAGTCTCTCTGTCAGTCTCTCTGTCAGTTCCTCTGTCAGTTCCTCTGTCCATCTCTGTGTCAGTCTCTGTCTCTATTTCTCCTCCAGGAAACAACGACTCATTGCTTCCGTGAACTTCCAGTCACGCAATGTCTCTTCAAAGGCAGAGACAAACCGAAGCCGGGCAAATTAATTACTGATCATCGGTACCATTCTATAACCTAATTATTATCAGTTCTTTTAACCTGAAACACAAATTTACTGAAGCATTGTTCTAGAAAGACTAGTCTTTGCAGGTGGTCTTACGAGTGAAAAAGCTGCTGTGAAAGTGACTGCACTGAAGTATTGGATCATTTGGATGGCAATGTGGGGGAAAGTACTCTCCCTATATTTGCTAAGTTGCTAACAATATATACAGAAGCTGACAAAAGGCCGTTGCTTATGCTGTTGCCGATATTAGGCCTATTATTTCTTATTATTATCATTATTAATATCAGACGGCGAAGGAGAATTCTGGCCACCTGCCCTCATATGCCGAGGCTAAGAAAATAAAGTCACTAAAGTCAGAGAAATGAAGATCGTACATGCCTGTCCATAATTAGAACGCTATGGCTGTCTCTCAGGCTAGCTTAAGGGACTGCTCTTCTTCTATCATTATTATTATCATTGTTACTACTGTCACAAATGTTTCAGCTGTGGAAGGTGCATTTGTAGGAACAAACAATTATTCTAAACCATACATACATTGTATTAATGGGTATAAGAAAAATTAGGCCTCATCTTCCACAACATGAGTGACTATGCCTCGAAAAGGCATTATATCGCTGGACACAGATAGTAAGGCACTAGAAAAGGAAACTCACCTCGCATCAGTCTCCAGAAATGGTTTAAAAGTCGACAGCCAATCTCACATAGTCATTTTCACCATAAAAATCAAACCACTGGAGAAAGTTCTTCACGTGTCTTTATCAATATTTGTCTGACATTTCTGCCAGGTCGGCACAACAGGATGAGATGATCATATGAAATATGAATTTCCAGGCCACAGAACAGTGAGCAATTTCAATTTCCACCAGCCAACGGAACGAAAGATCACCTCTATCGGACAAATATTTTGTCATTCTATCACTGTCATACGATCATCGATCGAGAAAAAGTGATCGTGCAAATTGATCACAGATGCAAACAGAAGCCATTCAGAGAAATGAAGATCGTACATGCCTGTCCATAATTAGAACGCTGGTCAGCAAGGATAAAATGACCTCAATTCCATTTATGTCAGCGACCACACCACCACAGCCACGATATCATTCTGACGGTAACTGCAATGATGAACAGATTAACGCAGTACAATAGCCTCACTGTTGTGTTAATCGCAAAGAGAAATTGCGGTGCAGATATCCATTATCTACGATGCAAACCGAGAAAAGAATGAGATATGTTGGAACTGAGAGTTATTCTCATCCATACGTAATTGTGTTGTGATTCTGAATATACACAAGCTCTATGTGCAGCTTCCTTCAGCACATGGGCATAAAGAGATAGCAGAGAGAGAGAGACAGACAGAGAGAGACAGAGACAGAGACAGACAAAGACAGACAGAGACAGACAGAGACAGACAGAGAGCACATGGACATAGCAGAGACAGAGACAGAGAGAGAGCAGAGCACAGTGCTCGAAAGATTATTGTAAGCAAAAATTGTGGAAAAAATCAGCATCGTGGGTATTATAACGAATTCTCATATTCTCTGATATATACACATGCAAAATAAGGATATCTACGATTTGAGTTTATACTTTATCATTTTCATCCACTGATGCCTGCATTTAATCATTCTCATTCTGCAATGATCTGCCATGCACCACCCTGTGACAACAGTGTTCTATGCATCAGTCTTGTAAGTGGTTAAAGACCATGGTAATTGTAATTAGTAACTTCTGTTGTGCAGGTGTCTAACGCACAATCGATGGTGCACCAAACCAAGGTCAATATTTCCCAGATCAGTCAGCTAAGTCTTGCACTGTTGGTTGCCTCTGATTCACATTTCGGTGTGACCATGAGCACGTTACAAATTTAATTAATAATAATAATAATTCAGGAGTGCCTCTGAAGAGTATCTTCAAGAGGTGCTATATAAATGTGCATTTCCAAATTACGCTTAAGATAATTCACACATTGGTGCAACCATGGAAACTAAAACTATTGATATCTAACCCTTCTCTCACCCATTCATCCCTAATTATTGAAGCACCGAGGTCACAATATTTCAAATAATCAGACACAATGTTAAGGTGAAACAATGTAACACAAGGCAGGACAAGCCAAAGCAAATTAACAATGTCTCAAATGGAATTTCTTGCAATACTAGTATAGCATTGCCAATTGTTATTTTTGGATGTTCCCATGTTAGTCGGAGGGAACAGGGTTCGCAAATGGTATCAAGGGCTAGTAAAGTTGAGTCTGTCACCTCAATTTTTTTCAATTTTCAAATACATGTTTTTTTTCTTCTAAATTGTTTAGAGGAACAGGTTTATTTAGCCTACTCATAATTATAATTTAAATACTTAAATGTTAGTAATTAAAAATGCAAAAACCATTATTTAAATCCTATATTATAGTTTTTATTGTATATTGAAATAATTTCTGTTGAATTTTTAGAAAGACAATTTGTGATACAGATTTTGGTAAAGGATTGGTCATTGTGTGACAGTGTTTGGCGTGGTCCTGGTCACCCTGGTGTTCACAAACCGAATATCAGTAAATGTAGTAAAACGTACTTTACTGAAAGTCCTGCAATGTCCTACGTGCTTTGAAATGATCAAAATATTGCATAACATGATAAGTGGAAATGTACTTACGTTACTCAGGTGAGAGGACATGGTAAACAATCTTATTATGAGTTATGACATGCTGAGCAAAACCAGCTCAGTCACCTAAGAGAATCTGTTTTTGTTCTACTTATGCATGAGCCTGCCAGAGAAGACTACCGGTAATCCTGCTGTTGTTGCAGTCCTGCAAATGAAGTTTTCATTCATATCGAACAACAACATCCTTAGCCTAATCAGGAGTAGCTTTGATAGACCTCTAAGAAGGCACTTAAGAAATTTTTAAGTACACACACAAACAAACAAACAAACACACACAAACACACACACACACACACATATATACACTATTCAATAAATAGCAATAAAGAGATTGATTGATTGATTGATTGATTGATTGATTGATTGATTGATTGATTGATTGATATATACTTCTATTCATATAAAAAAACTGCTATGTAAAGGCAAAAGAAAACCAAGACGACCAGCACAATTATTTCCCTATAAGTACAGTGTCAATGCTGACCTACATTTACCTTTTGCCAAAACATTCCACCACCAAGACCTTCACAAACAATGCAAAACTTAAACACTCACCAAGTATTTAAAATCAGGAAATTTTAATCTGGGACACTGATGACTGCTCGTATTAGAGAATTTAAGAACATTATGGAAAACAAAGTTTCTTAACAAATGATTTAAATGTTGCTTATAAATGGGGCATTGTCAGCAGCTTGGGGCAACTGATTCCACATGCAGCAACCAAAACCATGGAATTCTCCTAAGCTTGGTTCTTGTAGCAAGCCAGTATTGGAATGAACTGGCTGCAAAAGTACAGTCTAGGGTTAGCAAGGTATGAAACTATAATGGAAGACTATAGCATTCAGTATACGTTAAAACATATCATGCTATTTCAAACTAATTTATTATTCAGTTGGCAGCCAACCAATGTATTTGTAGGCAGACATGAATACATAGGAATGATCTCTGGAAGAGCGAGTTTTGAATCCTACAGAGCTCTGTTTTAGATTGAGAGATTAAATGTCATATAGATGTCTGGCCTGATTTTTTTCTCAATACTGAGTGGACAACTTTTGTTCAAGTCTTTGAAGCTAATCGATGGAGGGTAGGATGACTCGCTAACCAACAACAGTTTAAAAAAATATATATTTAAAAATTTCTGTTGAAAGTGCAACATTTAAATTTATGTTGCTTTAGGATCAACTTCTGGCCGATAATGGTTTTATAGCATATAGTTCAACAACTCTGTTGAAATTGTGATTTTTAAAGAACAATTTATCTGTAAACAACAGGAATTTTCAATGGGAGTTATAGCTGCTAAAGTACGTGGACATGAAAGTTTATACTTTCTACACTCATGTGTCGACATACAATTGAATAAAAGGCCCAACCAAATAAACAGTGGTAGTATAGCTTCACTGACTTTCAATTAATCTGGCCAAAAGTTGCTTTTTATATATTATATACGTACATGCCTATAGCCATGATTAATTTTTGCAATTTAAATTAATTCAAAGCAGGTAGGCTATACTTTTAAGCACAGGCGACGCGGCGTAATTTGTGAGGGGTATGAGGGGTACCCGTACCCCCACTTTTTGTACTGGGGGTACCGTACCCCCACTTTTTGAACAATGCCAATCAATATCTTATCATTGTGCCTTCCCAGAGATCGCAGTATCCGCCTTGCTTCTTGTACGTAAGAAATTGGTACCCCCACTTTTGAGACCAAAGTTACGCCCCTGCATTTAAGCCTTTGGCTGCATGCATTTCCCACTTACATTACGTTCAGGTTGGGGACAAAGTCATAGCTTCCTCAATCTTGGATTGAGAAACCCATGGCTGGGTAGATCCCTATTCTGTAGCCTACTTGGAAAAAGGTATGTTTAATTGACGAAAACTTACAGTCTCCCAATATAATAGGGAAGCCCACAACAGACTGCCATCCATCACTGGTCAAGTGCGTCTTTGAATGCGCTTTTGCAAAACAAATTAATTTACCGTACGTAATTAGCTTGATGAATGAAAATTCAATTAAGTGTTATCTTCAAGCACTAAAATAACGTCGTAAACAATTATCGGGTAAAGCCGCGCCAATAACAATAACCAAGATACTCTCCAACACGATGATCGATGAACGTCGAAAAAGATCAATGATCTGATATCGATGAGCACGTCAACGGTTGTCATCATCAATCAAAGGAATTTATTCAGAAAAATTCAAGTCCATAGAGGTATTTTAGAATTGTGATAAATACTACTGGTCCGTGAGAAATATAAACATAAAATATCCGGTAAGCAAATTCAACAGACGCAAACTATGCAACTGGGTGCAGACAGCTTAAAACATACCGACGAACTTTCAGCTTTACCTTTTAGCTCGAAATCTGCAACAATACTATCAAGACAATACATAAGAACAAGAAATACACGATCATTTTACTCACTTAACATCAGACTTAATCCAAGCACCGGCCGACATAAATAATACTTTACAACTATGTATTATAAATACAAGTAGACTTAAATTCAACGATGGGATGAACGTCTCGTCATCTAGTGAACATTTGAAGACAAAATAATAATCATAGAAATGCATGGAAAGCGACATCCTGTGAATCACGAAGCTACTTCGTGTATTGTGGTGATTGCTGTCATGTTGCTACAGCTGCCGTCATTCGTTGCCCATTTGGCACTGGCGTAAACTTGTCCAAAATAGGGGGGGGAGGGGGATCTTGAAAATCAGCGAGTCTCAGAGACTTCCGGTGTTACGTAACGTATGAAAAGCAGCGCTGTAGACGAGGGTATACGCGAGTAGGCCTATACAGCATGTACTCATCTCTAGAGACCGTATAGGCCTTCTCGCCTCACAAATTTTTTTCTTTTAGTACACTCACCTCTGGAGAGCGTGTGGCTATATTGACGTGCCTTGCCTTGCGTTCTAAATTCTAATAGGGCCTACAGCTAACATGGGTAGGTGCCTTGTCCGCGTCAGTAGGCCTATACTGATGTACAATGAAGCATTGAAGCGGTTTGATGTGACCTGTAATTGAACAGTAATTCTATGAACAGTGGCGGCGACAGACAATTTTTGTAACCAGGGCATAGCCAGCCTGGCTAAGGGCAGTCATACAAGTATCCAGTGCAGAGGGCGGTTTATGGAGAGCGCGGTAGCTCGAGCTTAAATGGTGACTATGTAAGATCGCGCTACCGCGCAGTGTTTAATCTAGACGTCTTTGGGGGGGGGGGAAGTTCCCCCCCAGGATTGATGTTTCCCCCCAGAGGCCGGCAATATTATAATGTTGAGAGCTTTTGGGGAGGCAAATTTCCCCCCCCCCCCGGTCATCAAGGTTTTTGAGAGAGTAATTCCTATGGGAAAAGTGGAAATAGTAGGACGAATGACTAAAAAAAAAAAAAAAAAGTCAACTTTTTTGGAAGAAAGTTTTGGACAAATTGGCTGATCCCCCCAGAAACCTGGTTTCCCCTCCCAGAAGAGGGGGACTAGATTAAACACTGGCTGAACGCTTTTTGACTTTGACAAATTTTAACAATTCAGCGAATTAAGTGAATTTATATCTCAGGATATAACAAATATGCTCGAACAAATTCTGGACAGGGCAAAAAATTTTGCAGGGCATCGACCAGGGCAAAAGCTTTTTTACCAGGGTATTTGCCCTGGCGCGCCCTGGTGTAGGCCTAGCGCCGCCCCTGTTTATGAACCGTCTGGCTTTTCTGTTTCAGCTAAGTTAGTAAATGCTATGATACTGTCAGGTTCTGTCCTTCTCTGAGCTTTAAGTCCCGCTCATCATCATGCTCATGACTTCTCGACCCTAGTTTTTGGCAACACTCGGCACGGTCAAAATCTCACATGTCAGGGAGACGAGAAGTCAGGTTTTGACGAGTAAAGAAATTGGAACAGACGAATCTTAAGTTTAGTTCGACCTGCATGAAATATTAAGAAGAATAGCAGATCCTTAAGCTAAGCCTGAGGCAGCCATAGGCATGAAGTGTTAGCGACTTCATTTTCTTGGCCTCGGAATATGAGGGCGGATGACGAGTCCTCTCCCTCGCCGTCTCATCTTCCCACCGGCAGTGTACGGTCAGTGTACTCATCATAGCTGAGTTGGCTGGGGGTGCAAGTGGAACAGAAATCACGAACCAAAATGTATACCCTGGCGAGGATTTGAACCCCGACCTCTTGAATGACAGTCCAGCGCGCTAACCACTATACTGTCGAGCACCCCACGAATTACTAACTGATATATAAATGGTCAGCGAATTCCAGTCGCCCGAGAACCAGTGTTTAATCTAGACGTCTTTGGAGGGGGAAAATGTCCCCCAGGATTTGTGTTCCCTCCCCCCAGAGGCCAGCAATATTATAATGTAGGCTAGAGACCTTTTGGGGAGGGAAATTCCCCCCACCAGGATACCTGCAGGAGAGGTGAGCAATATACTTTTTGAGAGACGAATTCCTAAAAAGGTCATCAACGGTTTTTGAGAGTAATTCTGATAGAAGTGTAAAAAAGTTGGATGAATGACTAAAAAAAACGTCATCAGCTCTTTTGCAAGATGAAAGTTGAAAGTGTGGACGAAAAGAAAAAAAATTGGTTGGTCCCCCAGAAGAGGGGACTAGATTAAACACTGCCCGAGAACTCCGTCACTGCTCGTACTCTGGCAGTGCCAGTCCCAAGCCTGGATAATGAAGGAGGGCGACGCTAATGATCTTTGTTATCACACAGTGTCGTTAAACTGAAACTACCAGTTGCCCGAGAACCCGACAAGGACCTGCTGCTAAGCGTAACAGTTGAACCGATTGCAATGCTTCATGCTTGTTGTTATGAGGAAGTCAGCAAGGAACAGAGGTCATCATCATCATCATCATCATCATCATCATCATCATCATCATCATCATCATCATCATCATCATCATCATCATCATCATCAACCATAATCATCATCATCATCATCATCATCATCATCATCATCATCATCATCATCATCAATCAATCATCATCACTATTGCAATCATCATCATCATCATCATCATCATCATCATCATCATCATCATCATCATCATCATCATCATCATCATCATCATCATCATCATCATCATCATCATCATCATCATCATCATCATCATCATCATCATCAACCATAATCATCATCATCATCATCATCATCATCATCATCATCATCATCATCATCATCATCATCATCATCATCATCAATCAATCATCATCACTATTGCAATCATCATCATCATCATCATCATCATCATCATCATCATCATCATCATCATCATCATCATCATCATCATCATCATCACCGCCACCATCACCATTCTCAGCATCCTCATCATACTCATCCTCCTCGTCGTTGTCATCATCAGCATCATCGATGTTGTCATTGCCACCACCACCACCACCACCACCACCACCACCACCACCACCACCACCACCACCACCACCACCACCACCACCACCACCACCACCACCACCACCACCACCACCACCACCACCACCACCACCACCACCACCACCACCACCACCACCACCACCACCACCACCACCACCACCACCACCACCACCACCACCACCACCACCACCACCACCACCACCACCACCACCACCACCACCACCACCACCACCACCACCACCACCACCACCACCACCATAATCCTCGTTCCCCGTGTCAGGACTTCTCTGGCTCAATCTAGGTCTTTTGCCTCCATTGGCCCTGCTCTTTGGAATGAGCTTCCTCCGTACGTTCGTTCTTCTATTCTCTCAGGTAACGTCTCTTCCTCTTTTAAGTTTCTTAAAACTTGCTTTTTCTCTCGGGGTCTCTCGCACTGGGAGCGCTTCTGAATGGCCCTCCCGCTAGAAGCGCTTTATAAATATCCAAATACAATACAATACAATACAATACAATTGTCATCATTGCCATCATCATCAGCAGCAGCATCTTCATCACCATCACTATTATCATCATAAACATCATCATCATCACCTCATGCAAAACAGCAACAGGAACAGAAATAAATTCAAATCTTGCAGAAAATGTATTGCTTGCTGTTACCACGTTCTCCTTAAGTTCAATTTGCATAGTCTAACTTATTCAAATTTCTTTTAGGCTTACAAATTCGTTTAGACATAAGCCTCATGACAAGCTGTTTGTTCATTTTCGAAACTAAAATACATTTTGAACAGATTAAGACATTTTGTCAGTGAAGTTTAGAGTCTTTCATGCTGATGGCTTGTGAAAAGGACCTTCTTCTCAAAATTAATGATGAAATCGTTGACGTTTTGGCGTCAACTTGTGATATGATCAGTGGTTAAAGTGGTTTGGGTGAGCAATGGGAACGCCAAAGAAGAGTTTCATTGGAACGCATGCGTGAGCAGTTGGAACGCAAGCCAAGAATTTCGAGAGCAGTGGGAACACCGTTCCCACCGTTCCCACTACACTTTAACCCCTGGATATGATGAAAAAAGTGCTATAGGCCTACTAAGTGCTTGTGTGAAGTTGTGTCTACTAATTCTATCAAGATGTTGAGTTAATGAAATGAACTAAACTGTGCACAGTGCACTACATAATGTGAAAGTTGGTTCCAAATATAATTAAGAATTCACGACAAATCAAAAATTAAAACGCATACGTGTTAATTTCTTTATATTTTAATATTATTTTAACAGTAGTATGCCATTTGGCCCATTAATTACTAAACATGTCCTCCAGTTTATGTCAAATGTTACAAAAGCATTGGCCTAGGTCCAGTTTCCTGAAAGGTTTCGTGCCTTCGGCTCTCGATAATGTGGGCCGCCCATGAACAATTTTCCCAGGCCGCTTTTGCAAGCCAGTAGTCCGACCCTGGCCTCCTTCTAACCCCTTGGCTCGTTACAACCCACGACCAAATGAACAACAAAACCAACAACCCACGACAAAATAAACAGCACATGACACCAAAAAAAAAAACAAACACATGACAAATAAAAACAAACTAACACTACAAAGCATTTAGATTTTGCATTTGTATTTAGTTTAACTTCAAAACAAACAACAACTCAAGCAACAAACAACAAAGTAAACATAAAAGCAAACAACAAAACAAACACGAAAGCAACAAACGACAAAGTAACAAAACAAACAACAAAACAAACAAGACAAAAACACAAAAACTACACAAAGGGCTTACGGGATTCTCATCCGCGCCAGGGGCCCCCCTGCCTTCACGAGCTTACGGGAGATTAATCCGCGCCAGAGGCTCAGCAGGGGTGTAGTTTTTGATTATTTTGCCTTGATCATTTTGTTGTCTATTTTGTTACTTTGTCGTTAGTTATTTACTCTCGTGTCCATTTTGTCATTCACTTTTGCGTTTACTTTGTCATTCATTGTTAGAGTTATTGCCTGTTTTGTCGTTAAACTAAGCACAAATACAAAAATCTAAATACTTTTAAAAAAAATATACAAATACACTACAGAAAACTAAAGACAAATAAAAAAAACCAAATAAAAAAAACCAAACCCAAACCGAACACAACACCCTACACACAATCCCTACGATACGGAGCCACAGACCAGCCCATCGCCCATCTCCTCGAGCAGGAAACTTCTGGCCAGAACATCCAAAGGCACGACCTATCGAAACACAGTAAATAATGAAGGTCATTATTATTACACGTTATGACAAAATAGTAACATGCAATGAAAGAAAAATTCAAGTCTTTTTCTGGGGCGAGCCCTGTTGGTCCGCATCACACTGACATACATCAAGAAGTTCTATGTTATAGTCTTAAGTTGACCAGGTCTGCGATCTGATTTGGACTCCTAATGATGTTCTAAGAAAGACTTTGAGTAACAGTAGTCGAAGCAGCATTCTTCTAGCTGGTAGCTGATGTCTGATTTAGACCTAGGTGTCTTAGTAAAGCTAATGAAAGTAAAGCTGATAAATTAGACGATGTCTACCACACCAGATCTTACATCCAAGTATTCTGAATATGATTTAATCTGGAGACGACTATAGGCATTAACAAATGGTCACATTTAACTAAACTTATTGACCTTTCCTTGAGAAAAAGCAAAATTAGACAATGTCTAGTTTATCAATCACCACACCAGATCTTACATCCAAGTATTCTGAATCTCATTTAACCTGGAGGCTGGAGACAACTATAGGCATTAACTCATGGTCACAATTAACTAAACTTTTTGACCTTTCCTTGAGAAAAAGCAACTAGAACATTGTACAACTCAGTCTTGCATTCAATCGATTGATGAAATGTCTCTTCTCCTCCCACACAGCCTCAAAGAAACAGAACAGCTTCAGGCATTGATACAAAATATTGATGAATTAATTATTCCTCTTCAGAAGAGGCAGCTCTAGATGAAGTCATTTCCCCAAATGAGTGGCCCAGGACTGAAAAAAAGCAATCTGCAAGTGAACTTATTAAGTGCAACATTTAAGATAAGAAATTAAAATTCAACACGTTTTAATCAAATGAATTTTAAGAATTTTCAGCCAACTCAAGCCACGACACTGACCTTCTTCTCGTAGTTTGGGATGATAGACGCACGAAATTTGCTATTCAGCGGCATCAACTGCAGTGGCTGCAGAGGCACAGGTAAGATGGCTGGAGTGGAGGCAGCGGCAGCATCAATGGTGCTGCTGAGATTGGGTTCTCCCTCGATCGCATCCTCCACCACTCATGCTTCATGTCTTGATCGTGCGACTTTGATCAAACGGACCAGTCACACCAGACTCGGTCGGTCTTTGCTAACAGGCCAGTCTGTCTGTTGGGCGGTCGATCGGTCGACGGTTGTATGACAGGGTACGAAGATACCAGTGCCGTCTTAAATTGTAGGAAATTTCATAGGAGACGAGTCCTAATGCTGTGAATAACAAATTAAGATCACAGTTAAACTGGTACATCATACAAGTAGATAACTTTTCTGTTTCTGACATTAACTGAATTGTACAGTTGGCAGAACATTCCATTTCATGTCTTAGCTATACCAAACTTTGCCAACTATCACAGCTGAAAAGAAATTATATCAATTAAACAACATTTTAAAAACACTTTACAAAATTTTACATTGCCATTTGAAATTCGTGATTAAAGTAACGTTAACTCAGTTGAAAAAGAATTTCAATCAGTAAAGCAACAGATTAAAAAATACAAAAAACAGTGTGATCATCGTACTCATAGCTGCATATTGTAAATATGAGATAATTTTTTTAATTGTTTTATTTCAGAATCTCAGTTACCTGCAAACAGTTGCCCTGGAATCTGGCAGAACCAGGGCCTCATTGACCGACTGCACCAGACACTCATGAGCCTTGTGTCCTTCTGCAGTTCACATGACCCAACTAAGATTAGCAAAGAAAACCAAAAAAAAATCAATAATGTTGTCTAACATTTCAACCACTGAGAAAACAAAGATTAGCAGCACAGCAATGTCAAAAAAGTAGTCAAAGATTGCGATGCAATCAATCAATCAATCAATCAATTAACTAGATATTTACATGGCGCACTTTTCAAGGTAACTATTCAGAGGCGCTCAATCAAATATATTCAATAGCAAATTAAAGAAGCAAGCTACTCGATTCGTGAGAATGCTGTAAACAATGGTGGGCTGGAATTTACCACCTTGGCATTGCAGCCAACTAAAGAGATACTGTTTGGCACAGTGCTAAGTTGCTGATGCTTGTAGCCTCTATGTCTGGAGGTTGAGTTCCTGTGTGTCAAGGGAAATCGACAATTCATTGTCAACTCTTAAAAAGTGTTTTCTGTTCTGATGTTGCATGGTTGATTATCTTGTCTCTGCTTCATCCAAGCTCTCCTTCACAACAGAAGCAGCCTCTGAGGTATGTTGTTGATGGAGGTGAATAATTAATGACTTATCACCTTATCTTAACCTAAGATTGAGGAAGTCAGGTGATCACAATAGAAGAGGTCCATCCTAAGTCCTCTTCTGTTCCTTATTTACATTAATAACCTTTCTAAAGCCTCATCGCTCCTCCACGTCGTACTGTTCATTATATTTAAATTATATTTTCTTGTATATTGTCACGATTGCTTTGTGGATCAATAAAAAAAATTGATTGAATTGATTTATTGATCACAACTACTACCCAGGAGGCTAACAAAGGCAATTATTATTATTATTATTTTTATTATTAAGCATTTATTAAGTGCCACTATCAGTTGATGTGCTGAGCTATAGTCAATAAAGGACTTGCTCGAGGTCTCTATACAGCAACCTTCTCAGGAAGACTCAAACCTGCATTCTCTGCATAACAGAGCGAGTGCTCCAGTCAGTCAGCTACCATGTTCCCTTAACTGAAAGCTTACCTCTTCCGATCTACTTAGGGCTCTTAACGTTTCGTCTTGCAGGCTTCAACGTGCACTTGTGAACTTTTGTAAGAAGGGCATTATCAAATTACAGCTGCATTGCAATGTAGCTGCAAAAGAATATCTGTACCAGAATAACTAGCAGCTCAGAATGGAGTTGCAATCAAGTCTCATGAAATGAAACACGTAAAAACACAAAACCCACATACTGATAACTGTTTACCTAACCTTTTGGATAAGAAAACTTCAGTTTCGAAAAGGATTAATAATAAATAATATTAATACATAATACTGATAACAGTAATAGTGTAGACAACAGACCAGTAAATTCGTTGTTCAAGAACAATTAGTTGTTCAACACCAGTCAAAGTAGCACTTCTCAAGTGAGTTCTGAGTTTGAATATATATGAACAGAAACAATTTTCAGTGAAAAAGCACACTTACGTTTGGTCAATTTTGTCGGTGGCATCAAAGTGTCCAGCTCAAAATCCTCCGCACCTTTGGACAGCGACTTTGGATTGACATAGAGGCATGGCGGCAGCATCTTCTGTGATGATAACCATTCTCTTCGATTTGCCAGCGCTCATGGTGCGGATGAGGAAATCGTGCTGGAGTTCGGTACAGCTGGTGATGTGCAGGCCCATCATGTGACATCGCTTCTTCAAGAGTCCCGTATCCTTGGCGGGCATGATCTGCTCGTGGATGTCAACAAGTCGCACGAACTTCTTCGCATTCATCAGAAAACCCGGAAGATCATTCCAGAACATGTTGATAGTCATTAGCTCTGGAAGTGATGTGTCGCACGTGACGTACCCAACTAGGAGCCATCGGAACATGGGATGGCACTCAGTGATCGAAACTGATCGGCCCCCTAAAAGCTTTTACTAGGACTGCTGGTGCTGACTGCTTGAGCTTCACTCGCAAAACTAAGACCGATATCGTGTATGCCGCCCATGAAGTCATCACAGCTATTTATGCCCTTGTCAAAAATCGAGCCAATTCCACCGGATTCCAGTTTTGCTGTGGTGCTGTCGTAAGTTGCCTGCACACGGTGTGTCACGTTTAAGTCGTTCAGAATGATATTCATGTTTGCGATATCAGCTGACAGCAAATCGCCATCATTAATGTCATCGACGTCTAGAATATTCGACACAGATGACTGCGACATGTTAGCCTCGTGTGTGGCGTAGTCGCCCAGATATGAGTTAATGTCCAACCCATCGACGCGCATCTCCTCGGTTATCTTTTCATTTTCCAGGTGCGACTCGAGAAGCTTCAGTTCTGCCTCTCCCATGGAACTCAGTATCAGACGCACTTCTTCCGCCATGAGATCCAAATATGCACTAATGACGTCACCAGATGACTCACCACCAGATGTCGCTAGCATGCCCATGTCCAGAGGATTTGACAGCAAGCTGTCTATCATACCTGACAATGGCATGAACTTCATGTCGTCCGAGACTGACCGGACCAAAATCCCCAACTCGGCAGCATATCCATAACTAGGTCAGCAACATCTGACTCATCAACAGGTGTACAGTCCTTACCTGTACACAGTTCTTCTAAGTAAGAATCACGAGCAGTATTGTCGGCATTATTTTTTCGCCTGTCCGAATCAATTCGTCTTATCTGTCTGTGCCATTTCCTTATACCAGTCAAACATGCTTATTCCACAGGGCTGTTGCTGGAGGTTTCGAAACAACATCACTTGCCTTGTTAGACGCATCTGCACGATATTTCTCTAGGCCTGCCAGGCAAACGCTTAGTTGCATAATACACATATTTGTCTCGATAGTAACCAGGGATCTTAACACAATCCTTGTCATCCGATGACGTTGTCAATGACAGGATGCTGTATTTTGCAGCGCCTTCAACTCCCTTGCTAGGGAATGCCAAACCTTTTCCACTCGCTTGATTTTACTGTTTAAAGCACCGTGAGTTTTACCCGTATCCGCTTTCAAAACCTGTTTCCACTTGCACTATTCTGCTTCGGTCGATTCTCGGCGGAACAGTTTTCAGACACGCACTGTGAGACTCGCATCGCCTTTGTCCTTGCTGCCTGATTCTTCTTGACGTACCGCCGCTCCAGACAGATTGTGCTATCCGTCAGACTGCTTCGCACCTCCGCACTGAATGCCGAGAACTCGCAATTATCATGGTCGATCAATGGATGTAAATAGTTGACTGACTGACATGATTTCCGAATCGTGTGTAGGTCCTGACGAGATATGCAGCTTCGGCCGGTGTTTGACACGTCACTTACTCGAGCTTGCACAGTTCCAGTCTGCACAACTATTTTCTGACTTTCGAACTGCATGATGACAGCTGTGATGCCAGCCTTGGATCAAAGTTTTTTTAGATGATGCAGGCCATGATGGCAATTTTGTAACACCAGTGAGATGCTGGGATGCATCAAAGTTTTTTTTTCAGATGATGCTTTCATTCTGCAAACTTGGCAGTGAAAGAGAAGCAAAGTGACCAATGCTTGTAGAAGATTTTGGCAAGATACGGTTTTTTCAGGATTCGGAAGCTGCTTTGCAGTCGACACAGCGTCCTTTGAACTTGCTGCTGCCCTCTCAACCACTGCCATCATATTAGTAGCTTTGTTAAGTGCAAAGTTAAGTTCAGAAGTCTTTGAAAATGACTTGGCAGCCAATTCCTTCTTGTTGGCAGCGTTAGGCCAAGCACTATCTCTCCCTGAGAGATAAACTAAACTGCCAAAGGCCTTTCCCAGTTTCTCATCAGATTTTACTGGCTATGTTCACGCTAACTACCTTGGAAACCTGACTCGGCCTGATTCGCAGGACGACTTGCTTGCAGTTAGTTCTGTTGACTGGGTTTGTCTTTTTAGGAATTGACTGCAGTCTGAGGCAGCCACCCAACTGGTAGACACTGCTTTTGTTAGTTACACCTGTCTGACCATTTATGGCAAGTTTAGCCTCGGAGCCTGCATGACTACCTTATTTGACAAAAGACGTTGAAGAAAGATACGCCGTAAGAATTTTCTGGAAGTCATTTTCGCCAGTAGCACTTTTAGCAGCAAGTGGCAATGGCTCTGGTAGCAGACACCTGATCCTGCGTACGCGCAGCACTCAGCAGGAACTGGCCATCAGAAAAGGCTTCTTGAACTTCTCGACCCTCGGAACGGAAAGCACGCTGGTGTCGCGACCAGCAGCTGTGACTAGGTAATCGCGAGACAACTTATGCCTTTGACCGAGCCCGACCTTTAAGGCAGCCAACTGGCCGACGACGCTCAAACTGCTCATCGCCTCAGAACAGCACTCTGTGTTTCCTAGGCAACTGTACTCGTCAGGCGAATCTGCCGTCAGTCTCGTTCCTGTTCGGTTGTCTTTAGAAGAGGTACCTAGTAACGCAGGACATTTTAATGAAAAATGCGCATCAGCACAAACTGTACTCTGCAGTATCGCAGGGTTGCTGATTTTTTTTTAAGCGCCAGAACAGGGCCACCTGTCACCTACGAGTTAGGGTCCCACTGGATACATCTAACTGCAATAAACGAACTGGTCCGGGGCGCAATTTTGGCATTTGATGGCTGCTGCTTCATGAGAGGACACGTGACAGTAATGGATGACAGACCAGGAGTATCCTTGTTGGGGACCCTCAGTAACGTAATCTGCCCATGGCAGAATTTGTTTAGCTCTGGCCTCAGGATCTTCAAGTTAACCAAATTCGGAAGCTGAGGTGAAGCGGCACAGGGTTTACAAAGGAATGGATAACATCTTTGAAGTGCCAGCTGACTTAACTTCTCCCATTTTCGGAATTAGGTACTTAATGTTCGGGGTTTTATCAACGATCAAGATCTTCTGAGGACCAGCGGAATGCGAGGCATGCGAAGACGAGACTCCAGTTGGAGCTGGCATAGTTCCTCTCGTTGTGGCATTGACTGAAGCCATGGACATCAGCCTACCAGGGCAATTAGTGCCAGTTTCTGTAGGAGTCTGGTTTGGGACATGGCACTGGTCTCCTTTAAGGCAAAACGTTCTGGGTCATTGGCTTCAGAATCTGACAGTGAAGTCTGGACTTGACTGTTGAGACTTGACCTTGAGCGATACCTATCGCCTTCCTCAGACTTGCACTGGCCCAGGATGATGGAAAATGACGGAACTGCCGTAGTGTTCTCCACCTGCAGCCGACACAGCTGACCCTCCTCTTCCAGCTACAGTATCTTCTCTGGGAAAATCTTCCACATCTGTCACAAGACTACTAGATCCCACCCAACCACATGCCTCAAATCCAGAAATGTCTGGCAACATTTCCAAACTGGCTTGTTCTTTGTTGTCCGTCACCAGATTTTCAAAACTGTTTTCCAAAAATCCAGCCACTCTCAAGGCGCAACCGTCACATTCTGGTGCCACGAGGGTATCCTCAGCGGTTCCTGGTTTTCTTTTATTTTTCTTTTTTTTACTGGTAGGATGGCCTTCTTTCAGTCCTGAATACCAAAGCTGTTGGATGTCCAGTGCTGATAACAGGACTGGATGTACGTGTATGCTTGTGCTCCAGAATCAAGATCATGAATTGTTATTCGCTGTTAAAACTTGTTCCCGCTGATAGCCTGGATGTACGTGTATGCTTGTGCTTCAGAATCAAGATCATTAATTGTTATTCACTGCTAAAAACTTGTGTCATGGTTTTCATTTTTTTCTTTTTTTTACTGTTAGGATGGCCTTCTTTGAGTCCTGAATACCAAAGCTGTTTGGTCCCAAGACAAAAACTGGAACCACCATTCCACAACACATGCATTCCTCTTCCCAAGAGTTAAATTCTCTTGTTTCAGCGGATTGTCATCTGCATTTGTGAGATGTCCTTTTCAACGTGTTTCCAAGCTTTCAAAACCTGTTGGCCAATCAGCTTCTGTCAATTTAAAAAAAAACAGAAGAGTTCATTGCAATGCAGACGGCTGAAATAGCAAGACACAAGCTGAAATTTAGTAATAACATTTTCCAGAAATAGCATTTAAAGCTCAAACTTAACCTTAATCTTTTCATATACGAGACATAATTTCTAGCTGAAAATGACCACTTTAAAAATGACATACTTGCCCCTCCCTCTTACTGCCTCTCGCTGGCAAAGCTTAGAAAGTCAGTGTAAGGGTGGATCAAGGAATGGCACTCTGGCATGCCTCCCAGCATCAGAGTATAGGAGGCCAGTGCATAGAAAAAAAGAAGTAGGTGTGTAAGGGTGGATCAAGGGATCTGGAATGCCTCCCTGCATCTGAGTATTGGAAGCCAGTGCATAGAACAAAAAATGGTTGTGCACGAATAGATTCACATACAGAGCAGACTAACCATACCCCCTACTCTACACTCAGATGACAGGAACCATTGGAAATTTGTTACATGAGACCCAGATACTCACCTGATACTGTGACGAACAGCTGATCAACAGAGCTTTCGATTCCAGACGTCGGTACGATAATATTGGACCCGGTATTGCCACTGGTTGAGACAAATTCACAGGCGACATCAGGCAGATTAACTCCCTCTCCTAGCACGCGGTTCCAACAGACGGCAACCAACTGTAAGGATGTGGCGGGCGCTGGCAAGTCTGGAGTTGACAGAGGAAGCGATGAAGCACCAGTCCTCTACAATGAAGAATACATCAAGGTTGTACTGGAATCCTACCTGGACCGGTTTAGAGGGTTTTAAAATTGTTTATTAATTTTTAAATAATTAATAATTAACTCTTTTAAGGGTTTTAAGCATCATTAATTCACTCATTTGTTCACTGACTAATTCTTTTATTCATTCACACTTTCGACCCTTCATTAATTCACTCCATAATCCATTCAGCCAGCCAGCCAATGAGCCAGCCAGCCAGTCCTCAGCCTGCCAGACGAATCTCTCTTGAAGAGGTGCTATATAAATTGGTAGTTACATTTACAGCCAGCCAGAAATAAATTTCTCAATCTATCAGTACGTCAAACAGTACTTCAGTTAACAGCCTATTGGCAGCAATAACAAAGTAATTCCTTAGACTTAGACGCTTTCAAGGCACCCACAAGCACTGCCAACGAAAGACAACAGCTTTCAAGTATTCACAGAAAAAGTGAGAAATTTCACCATCGAAAAAGAATAATAATATAGATAAATTATTATTAGCAAAAATATTATTTTTTAAATTATTATTATTTTTAAATTATTATTATTTTTACTATTACTGTTATTATAATAGATATTATCATCACCATTATTATATTATTATTTTGACTATCATTATTGTACATATGCATCAAACGACATGTATACTGTAGAAACATTCCAAGTACCTCAGAAAGACGGTATTATTATTATTACTGCTATCATTATTATTATCATTATTATCGTCATTACATGTATAATTCTTTTTACCATTAGTTAGTAACTTCTATAGTGTATAATGCACAAGGCATCAACCAATGGTGCATCAAAATGAAGCCATAATCAGGTGAACATCCAGAAGACCAGTCCATACAATGCTGATGAAAGGTACTATGGTACTTACCCTCTGAGATGGGGTCGGACAGATTCTTCTGTTGCTCAGACAGTACCAAGTAAAGGACAGATGGGTGAAGGCCACCTGGCCTTCTACATCCGGGTTCTCGACTTTGCCTGCATCAATCTTCACACTCGCTAGACAATCTGCAATCAGAAGTTCTTGCAACATCACTTGGGATTTTTTTAAATTCCGATTTGCTGCAATGTCAACAGTAAAATGACTATTATGTCATCACATTTAGTTCTTGTAGCCTTGGCTCTTACGACGACCACAAGCACACTCTAACTTGCGTCTTTTCGACTAACAACATAGTTTAGTGTGTCTGTGTAGAACTCCAGGAGCAGGTCCAAAGTGTCTGTACGCTTTTCTGGCCTTACGCGGTCCCTGCAGGAGCACACTGTTCTGGCGCTTAGGACTCACCACGACTACGAGCACGCTCAAACTTGCGTCCTTTCGACTGACAATATGGCTTAGTGTGGCCGTGTGGAACTCCAGAAGCAGGTCCAAAGTGTCTGTATGCTCTTCTGGCCTTATGCGGTTCCTGCAGGAGTACATTGTTCTGGCGCTTATGACTCTTCAAAGCCAGCTGATCAAATGTCAAGATCTGGCCTCCGTTTTTCAGAATGCGAGTATGCGCACGATCGGTAACATGCAGAGCACACACATTCAACTTCAGAATTTCAAAGATCCCAGGATCATCAGTGACTGTGACAACGACAACAGCGACTTTTCCATCCTTCTTCATGTGCCGTGCCAAACGTAACACAGAAACCGTTTTTCAGATTGCAAGTACGCGCACGATCGGTAACATGCAGAGCACACACATTCAACTTCAGAATTTCAAAGATCCTAGGATCATCAGTGACTGTGCCAACGACAACAGCGACCTTTCCATCCTTCTTCATGTGCCGTGCCAATCGTAACAGAGAAAATCCTTCTTCATGTGCCGTGCCAAACGTGACAGAGAAAGAGGACGGTTTGTCTTGCTCATAAACAGTCGCTTAAGAACATCTTTGTTGAACTTTGAGTCAGTTGTTCTTCCGAGGAACCGGTAGAGCTTGACAAGAAGTCTGAGACTTGGGCTCCTTGCGATGGACTTTTCGGTCCTTGTCATGGCGGATGTCGATACCCATTTTCTAAGCGAATCACGTAAGACAACTGCTCACGATGTCCAGGGTCTACAGCACAAAGTATCCCTATCTGAAACAAAAACATAACGATTGTACATTAAAATGTAACTCAGTGTCACGCACTTGTGATTGATATCTTGCATGTCATTACAGCGTCACTCCAGAAGTTCTTTAGCTAGCCCTGTCAGGCATCTCCGTGTAGTTGTCGCTAACGATAACTACATCGTTAGCGACTTCATTTTCTTGGCCTTGGCATAGGAGCATGTTGGCCAGTTCTCTCCCTCGCCATCGGATCTGCCCGCCAACAGCGTATGGTCAGTATACCCCATTATACAGCTGAACTCACTAGGGTCACTAATTTTCAACAGAAATCTTTGATGCCTGATCTTCTCACCAACAGTGTATGGTCAGTGTTTCCATTATAGCTTAGTTGACTAGGGCACAAGTGAAGTGAAAATCTCAAAACAGATTGTTATCGTGGTGGGGATTTAAACCCTCAACCTCTCGGTTGACAGTCCCGCACGCTAACAATTAGACTATTGTGCACCCTATTGTTCTCAATTGAATTGTCAACTATCAGTTTGCAACATCTACAGAACTGAAGTCACGCAACTGATCAGTAACGGTTACAAAAGCAGACAGACAATTAGCTTTACAATTAGGTTTACAAGTCTTCTGCCAACATGAATTCAATCTAGTTGTGCGTGAAATCATATTTATAAAGCACCGCTATCTAGTGACCAAGTATCAATCACTGGCACTGAGCAACTGTCAATGAGGGACTTGTTCAAAGTCCGCACGCAGTTACCATCTCATGAGAGCAGACTCAAACCTGTACTATCTGCCTATCGGTCAATGGGAGTGCCTCTGATTAGCGAATACTGTGAGAGGTGCTTTATAAATGTTTAGATGCAATACAATACAATACCTGTATGTCTGTGTGAGTGTGTCTGTCCGTCCTTCGGTCTATACCCGTCTATATCTGTCATTCTCCAATTGTCTAATAAACTTCAGCGATCAAAGACTATCTATCTCTAGAGAGGCTTCCTTACCAATTGGTAAGCAACAGAAAGTCACTCGACTTGGATTGTAGTAACCCCGACATCGACTACACAGAAACGGATCGGCATCATCATATCCGCATTTCGTCCTCCTCGTCTCCTCGCCACTCAGCACTCATTCACATCTACAGAAACATCCAAAATTGTCTCAGGTTCATTCCATATCCGTCCCAACTACGCTCTGGGCGTAATCCAATTACAGCTCTTGTCACAGTTGCTCAGAGCAAGTACTGCAGTAATTGCCTCAGGGTCTAAACTAATGTTTTCTTACACAAAGTGTGCAAAAGTATGACTTTTGACAGATTAGTTCAAATTAAGCCTCTGTCTCTGCATGTAACTAACACCTTTGAATTGCATTATTTAACTCTAATCCATTGCAGCTGTGAGAGACAGGCACTGACAGTTTTGCACTGCAGGACCTTAAGGTGTCCTGAAACTAGTTTTCTGCTCAGTGCTCTAGAAATTATCGTTTTAAAATAAATTAAAATTATAAATGAGGGAAAAATCCAAAGCAAATGGTAACAAAATAGACAAGACGAAGCTGAAAGCAAAGAGTTATGCACAATATACCAGGTACATTTTGAACGCATCCCTCAGCTGCTCTTGAGCTGAACAGATTTAACGACAAGCTTGATTAGTTTTCCAGTCACTTTTAGTACACGCCCGTCGTTAAAGAGCTAAACTTCCATAGCCATCAGTTCCATATATGTGTGTGCATCATCAAAATCAGCATCATTGCAATTATCATCATCATCTTTATTTTCATTATGAACACAGTTTTAATCATCATTGTCATTATCTTTCTAAATATTGTAGTGGCTATCATAGTGCTCCAGTTCTATATATATTTAAATATTCAATTGACTGTTTCATTATTTATTTATGTAGGCCTAATGCTCATTATATCATTGCAATCACCAAACTTCTTGCCTCTGTCAGTTCACAAGTGGATTTAACTAAATCCAGTCTGATATTAATTAGTAATAAATTATTAAATAGAGCAGATAGTAAAACATGAATTGGATTTAGTTAAATCCACGTGTCAACAGACATGCAACTTCAATTTTCTTACCGTCACAGAGGTGGGCAGGTGGCCAGCCATATCCTCCATCTGCACTCACTTCTCTTCCTCCACCTTCTCCACAAGCATCGGGGCAGCTGCCGTACTTTTCTTGCCTAAATCAAGTTCAAAATGTTAGTGCATCATCTGTATGCACTGCTTCCATGAAGATATCCACTGCTTCCATGAAGATATCCACAGAAGAACTTGAGCTCTGAGGTTTAATTTTCTCTGATAAGACAAGTTCTGCAGAATTAGGTTTGCGAACATTCTGATCCTTTTAGCAAATTTCTTCAATCACCCTCAACGGTTTCTTCTTGTAATCATCAGAACTAATAACATCCTCCGCAATCCTCTGCCCCACACAGCAGTGTTCGTGCAACATCATACTCTTTATCAACTTGAACATCAATTAACTTCTTACTTTCTGCAGTTTTTACTTCTTTCCACCATAACCTTGAGGTCTGTGTGCCATAATTCATTCATAGATTTCACTGAAGCCTTGTGCATTTTCATTTTCTGACGACTGGCACTGGACATGAAAGCAAGCCATTCACTGAGGTTCTGAAATGCTAGGCGGTCGCGTTGAACCGCGTGTAGGGCACGGGTCTTGGACTCAGTGGCCACGCCTCAGTGCTCCTCTTGCAAAGCCATGTCCATTTTTGAATCCAGTCTTGTTCAGTGGGTCGCTGAGGTTGGGGTCAAAGGCTGCGTTGATGGCGTTCAAGGTCATGGCTGAGTTGAAGGAAACCGTCAGGTTACGTTGCTTTGCGATGCCCACCATGAGAGCGGAATGGTTGGGTTGGCGTAGGCGACAGGACGTTGCTGTACAAGGTGACCATCAGTCTCAACGTGAAACTGTACCATTACATGTATACACAGGTCACATAAAAGCGTTACATCAGCATCGAGCATGTGTAAAACCGCTGGTCCTGTAGAGGATCTCGGTGGGTGATGGTTGTCAGGGCATCAAGGGTGATGTAGCGAGGATGACCTGGGCGGTGAAGTTCATTGCTTTCCTGCACACGACGTTGGAGCAGTTGACGGTAGCTGGCATAAGAAAATGCACCGATTGGCTCAACGTGATACTGGCGACGGTCCACTTGAGAATGATGTCCCAGAGCTGTGGCTGGTTCAGTCCGAGGTCCATTCTTCACATCTCAAAGTCGTTCTTGGTCAGAGGCAGGTTTAGAATCCATGTCATTGTGGTCACGTTGGTGACTTGACAGACGTCACGACATTCCCACTGGCCAGACGAATCCAATGGTCAGTCAGTGACATTGGACAACTGCGTGATGTAGAAGAATCAATCGGTAGTGCTTTCCTGGATGATGGACGCTGGCATCAGAAAATGCAACGACTGGCTCAACGTGATACTGGTGACGGTCCACTTGTGGATGATGTCCCAGAGCTGCGGCTGGTTCAGTCCAAGGTCCATTCTTCACATCTCAAAGTCGTTCTTGGTCAGAGGCAGGTTTAGAATCCATGTCATTGTGGTCACGTTGGTGACTTGACAGACGTCACGACATTCCCACTGGCCAGACGAATCCAGTGGCCAGTCAGTGAGGTTGAACAACTCCGTGATGTAGAAGAATCAATCGGTAGTGATCCTCTCCTGGATGATGAAGGAGGCGGGGAGCGTTGGGTTACAGTTTCTGTCGTTACTGTTGGCGGAAGGCGAGGTTGTAGATGGGTGCATTAGAGTAGGAATGGTCGAGTCTGCACGGATAGGATGAGATGCTGATCATGTTGTAACCCATGTTGCCCTCACTGAAGTCGACGGCCAACTACGGTGTAGTTGCCCTTTGACATGGCACAGGTGATGGTGGAGTTGGCGGAGTTGTTGGTCGGAACTGAAAATAATAATAAAAATTTGTGTTTATTGACAAGCTCCATGAAAAACTGCAGTAAGTCCAATTGAAACAAGACAGTATAATTATCAAGATCTCAGTTAACACACGTCTTGACAATGCTGTGTATATGTCTGTCTTTGCTATGTGTTCCGATTTGTATTGCATCAAGGACCTGGGAATGACAAAAATGAAATAAGCAGATGTGGTGATGGATTTACAAGATCTTTCAGCTCAGCATAAACAGCTAGACTAATTTAAAACCTAATCTAATTCTAATGACTTCCATAGCGCCATAATCATTGGTTTCAGTCTTATCCTTTGGACTGCTATGTTGTCTTTGGGCCCAAATGCTCTGACTGGTCCTCGCGTTCAGCCATTCATTTATTCATTCATTCTATATTTACATTTATACCATTGCAATCACGAAACTCCTTCACTCAGTCTGTTCACAAGTGTTAGAAATGAGTAATGCCATCAACAGTCACTTACTGATGGACGATCTCCAACAGACCTCTATCTAAATGGACATAACAATAATAACACGGACAATTTCTAAAGCGCCGTAACATGACCACGCCGCTACAAGCCTGCTGAACAGACACCACTTACAGCCTAACATAACAACCAGCAGAAGGATAAGCCTTGGTGAAAAGATGATGTTTGAGCTGGAACCTGAATGGCCATGGGCATAGGCGTAGACTCTGGGGGCGGGGGGCAGCCAGGCATGTGCCCCCCCCCCAATATTTTGGACAAGTTTACGCCAGTGGCCATGGGTATGAATTGTTAGCAACTTCAATTTTCTTACCTCCACAAAGGTGAGCAGGAGGCCAGTCTATCGCCATCTCCTTTACTTCTCATCCTCCAAATCTTCTATGTACAGCTCCTCAGCTGCCGCCTTTTCCTTCCCTAAATAAAGTTCAAAATGTTAGCGATAGCAATGTAAACTCTCCTTTAAGGCTCAGTTGGCTAGGGCAAATTCTTAAAACAAATTTCTTGCCTAGCAGAGATTTTAATGCTTGTTGTCTTCATCAACAGTTCAGCCCTACTAACCAAATAACCACAAAACTTAAAAGACCTCAGAAAAGCACTGAACATGCCATTACATAAGGTCATTTTTGAAAGCCTGTCAATGTCCCTGTTATGTAACAATTCACGTTATGATGAAGCGTGATATATAGTGAAGTTCCACTGTTTGCAGACTGTTAATGCATTAGCCTTTCACTTCAGAGTGTTGGGTTCAAAACCCAGCACATCATGTGAAATTGACAGCTCAGTGGTATATAAAGCTCATGAGGGTGATTACTGTACCATATAACTCCATCACTGCTGTTCTTGAGTAGCGTCAGTCCCTTGGCTAAATTAAGGAGGAGGCAACGCCACTCGTCTTCCCTATGACACAGCACTCTTAAACAGAAACAGCCTACAGGTCTAAAGGTAACGTGTTTGCGCTTCTTCCAGAAGGTAAACTAACTTCAAGGTCACGCATTAAACGACAAACTGTAATTGAGTGCCTTATGATACGTTAAAATATTTTCCTACCCTTTCTCGCAGGAATGGTGCAGACCATGTCCAAGGTTGCCCATCGGATTGCAGGCGCAGGAATCGAGTAATCATCTTCCTCCTCCAGATCTATGACCTTGACCTCTGCATCACCGTCTTCCTTTCCCAAATCGCTGACGACGATTTCTGTTGCATCTGGCGTCAGTCGAACCCGGTTCATCATGGTGTTCCGCTTTGTGAGCGAGGTTAATGCAGCACCATCGCAAACGAGGGCACGGGCTTTCGTGGCATCCTCTGGAATCTCACGGCCGTCAACTGTACCAGCATCAGTGCTCAGCAGGTCCGTGTGTGCACGTGTGCGCCTCAGGCCCAGGACACGACGCAAAATCGACATGAGGCCTCTTCTTTTGACTTTTTCCCGCAGTGGGGGCTCTGCTGTTTCATCAATCACATCTGGGCAAACTTTTCTTTCTTTCCTTCGAAAGAAACCACACCCGCTGCGCACTTTGTCATCGCTGTTGTCTGTGTGTGGTAAGCCAGCCTTGGCAGAGTCAGAGCTAACAATGACCTGGTCTTCATCTGCGGCCTTATCAGGAATATCCTCGGCGGCAGGCTTCGGCGCTACATGAATGGTCGTTGGTACGACCCGGCGACTTCGCTTCCTCAACACATTCCGAAATCCTCGAATCATGTCCAGAGTCAAACTAAGTTAATAACAAATCCAGAAAGCCAAAAATGATGCAGGGAGGAGAGCAGTGGTAATCCTATTTATCCAGGGCAAAATGAGCTGCAGAAGAAGAACGATATAAATCCATGTCGCTACAGAAATATAAAATAATGCGACTGTCTGTCTAAAAGCCTAAAGCTAGTCCAGCCTAGTGCTATATTGTCTCAAAAACGAGAAACGGGAACTCTAAAAAAACGATTACGATAACCGCAACGATAACTAGTATAAAGAGGAAATAGAATTAAACTTTTAAGAAAACTGTCTATATATCAATATGTAAAAACTCCGATACTATCTCAAAACCAAACGCTCGCCATTAATCACAAATCGCAAAGGGAAAGATTGCTATTGTTACGTCAACAACAAAATAATGGTCAATTGGGAAAGATAAATATTAATAGAGAAATTTTATAGAACTTTTATTAATTAGTGGTCACTGTAATTTATAGCCTATATTAAAATGATGATGATGTTGATGACGACTATGACGTGCAGTGAAGTAGACGCTGGTAAAACTAGCGGCATCAACTCGAAAATACGGAAAACATGAACTTGTATTTCCGAAAATATATACTTAAAGCCGAAATAAAAGGTTCAAATAGGTGTAAAATTATGTCACAGTAATGTTGCTAAGACCAACGACCTCTTATATATAAGGCTGTCAACAAATCTCATGAATTACATAGGCGTAATTTGTTGGGGTGCGAGGGGTACCCGTACCCACACGTTTTGGACTGGGGTAACGTACCCCCCACTTTTTGAACAACGCCAATCAATATTTTATTATTGTACCTTCCCATAGATCGCATGCAGTCTCCGCCTTTGTTTCTAGTATGTAAAAAATTGCCCCTCCCCACTTTTTATACCAAGTTAAGTTACGCCCCTGTCGTTAAATGATCATCTTTCGTCGACGAGCTCGTGACAGGAGTCCTCCTCAGAGGCTCAGATATCTGGAATCGATAGAGTAACCAAAATGGTGATCACCTTATAGCTTAATGTCACCCTCACAGACGACCTCAGAGCCACAGCGCACGTTAATGAGCTAATCGCCACGTGCTCCAGCTCTTTGCATGCGATAAGAATTTTACGTGCCCATGGACTTCCTACTAATGCAATTCACGAGGTGTTCCGTGCTACAATAATTGGGAACTACTCTATGCCTCTCCAGCATGGCATGGTCTTGCCTTGTTGAGTTTACGACAGATTACGGCGGTTCCTACGTAGAATGCAGAGAATGAACTTTATCTCGATGCAACAATCCGACCTGTAGGCCTACGAGTCTGCCGTTGGCCTCATTAATTAGTTGTATACCAAAATTAATGAGGCCAACGGCAGACTCGTACAGGCACTCCGATTAGTTCTTCCTAAGTCTTCCACTTCTTCCTCTCACCTGAAGCATCCAATTAATCGCTAGGTGGTTTTCTATATTTTTCCATACGAACCTCTATTCCAATTCCCCCACCCTATTCCTTTTATTCCCTTCTCAATCTTCTTCGCCTTCTGGTCATTAATATTCTCTCTTCCTCTCCTATCATTTCTCTTAAAATTTTAGCACACCTAGGACTCTATATAAATGGTCTACTATCAGTAAAGTAGGCCTAATTTTATTCTTTTGGCCAGTCGGGGGTATTATTATTGTTAGCCCCAGCGGCGCACTCATGTTTGCGCTATATAAATACAATCACACATTTATATAGCGCCTTCGTAAGGGGACTTCTCAGCTTTACACAATCACCGTATCTGGTTGTAGAGCACCTGAGTTATGGTGTGTAGGCTAGATGAGCTGCAACAACAAGACTGGCCATGGCCTTCGTATCTGGTAAATGACAGACATGACGTCCCAGTTATAGAGTTACACAGTTTCGCTCTGCATGTCTATCTGTCTCTGTCACTGCCACTGTCTCCGCCACGGTCTATCAGTAGGCCTTATATGTCTTTCTCTCTGTGTTGAGTTCGAATGTAGAGTGTTTGGATGCATAAACATGACAGAGCACAGACAGTGTCTCAAACAATGCAAATTACTTGGAATGCTCAGCAGCCAATCGTCATCGATGCATTTGCTGATGAGGTCGTACGTACGTAGGCCTAGCCTAAATGTGTATGTATGCGTGCAAAATCTGTGCATGTATGAATAGTTCTATAAACGCGTTTGTGTATTTGTATCCATATATCCAATCAACCAATCCACACCAATTGCTACTGTCACGGAAAAGGGGTTCTTTTCCTTTGTATTATGTCACCAGGTTGACGTACGAGCCATACAGGCTCAGAGCACCCCAGGCTCCCGAGCCACACAGGCTCAGAGCACCCCAGGCTCCCGAGCCACACAGGCTCAGAGCACCCCAGGCTCCCGAGCCACACAGGCTCAGAGCATCCCAGACCCCCGAGCTACACAGGCTCCTGAGAGGCCTATATAAGGCAATGACTTGCGCAGTGAAAGAGGTTGAGATTGAGGTTCATTTCGGGAGGTTTTCTTTTGGTCTTTCGCTCTTGTCGATGTAGCTTTGTACTTACATTTTCGATACGCACTCTGAAGTGGAAGAAGTGCAGTGACGGTTTTCGATATTTACGCATTCGAAGAGGATTAAGCAATAGAGAATTAAGAAATAGATGATAAGACGTTTAAGCTTTCGACCGTTACGCAATCGGTCAGTTACGTTCTGTGCATTGGAGATACTTGAAGTTTTCTTTGTGACAAATTGAACTGGAATATCGTTCGTGGAATTGTGAAAGAAAAGTGAGTAGCAATCTACAATTGTTTTATGATCACCCTAAGAACAGGGTCGTTTTTCTGTCAATCCGATGTATGCTGCTTCAGTTTAATACGGATTAAAACGTTGCGTTGTCGAAAGTTATCTCTTCGTCTTCATTGAGATTTCAGCCAGTTAGTAACCAGATAGTGATCTCTCCATTCTCAACTAGATTTCAGCCAGTTAGGAACCTGATCAAGTCCCTGTCCGACCGTCGGGGCCTTACCCACTTGGAACATAGTAACGGCCTTCCTACAGTACCTTATTCGGTCACGGATGGTACCCTGGTAATTGTTTCGGCAAAGACCGTATCCGGATTAAGGTGCGCTATCGCATAGGAAGAGCCTGACCGACTACCTTCGCAAGAAGACGGATTATTGCCCAAAAAGGGGTTTCCGCGATACTACTAGTAGCAACGCTGCACATTGAGCCCAACACTGCATGGCTACCAATCCACGCCGATTTCTACCAGTGGCAAACTGCGAGCCATTTATGTCCCTAATGAATCGATCGTAGGTCCATATTAAATCGATGGTAAATTGCAGACTTGTCCTCGAGACCAAAGTCTTGGTCTCGAGTGCACTCGAGTTCGTTTTTAAAAGTCTTGGTCTTGGTCTTGAGACCAAAACTCTTAGTCTTGGTCTCGAGGTTCAAAGTCTTGGTCTTGGTCTCGAGGTTCAAAGTCTTGCAATTGGTCTTGGTCTTGGTCTTGAGGTTTAAGGTGTTGACAACAAGACTGGTCAATTCGTGTTTTGGGCATTTTGGTGGATAATTAATAGGTGTTAGCTGAGATCTAAGTTTTCTGAGTCATTGGCTACCAATCCAAATTTAAAATCACTGTGTCTGATCAGTGTTTCGAATCCTTCCTATATTTCCTAATGGTGACTGTCTGGCGTGTATGTCTTATCGTGCCTCGAGGAACAGTCATCTTGCGAAATACTCCCGGATTAATTCAGCATGAACTACTATATTTGCCATTCGTTCGCCTTCAGAAGTCTCATCAGCTATATTCGAATCGATCATCCTGATGAGAAGCAGCCTGTGATCGATATGACAACATGATCATTGTTACCATGGTCACAGCAATTATCCTAGAACAGGGACAAGCTAGGCTACTGTTCAAAATATAGCCCACATCTGTAGTTGCATGACAGACACAGTCAGCTGTGGCTAGCGTAACTGCCAAACTGTGCTACTTCATTCGAGATCTATGAGATCATTGGATACGATCGAACTTCTTAACTCACAATAAGACTGAAGTCGGGAACAATTTTGTGGCTCTGGCACATAATTCACGGATTCGTTTTTGCATTGTGTTAGGCTGAATAGAGGAAACAATTGCGGTGATGCAGCACATAGGCTAATGAGGCATCACATTCATTTCGAATTTATATCCAGAATCATTGTTGTTATAATAGGCCTATATCGACCATCCTTTTGTGTTCGGTTTTGTATTGACTTGGTATGAAACGAATATCATTGTGGTTCATTCCACAGGTATGATGGACACACGAGGTAAGGCACTACTCAAAAGCTCATTTTGGAACTAATTAGCTAATTGCTAATTTTTTGTTTAACAATAGGCCTAGTCATCACGTACGCACATCGTTCTATAGGTGTGCGGATCAAGCTCTCGTCTACAGCACAAGCAGGACAACAGCAAATAGAACAACCCATAGGCGCCGACTTCTTGGGGGCCTTGGGGGCCAATGCACCCAGAGAAAAAGTTCAGTGGGGGCCTGGCACCCAGAAGAATTCGGACCTTAAATTCGATTTTTTGGGGTATTCCTAAAAAAGTCGTCAAATTTTAGGGGACATGGCCCCCAGTTTAAATTTGTTTATGTAGTAGACGATGAAAAATGACGAAATAATGTATAATGAATTTTTCCGGATGACTAAAAAAAGTCATCAGTTTTTTTCGGAGATGATTTCCTAAAACACCTTCTGGATCCGCCGCTGACTGGCACCCAGAGGCAAAAGCAAAAGTCGGCGCCTATGGAACAACCAGAAAATTTTCCATAGGCCCATACACTTTGCATAGGCCTATCGCTCGACAACTGATCATAGTCGATTATCACTATTAGGCCCCTACTATTCGCATGATAGATTATTTTAAAAAAAGCACAGACCTGTCATATGAAAGCAGGGTCCGATTTGTCAAAAAAGAAGCAGGGGGGTCGGAAACCTATATAAAAAATGACTAAGCCGAAAACACTGGCGGCGATCTTGTTTCACATGTGGGGGGGGGCACGGGTAACTTTTGAACTGATCTGGTAAAAAAAGAGGTTTTCAGTAGGAGTTTTAGCTAAAGTAACCTACTAATAACAACAGAGCCGGTTTTAGGGTGGTCGGGTCATGGGCGCCCAATATGGTGGGGCTCTTTCTGCAGCGAATTTGTTGCCTTTGTTGATGCGCAGTCTTCAACAGGGACAGCCCGCATACCAACAGTTATAACATGTCATACTGACTCATACAGGCAAGGTGCTAAAGGCAATGTTTAAAATTTTTAATTTATTGTTTTTTTTTAATGTAGGGGCTACAAAAAATGAAAATAAATTAGGAAGATCATTTTGCTTATAAATAAAGTGTCTTCTATTATATTCATAGGTGTGCAATAATTTCTCAAATACAAAACAAAATGAAAAGCTTTAAGATTCTTGGCCAGTTTTTAGTAGAAGTTGTTGATACAGACAAACAAAGAAATTTAAACTAGTGGTAAGCGGGACCTCCAAACTAAAAGCAGATAGCTTGAGTCAGTTAATTAGGTCAGTTAGGTCTAAATTTTAATAGGCCAAATAGAGACTCTGCACGCTTTTCTATTGGTAAAGTCATCAATGAACTGATTAAAGTCCAATTGAATATCACTATTATATGCTCAACACTGCAAGATGGATACTTGTGCGAAGCCTATTCTTAGGCCTAATTATCTTCATCTTAGACAGTGAGCGTTCAGCACTACAGTTGTGACCAAGATCACCAAGTAGGCCTACATTCTTACCATAATTTCCACATTTGGAAATGAACTTTTAACACCTTTGTCGAGAATTGGTACATGAACTGCTCCTGACTTATGTTGAGGCCTGTGCTACCTGTATTGTTTTTACACATTTTGACAAAATAAGAAAACTGCATGAGCTCATTGCCACGGCTTTCATGAGCTCATTGCCAAGGGTTTCATCGAGGTCATCGCCATATATTGCTACAAGATTTTTCGCAGAGTTGTGTAAGTCTTCATCACTACATGATTCAATCCTAGACAGAAAACCTTGAGCAGAGTAGTTCGTATGGTGCTATAGTCTTCTTGTCAACTCGGTTGTGAATTGATCAACGATGGGCAGACAAGTGTCAATCTGAAACTTCTCTGAAGCAGAGTGTGCAGATTCTGGCGCTCGACCATAATCCAATGCTAGGAGATTGGGTTTTGATGACGTGTTCTTGTTGATCTTATTCTGCTTTTCCACAACAGTCCAACAGTGTGAGACCCGACTCAGCGGGAACGTTGTTGAACTGGCGGTTGTTCGACAACTGCAGTATCACCAGTGACACCAGGCAGGGCCACCGACAGAAATTCCGGGCCCCTAGGCAGGGCAGTCACGGGTCCCTAAACTCTGATTAGGCTTTATGAGAAAAGTTGATTACGGGCCCGGCCCGGGCCCCTAAAAATCGGCCCGGGCCCCTAAAAATCGCTGGAAAATCGCCGGGCCCCTGGGCATTTGCCCCCCTGCCCCCCTCTCGGCGGGCCTGACACCAGGCTCAAATGAGCCTGCATTTTAGCCATCGTCCAGGTGAGAGCAGAGGTACATGTAGCTGTTGCTTAAGGAAAGCAAATACTCTGTCATTGTGATATGTTTTTTCTTTACTTAACTTGTGTTTTTGAGAGCCACTAGGCCGATTAGTGCCTTATGTCGATCTAAATTTCGATTCATATCTGTCGGCTGAAATTACTGAGACTCTTCAAATTATATCGTGTAATACTGATTTGCAAATTCAAACTATGATACAAAGGTCGAATCCTATAAGACTGCGTGCCTCAAAGCCACTATCAGCACAGAAATGACAGCCTACAGCAGCTGTGGACTGCCATAGATGTGAACTGTATAGGTCATTCGAGGTCAAAAGCGACAGCGAGTGCTGGATCTCAGACAGCATACCACGGAAGACCTTTACCCCACAACTGCATGCTAGTGGCTATGGGGCTGATATGCCTGAGGGTGCTGGCTTGAGCACGGGCCTCTGTCCATTCGTTGTCTGCTGTATGTGGACCGAGCCCTTAAGGTCATGACCTGTGAAATATCTCGCACCCTGCTTCTGCCTACATCAGTAGACGACCTCAGTTTGAGTTAAAAGTAAGATAATCTGTCAACAGCTGTAGATACCAAGTTGTTGTATTGTCTCAGAGCCTGTCAAATGATAACCTAATCCTTGAAAATTATATCACAGTATCAGCCTACACCAGGGTACCGACTGGATAATGAATAATTACTGAAAGGTGACAAGGCAGTATTGGAGTCTTTTTGTTTACAACTGTGGCTAACGAATTTGAGGGGGTTAGGCCGACCCCCCGGGGGTCGGACAAAGACTAGAAGCATGGGGGTCAAAAAAAGAAGCAGGGGGGTCCAACCCCCCTGACCCCCCCGGCAAATCGGACACTGTATGAAAGTCAGAGGGCGAGGCGAACGGGTTCCTCTCTAACTCGGTTCTCATGTTGAGGTCGATAGTAGCAAAGGACCTGAGTTTTGGCGGCGCGTGGCCATAACATGCTAGGCTAGCGAATGCATGAGCAACCTGTACAATGGGGACTCTGGAGTACCAGCATCCGGCTGCATGAACAACAAACCGCATTTTCAAGGCATAGGCCTACGTGTGTAAATGTAAATGTAATGTAAATGTTCACGATTTTCTATAGCGACCGTATATGGCCTCGACCCTGCTCATCAAGGTGCGACCGTACGTACTGTACGTACGTCATTTTTTTCCATAAAACGTACGTACAGTACGCGTACGCTATTATGCCGTACGTTACCGTACGTTCACATCAATTCATGACGAAAATAAATACATAACATTATGCACAACAAAAGTCAATAATAGTTGGTGATTGACGGTCGTAACCAATTTTAACCATTACATCAGTCATCTGTGGCTGTTCAATGATCTCTACTTTCAAACTTTTAAAATCCAAATTGGTATACTATTCTGTCTAATGTGAAGAATATTAAGATTTTACGGCACACTTTATAGGATGGTCATTTTATTGGTAATACTAAATTTCCGTACCGTTCGTAAATAAATATGCCTGCGTACGGAGAGACCAATACTGTAGAGCAGGGGTGGGCAACATACGGCCCGCGGGCCGGGTCCGGCCCCCGGGGACCTTTGGACCGGCCCTTGACATGTCTTTTAAATAAGCATTGTACCTGGCACTTGGAAACCTTTTATCCGGCCCTATACATGAATGTCTCGATTTCTGTACATAGGCCGACATTATGAGGCCCCTAGTTTCAGTTCAACGACAGTGTGTGAGAGCAAAGCTCATTAGCGTCACCCTCCTCCCTTATCCAGACTTAGGACTGGCAACTTATATTTGTGAACAGTTTTATCAAAGATGCATAAACTAAGAAAATGCAAAAACAGATGCAGATTAATAGATGACAATCTTTCCAATGAACTTTGAATTGCCACTTCGAACATTAAAGCAAACATCCCTGATTTGTGCCGTGAAAAGGTGCCAAATCTCACATTAGTTATTAAATATAGCTCACCCAGCAAATGGATACATTTTACAGACTAACAGTTTTATATATTTCAGAAACTGAAGAAACTTAAAACATAGTTTTATTTTTTAGTGTAGTGTATTGCAGTAGGTATTAGGATAATTATGTTTTCATCATAAAAAATTATCTTCATTTACTTTAAACTTTAAGTTTAACCATGAAGGTAATTCCGCAATAGTTAGTTTGAATAAAATTAATATTGTCTCATTTTCTGGGGCAAATAAATCTGCAAAAATTAGCCCGCGATTGGCATACGGCCCCTGAGCTGCCCTTAAAATCTCAGGGCGGCCCTCTGTCAAAAGAAGTTGCCCATGCCTGCTGTAGAGTTAAACTGATCATTTTGACGTACGCGTACGGTACGCGTAACGTATAAGACCATAGTTATATTGAGGTTCTTTGTGAATGACCAGATAAATTTGTGGCATTTTTACCGTACGCGTACGGTACGCGTACGTTATTTTTTTCGATAACGTACGTACAGTACGCGTACGTTATTCCGGGAGGTAACGTACGGTCGCACTATGCTGCTCATTTTTCAATGAATTGATCGGGTGAGATCCTTCACCACCGCTGCCCGTTTGAATGGGTGCCACGCCATTTAAGGTCCCCGTGTTGGGACCGTGCTAGCCCGAGATTTAAATCTATGAAATAAGCCACCTTCGGGAAGCGAACCGCGGTCCGCATGTTCTCTAACACAGAGTCGCATGAGACGCGCAGCCAACGCTCTTACCGATGTAGCTAACTGTGGTGCATGCCCAGTGTGGAGTCGAAGATTGGACGTACGCACGCCATAGCGCTCTCGACTTTCACTGATGAAGAAAGTTTTATGAACATGAACTGAAGTATGTATCAAAATCTGTAAAGACGTCAACGGCCTATGTAGCCATAAGATGTCGTTAAACATTGGAATACTACTACTACTACTCAACTTAAGACATTACCTTTCAATTGTTTATCCGTCATAGCTGCCTGTCTGATCTTCTGGACCTACGGGTCGGGTACGGCACCGTACGGGTAGGCCCTACGAGCATTACGCGTACGGTAGGCCTCTATCCTGCTTTACCCGTACCGACGTGAAGTTCTTGGGGTTGGATGTAACCTTAAAAGATTTACTTGCTAGAACTGGCGGGAACCTATTGCGTGTGTTGATCATAATTATACCCCGGTATACCCGTACGCCTTAATGAAGGAGCGGGCTAGCTAATTACAGGCTGCCAAGAGGTGTGTTCTGTAAGATTCTTGAATAATTGTACTCTCATAGGCTCAGGGTCCGATTTGTCAAAAAAGAAGCAGGGGGGTCGGAATTCTATAAAAAAAAATTAAAAAATTTTAAACCATAATTAATTTTTTACTCGTTATTTTTTAAATGAAGTTAATGAACTTTCATGATATGTCAAGATTCTGCAATGACCAACAGTCAACTACGATGCAAACATGACATGAAAAACAATTTAAAATTTAAAAATTAAAAGGAGTTTTCAGTTGCAGTTTTAGCTGAAGAACCAATAGGCACTGGCGGCGATCTTGTTTGACAGGTGGGGGACGCTTTTGAACTGATCAGGTAAAAAAGAGAAGTTAACAAAGTTAACGCTTTTGAACTGATCTGGTCAAAAGAGAAGTTAACAAATGTTTTTGCGCGATATTTTTTTACCTTTTTTCGTGTTTCTTGAAAATTTGGGGGGTCAAATGTATGATGTGTCCCCCCACCTCTAACAGTGGTGGTCTTGCTAATAGGAACAACAAATTGTACACACAAGCGTCAGATGTGACTAAATTGCACTGAAAGATGAAATACAATTACACAACCAAAGCTAACAAACCATTGCACCAAGTACTGTCACTGGAAATACTAGCAAAACCAACGAACCAGTGAACCAAGTACACTAGTGCATCACTATGAAAAAAGTTGTGCATTTTTCTTTTGTTCTGGCACAATAGTCGCCATGCCAGTTGGCTCATCTATGGCACCATGGTGCCCAGATTTCAGCCAGGATATAGGCCTAACGTATTTCCTGTCATTCCTGAAATTCCAATGCGTTAGCGATGGCCCGTTAATGCTGATGACCCCCCATATGTTGGCCTTGTTTGTACATGAGTACTCAATCGCAATCTGGGCTGCAGCCTGCAGGGCCGGATTTGAATGCTCATTCAGCACTACAGTTTGTGACTATATGAGCACCATGTACATTCATAGCATAATTTCCACATTTTGAAATAAACTTTCAACACCTTGTCAAGTATTAATTGGTAGGCCTACATGAACTGCCTCTGACTTACGTGTATGCTGAGGCATGCGCTACCTGTCTCGTATTTAAACATTTTGAAAAAATAAGAACACTGCATATTATGAGCTCATTGCCAAGGCTTTCATCGAGGTCATCGCCATATACTGCTACATGGATTTTCTCTGAGTTGTGTATTTCTTCATCATTATATAATTCAAGCCTATATAGAAAACCAAACCTTGAGCATTGTAGTTCGTATGATGCTATAGTCCTCTTGTCAACTCGGTTGTGAATTGATTAACGATGGGCAGAAAATTGTCAATCGGAAACTTCTCTGAAGCAGAGTGCGCAGCTTCTGCAGGGCGCTCGACCATAATCCAATGGTAGGAGACGCAGCCTACGTTTTGGACGTGTTCTTGTTTGAACATATTCTGCCGTTCCACAACAGAGTCAGGAGCAGACTTCCGACCAGGAACGTTGTTGAACTGGGGATTTTTCAACAACAAATGCAGTACCACCAGTGACATTAGGCTCAGACGAGCCTGCATTTTGACCATCATCCACCGTGACAGCAGATGTAGCCTACTAATAGCTGTTGCTTGAAGGAAAACAGTAAAATACGGGGTGTCTTTGCAAGTACTTTCTCATCTTGAGATGCTTTTTCTTCACTTACCGCGTTTTTGAGAGCCACTAGGCCGATTAATTGCCCTCATGCCGATCTCCAATTCTGTTCTTGTCTGTTGGCTGAAATTACGGTACCGAGACTCTTAAAATTATACTATGCAATACTGATTTGCAAACTTAAACTGTATTGTGTAGCCTGATAGAATGCATATAATTTTAAAGGTCGAATCCTATAAAACTGCGTGTCTCAAAGCCACTGTCAGCACAAAATTGACAGCATAGCCTACAGCTGTGCACTGGTCACTATAGATGTGCACTTTAATGTAGGTCACCCGAGGTCAAAAGCGCATCTCAGACAGAATATACCACTGTCTGCACGACCTTTACCCCGAAACTGGATGCTCGTAGCGTTGAAGCTGATAATTATGCTCGAGGCTAGGATCGAGGCGAGGACCCCGGGCATAAAGGCGCCTTTATCCCGGGATCTTCGCCTGAGGGCGCTGGCTTGTGAAGGGACCTCTGTCCGTTTGTTGTCTTAAAGTAAGATATCTCTCAACAGCTGAAGATGCCACGCTTAAAGCGCTACTCGTGAACAATATTAACGCGATATTTCAAAATTGGGGTACCGACTGGATAATAAATAATTACCCAAAGCTGACAAGGCCGTATTGCTTGCGATTGGTCATTATGGAGTCGTTTGGTTAGGACTGAGGGCAATGAAATTGAGGGGGTCAAGCCGACCCCCTCGGGGGTCGGCCAAAGGCTTTAAGCAGGGGGGTCAAAAAAAGAAGCAAGGGGGTCCAACCCCCCCGACCCCCCCGGCAAATCGGACCCTGCATAGGCTATATTTCAATGTTACGTAATGCGGTTTGTCAGTGAGTTTGTCAATAACCACGAATACATATTATTAATTTATTATTATTATTATGAAGCAGTAATAGTTGCAGATACAATCATCAATAAGAACATTAATTATACCCATAAGGATTGGTCAAATTCAGTGTCTGTGTTAACAATCCCCTACCCCATGAACCTTTGACCTATGTGGCGGTGTTCTAGAGGTTAGGGTGGATCTCCTTTCCATATTAGAATCGGTGATGCATAGTGGATGACATAGATACGTGACACGAAATACTCCCGGATTAATTCAGCATGAACTATATTTGCCATTCGTTCGCCTTCAGAAGTCTCATCACAGCATTGTAGGCCCTGGACAAAGCAATGCACTGGGGCTCCTGCGCTGCTCACCCATTGGGATAAAAATTTCAACGGTCAATAAAAATAAACCAATAGAATTGTTGGTACTTTCAACATTCACTTTGTAACAAAATGAATGTTTAAACATGAACAAACACACTGTAAAGCGAAGACTAATCAACACAGACTTTTTTTTATTTGGGGCCCCTATATTATCGTGGGCCCCCTGGTGACTGCCCAGCGTGCCCATGCCTTTAGACGGCGCTGGATACGTCAGGTATAGCTAGGCCTACATTACTCTAATATTGGTTTATCGTTTGATTTTGAGCCTTAATCTGAAACAGGTATACACGCCGGACATTATTGAATTGGGCAGCATGCACGATTGTCCATACATCAGGTTCACTGTCATCATCGTCGTCGTCGTCGTCGTCATCATCGTCATCATCATCATCATTATTATTGCAGGCTGTCTGTTCTGTTAGTAGTTAAGGTTTATCGCATAACATGTACATGTACAGCGCAGTGCGTTTGCAGGCGCTTAATTAAAGAATAAATATTATTATATTATTATTATTATTATTAATTATCAATCATTAATTATTATTATTATTTTTCCAGAGGTAACAATAATCCATCAGGAACAACAAATTATGTTAGGAGTAGAAAGTTCATCTCCGAGAAATCAGACCGCGTCCCAGGTTCACGGCCATCCGGAAATGGTCCTCTGAATGCAATGGTGTTGTGGTGCTGGGCTCAGATGGAAAGACGTTGGAAAAGGAAATTAATTTCACGTCGATCACCAGAGACATCTGATGCTAGGTGCGACCTCCCTGCTCGGGGAAAACTTCTGCACTCTCAGCATTTAATTGTATTATTATTATTATTATTATTATTATTATTATTATTTTTTTTTTGCCCCAAGGTACATATGATCCCTCGGGGACTTAGATATTAGACTATTTATTGTTTTTTTCCGGAAAATCAGGCCTCGTCCTCCGCTAAGTCATTAAACGTGCCGCGAAAAGCGATGGCATTATCGCGTTATTATTATTATTATTATTATTATTATTATTATTATTATTATTATTATTATTATTATTATTATTATTATTATTATTATTATTATTATTATTACTATTATTGTTACTGTTATTGTTATTATTATTATTATTATTATTATTATTATTATTATTATTATTATTATTATTATTGTTGTTATTGTTGTTGTTGTTGTTGTTGTTATTATTATTATTATTATTATTATTATTATTATTATTATTATTATTATTATTATTGTTATTGTTGTTGTTGTTGTTGTTGTTGTTGTTGTTATTATTATTATTATTATTATTATTATTATTATTATTATTATTATTATTATTATTATTATTATTATTATTATTATTATTATGATCATCATCATCATCATCATCATCATCATCATCATCATCATCATCATCATCATCATCATCATCATCATCATCATCATCATCATCATCATCATCATCATCAGAGACAGCAGCAGCAGCAGCAGCAGCAGCAGCAGCAGCAGCAGCAGCAGCAGCAACAACAACAGCCTATTATTATTGCTGCCACATGCTAAGTTGTAAACCTATTGGACTGGTATATAGGGATTATGGAAAGGCCTACTAATTACGTGGTGGGTACGATACGGGTACGGGTATACCCGTGGGTACGGGTCGAGTCGGCAGAAATTTTTAATACGGGTCGGATACTGGTACGGGTAACGGTCCTGTGGTGCCGATACGGGTCGGGTAGCAAAAATGCTCTACTAGCAGACCTCTTAAGGTAGAGCAGCTGCTACGACGGGTTTCGTTGAGGACGAGAAAACTTGGAAGGCGGAGGATCGGGTAGATTATAGGGTAGGATAGGGTAGGAAAGACGTGGTGTGGAAACAGTAAGGCTTCGAAGATGGGCACGTACGCCTCGATGATGATGATGATGGAAGGCAGTAGCCTAGCCTACACTACAGAAATTGATCTTCCTTTGTGTAGTGACCAAGTATTGTAGGTTTTTCATGTAGAGTGTAGACCCTACCTAATAACTTTCTGTTGCTGCTCAGTTGAATCTTGTCATTATAAGCACGTTATTGCAGAAATACTGTGACACTTCTTGTCTGAGATAAATATGCCTTTTGGCAAACTCTCGCCAGTCTCTAGGAATTCTGTTGGAATTTCCGATGAAATATGATGGATGTTGCAGATGCGTGGAGCACGAAAAAGACATGTATCATGACGGAGGGAAAACAGAGCAGATGTGAAGATATAATGTGACACGGATGACAGTGATGTAGTGATAACCGTACAAGAGGGAAAACCAACAGCTAGGATGATGATAATGTTCACGGTGATGATACTGATGATGATGATGATGATGATGATGATGATGATGATGATGATGATGATGATGATGATGATGATGATGATGATGATGATGATGATGATGATGATGATGATGATGATGATGATGATGATGATGATGACGATGATGATGGTGATGACTATGATTATGATGATGACAATGATGATGATGATGATGATGATGATGAAAGATGATGATGATGATGAAAGATGATGATGACGATGACGATGATGATGAGAGATGCTGCTGCTGCTGCTGCTGCTGCTGATGATGATGATGATGATGATGATGATGATGATGATGATGATGATGATGATGATGATGATGATGATGATGATGATGACGTGAGCAATAATTCAAGGTATTTTCAATTATAATAACAGAAGATTGCACGCATTAAAAGTAAGTTAATAGTGATATCGATGGCATGATCGTGTGCAGTACAACTTCTGCGCTCAATAAATAAACGGATTAGAATCATTAGATTACTACGTGAAGACGCGTTAGCCCATGCATCCGAAAGAATTAGGTACCAAGACTTTCTACCTGGGGCTTTCGATTGGTCGTCATGTCCTCATGGTTCTCCCTGCGCCGACGCCCTTCATGATATCACCCATTTTTCACCATGTCATCCATTCGCTGTTCTTGATCATATAACAGAGATAATAATGACATTTATAAGCTTAGGTGACTTTTATTCGTCAGCATCCAGTGGATGGGGGAGCTGATGATAAAGATGGTGATGATGATGAAAGATGATGATGAAAGATGAAGATGATGATGAAAGACGATGATGAAAGATGATGATGAAAGATGATGATGATGATGATGATGATGATGATAATGATGAAAGATGATAATGATGATAATGATGAAAGATGATGATGATGATGATGATGATGATGATGATGATGATGATGATGATGATGATGATGATGATGATAATGATGAAAGATGATGATGATGAAAGATGATGATGATGATGATGATGATGATGATGATGATGATGATGATGATGATGATGATGATGATGATGATGATGATGATGATGATGATGATGATGATGATGATGATGATGATGATGATGATGTGGGCAATACTTCGAGGTATTTTCAATTATTATAACACAAGATTGTCCCTTAAGACAGGCGCGTCCTTGAACATTATCGAATGATTCTTGTAATCGTTATTCCATGACGCACCAAACTAAGCTGTATTACATTGCCCCATTTTCATATTCTGGGCGTGCCCTGTCCTACCTGAACTGTGTAATTGTAATCATTAGGCCAATTTCTGTAGCGCCTGCGAAAGGCAAGGCTCTGGTACTCATGACGTAACAGGGTCTTAATGTGAATGTAGTCAGAGTGAAATGGTGTAATACGTACACAGTCTAAGGGAGTCGTCATCACCTTTATCATGTGATGTAATAGCTGGAGTACGAGATCTTCACTGCTTCCGTTCTTCACACACTGCATGCGACAAAGGTTCAGGATGAATGGAAGCGTAGCCTATCTCCAACTTCCGGGTGTATCCGTACAAATTATTCCCACGTCTTTCCAGGCATCATTTCTCAATGCTTCTTCTGACAAATTGCAACCCTGCTTTGTAGGTAATTCTGAGTTGCTACGGGGAATATTTACGGAAACAGCAGGCACACAGAGACAAACAGAGACACTGACAGTGCGAGACAGAGTTATGCATCCCCAGAGACTGGCCAAGTTAGCCGAAAACAGCAGGAGTAAATTGTTGGAGCCATTTGACAAAGTGTAATAGCTCCGTAGAAAATACTCCGACGGGCCACAAGTCCCACGTAGTGATATTGATTCGTGCAGCATGTGGCTAGTTTGTTACTTCGGAGTAAGATTCGACTTCGGGCGTAAAGTTTATTGTTTCAGTTTCCCTGGTGGCCATTTTTTTACCACTCCATGACGTCCTTTGGCAGGCGAGCGTATAATGTATCCTAGATATCGCTATACAACATCCCAAGAAAAATTGCAACCATAAATTCTTAGACGGGTCAGACGTTTGCTGCTCTGCTCTCTTCTGTTATGTGCATTGGATTTTGTGTACTGTTTAGCAAGGTTTTACTTGAAGTGTTACATATTACATAATGGTGTCCATGTGAACAAACATACATGAATGAGTAAACGTATGGTTGCATAAGCAAGAACGCGGTCAGGATGTAGGCCTACACACACACACACACACACACACCTACACACACACCTACACACACACACACACACACACACACACACACACACACACACACACATCCCAAATCTGAACAAAACACTCTGTATATATATATTCATGAAAACCACTCCCGTATTAATTCTGCCAACTTTCCCGGCAATCATCAAGATCATCATCTCCATCATAAGCATGCAGCTGCAGCAGCAGCCTGTGCAAATTGCAGAATTTTCCACTAATTCCTTCTGCTAATCCTTTAATCTCTAGTGCTCTGAATCCATAATCCAAGAATCGCGTGACTCTCATTAGATCTGTTAGAGACAAGTGAAAACCTTTCACTCCGACTCCTTCCCTCCCCCATCATCTGGACCATCATCGGATGACCAGATGACATCAGTGGCATCATCTCTGTTCTTTAATTCTCCGATTCCACTTTTCCGTTTATATATATATATATATATATATATATATATATATATATATATCAGCTAGCTGATGTCCATCTTTCGCCATTTGCCTGTCGTGCACCTGTTATATATTCTGTCTCAGTGTTAAGGTTATAAGCTCGTCGACAACGGTCCTTGGCAGCCAGAAGAGGTCGTTACAAAATGGAACTATAGGCCCTTTACTACTTCGTGTCATGCGACTGCACTTCCTACACGTCGTCTTATAATGAACACAAAAACATTGCGTATCCTGCATGCAGTAGGCCAATATAGTATTACGCCATTTACGTCTGTAATGACCAATAATATCGTATACACGTATTTTGCACTAGCCATGTGTCTCTATAGGCCTATATCATGGGCGGATCGGGGGTGGAAGGAAGATCACGATCCCCGTCGTCTATAGTGTTGTGATGGAAGACCAGAACTATAAAGCACAGAATAGGCTACAACGCGAGAACCTTGAAAAAATGCAAGGAAAAGTGACACAAATTGCGTAATCAAATTTTAAAAAGGACATAGGCCTTCTGGTGTAGGCGCTGTACTTGTATAATAATATAATAATATCTTTTTCTTTAATTAGGCGCCTGCTAACCGCACTGCGCTACAGGGAACATACATATAGTAGAAACGGCAGCCACGCAGGGCGCCTTACATACATGTATACAGTAGAAGCACATGATGACAGTTTTACAGGAGTCGAATACAACTGTTTTTTAACGGCAGCCACGCAGGGCGCCAATCACGGCCTAACACTCACTTAATTACCGCCGCCATCTAGCGAGTAGAAGGCTGAGTAAACCTTATGGAGGGCTACGGGATTTGATCTTGGTACCTTCTGCACTTCACGCCAGTGTGTTATCCATTACTCTACTCTACTGCACATTGTGCAGTATTTCACGAGGCCAATTTGCATAAATCTCTGAGCCTTGAAGCCCCATAGTAAAGAAGAAATGCAGATGGGTTGTTGAATCTTGCATAGAAACTGTAGATTTGTAGGCCTATATACTCAACGGTTATTATTTTTAGAAACGATGGCGTACGAGCACAAATCCTGCAGAAGCTCTTAAACGTGCACAACAGAGAGGATGGAAAGGGGGAAAAGCAGTTTTACTCTGTTTCATTTTGGAATTTTTTTGAAAGAAAAGAGTTACCCGCAGGACCATAACACTAAACTTTCAGTTGACCGTCTATGCACACTGTAGATGCTGAAAGAGTCCGCGATGCTATTACCACCGTATAGGCCTATTTAATTAGATCGTGTAGGCTATACAGACCCATTTAATGAGACTGTATAGGTCTATTTAATGAGACTGTTGTTAGGGATGAAGTTGACATGTATATAGACCTATACCGTTTTTAGATGACGCAGACCCTGCCGTTTTTAGATGACCCAGACCTACCGTTTCTATAGATGACATAGGCCTAGGCCTACCGTTTCTAGATGACATATAGGCCTAGACGTATACGTACGTTTCTAGATGAAGGTTCAAAAAAAAATTTGCTGCAAACACAAATCTGCAACAGAGTCGTCATCACTAAAATTTATAGACCTAAAATTAACATATTTAAAAAAAATTAAATCTTGAATTTTATGATTATTCAAACAGTGCCAACACGATTTTCAGCTTTCTATGCAAAAAACGTCATTTTATCGCTCTAACAAAATTTAGCCCCCCCAGAAAATTTTGCCCCCCTATAAATTTGTGCCCCTCTGGAAAAATTCCTGCGGACGCCCAATACAAATACGCAGTAAGATTACATTGAAACATGACAGTCGTTATCAAGATTAAACACACGTTTTGGCAGCCATTGAATCTAGAACTAGTAGTATGCCAAAATTAAATCCCAGAATTTAGAATTCATGTATATAGGCCTATCGGCTGATAGGTCTACTCCAGAAACAAGTTCAGGGATCATTTCCTAATGTGGAGATAGCACTCCGCATGTATCTGGTGCTTATGGTCAGTAGGCCCTAACTGCAGTGCGGAACGTTCATTCTCAAAAATGAAACTAATAAAGAACAGACTTCACACATCGATGAGGAATGAGCGGTTGTCCCACCTGGCTCTGATGAGCATAGAAGCTGACATTCTGCGTGAGATCAACTTTGAGGATCTGGTGACCGAATTTCCGAAGAAGAAAACACGCAAAGTTTCGCTAATTTGACATTACTTCATGCCAGAGACAAACTATCTTCTGACCTTTTAACTCTTTCTTTGTTTTAGATATTTGTGTGAAATTGTGTCTGTGCACAATACACATTACTGAAATATTTTAAAATCAGTTATGAAACACAAGTAGAAAAATTTCTTGCAACTTTGTGGTGGAGGCCCCTATGTGGTGGGGGCCCCTGTGCACTGGCACATAGTGCACATGCCTAAATCCGGGCCTGCCCCCACTCTAAAAGGTGGGGGACTTGTCCCCCTCGACCACCCCGGATTGCCGCCCATGCGCCTTACAGATATTAGCAAGCAGTTCTGTTATTTCAGATATTAAGAATTCGATGTAGCCTAATTGTGGGATTTCTCTCGGCAGAGCTTCTGAATTGTGTCTCTAGGCCTATACTGTCGTTTAGTATCAAATTCTGTCATCTTTAATTAATGAAGCTGTGCAGCACGACCTGCATAGGCCTATAAGCAACGCTGGAAACAATTATATGGACTATAATACTATATTAAAACCTAAAATTAATGCAAGCAACAGAGTCCAAAATGATGCAGGCCTATACGTGATAAAAAAATCCGTTTCTAATGGCTTCGACCTCGGACCTCGGACCAGAGACTTCCCCCCAGCACTCCGCTGGTGGCTCCATCCTATAAAGAAGAAGAGCAGTGTTGCAATCCTGTATCGTTCCTTGGGTGTGTTTGGCGTCTTCTCTAACATGTAGGCCTTTCGTTCTGTCATGTCTTCTTCGTGGTAGGCCTTTATAGGCGTGTGCCTTTTTATCACGCGTCTTCTTGTCTTGTATGTAGCCTATATATGAACTGTTTTGCCATTGCTTTCTTCATGACTGGCTTCTTCGAGCGCTTTTGAGAGGTTGTTAAGATACATATATCTTAATTGTAGGCCTACAATGCATTTCAGGCCTACTGTGACGAGTGTTGCTGCATAGGCCTACATCTCATGCATCTTCGTGTCATGTGCTTCGTAGTCATGACATACCCTCCTATAGGCTATTATATATAGGGCCTATACGTTACAGTACGTGGCTTTATGCCATGTCTCTTCCTGTGAATAAGCTGGCGCCTGGTGTTTAGCTTCTAACCAGTTTACGATTACTGTTAGACCTACGATTCTGTCCTGCACCTGTGCCTTCCGGAAGTCTTGTGTCATTCCATCACGCAGCTGTCCGCTGTGCCACAGCGGCCATCTTGTGCCCGTCACTCAGTCATGCGACTGTCCTTTCGCCAGTACATCCGTCATCATCCTCCTCCTTCTGCATGAAGTCGCTTTCTTTTCTTCCCATCGTCGTTCTCTTGTCGTTGCTCTTCTCCGCCTCCGCCATTTTCCAGCAGACGACAACGCAGCGTCTGCAGCGCCATCTGTCCGCTGGCGTCCGCTGCAATCCGTCGTCCATTGAGCACGTCTGTTCATCGGTCTTAGTATTTATATCCCCGTCGCCAGAGGCCAGCTCTTTCCGGCTGAGCAGATTCCGAAGAACGAAGCGAAACTCGGGACAGACGTTCCGCTCGGAACAAACAGAAGGAACGTATCGTGAATTCCGATCGGATCTAGATTTACGGTCGATAGTTGATGTCTCTTGGATTTGGATTCCGCCGGAAGTCCATCGGCGAGCTACAGAAAGTCAGAAATTACGACATTGTCAGATCTTGGATTGTGCGTCGCGGAGTTCTGTGAGCTTCAGTCGAATTTCCTCATCAGTCGGGGCTCGATCTGTACGCTATATTTTTGGACTTGATCAATAGTTTCGCGAAGAATAAATCGCGCAGATCCGCTCGGTACTTTGGTTTGCTTCAGAATTAGAGAAACCATCTTTTCCATAATCTTTGATGGATTCGCGATCTTTTGCAGGCATTCGTCCAGAGAACGCAAAGATTTTACTTGAAATTCTGATGAACTGTATTATGTAGGCTAGATGGAATTTAATTGCGTGTGATTCACTCTTAAAGACCTCACTAAGAACGTGCATTAAGGTAGGATTGTTGTTGTGGTGGAATGATTTAGAACATGTTCGCCGTGCCTTTTGTAATTAAGGGTAATTTGGCGCTCTTATCTCGCAAGATAATCAGTGTGCAGAATGCGTCTGGGTAATTGTATTGCTTGCTCGGTCATCTGGTGTCAGATTGGGGCCAGTGGTTCTTCTGTCTGGCCAAGAGGAATCACTAATGGGGTTTGACATTAATCAAGGGAGGCCAGAGGTTGGGATTTGAATGGGTAGTTAGCTCACTAGACCTTTCCTGAATAAATCAGTTCGTGAATGAGTGAGCACCACTCTCGTTGTTGAGTGACAAAGTTATAAATGAGCTAATGCCTGGATTTCTGGCTGGCTGGCTCTTTGGCTGATGGGGCAACTGACTGAATGGCTAAATGACTGACTGAATCAATGAATGACTGACTCACTGAACAACTGAATGATTGACTGAACGACTGAATGACTGACTGAACAACTCGACGACTGAACTAAGTGTGAGTGTATGAGCGATTGAACAGAGAATGCTTAAACAATGTCATGTTTTTAAAAATTATAACAGTGATGGTAATTAGAAATTTATAATTTAGAAAACTAATCAGATGTGTTCTCTGTTAGTGCATTTCTCAGGTAAATCTTCCAAACTGTGAGAAGTTTGGCATATCTAGTGTCTTTCTTTGAAGGGTTGTTCATTTGTGCATTTTTTCTGTGAAATGTTGGGCATTTGTGATTTAGTTTCTGTGAAAGGTTGTGCACTGATGCCACTGATGTATTATTTTCTGTGAAATACTGTGTATTATTTACTGTGAAAGGTTGGACTTGCGTGTTTCAATTTCTGTGAAGTCTGGCAGGAAATCTAAGACCATTTAATTAGTTTATGGTACAGTGTGGTTTCTGTAATCTTGCCCTAGGAAATGGAGGATTTTTATTAAATCTGGTTGAAATCTGATCCAAGTACTCCGGAAATGACATTTTTAATCATCAGAAAACTGTCTGTTTAGGAAGTCACTGAGGTTGAATATGGCTACCATTGTTGTTAAACTATTGGCGCCTTAGAAGTCAGTGGAACTCTTGACGTTGAATGGCCATGCCATTGATGCTTGGTCATCTGTCAAATTGGATTTTGGCCATTAGAGACTGGATAATCATCAGCGAGCTTTCGTGGATGACAGCATCGGTGAGCTTGGGTCTCATTGATAAGTTTCTCTTTAGCTGTGATGACGATATGTTGCCAGAAGTGGCTTCTTTGAAGGCTTCTTTGAACGTTGTACTTCTACATTTACTCAGAATTCAGGTCATTATGACAGATCATTTTAGCCTAACAGATTCAAGGCATCGTATGTATACAATGTAGCCTGCTGCCAGACATCATCACTGTAGTCTGCTGTAGTAAATAGACAAAATTATATAACATTAGATGACACTTGAGATTCATATACAGAAATTCAGATATCTATGTAATTAGGTCACAAATTTGAATAGCAGTTAAGTTTGAAATGAGCTGGTTAAAGCTAGCTGAATCCTGTATATATGTGAATCTTATGTTCAGGTCAGAATGACATTAAATAAGCCTTGTTCCAAAGGATGACTACTACTCAACTACCCTATGTTCTCAACTACCCTATGTTCTCACCTACCGTATGATTCTTTCTCACTATGGTTCTCTGTTGAAATATTTTTATTGTACTCAGTATTATTGTTCTAATCTCATGAATTGTTCAACTCTGACACTTTGCTCCCACTTAGACAACTTGGTCTGTTTGATGTTATTTCCACTTTCACTCCAGACTCCTTTCTTTCAACAGGTTTATCCATCACCTGGAAGTTGACCTGACTTGTCAGCTTGATTTTGGTGCAACACTCCCTAGAAAAGTGTGAGTTGTGACTTGTGATTGGTAACAGTAGCTGTGGGAAAACAAGTGTTGCCAGCTTTTGAGAACCAAACTCTAAACTGTAATAATCATGGTCCTAGCCAAACCGTTGAAACCCAGCTATATGATAACGTAGGGCAGTACTCCCCAGACCTCAGGCTACTTGGGGTTCATCCAAAAAATTACCTACCAGGAGACCATTCCCTGGTGCATTTGTTATCATTTGGTATTGATCTCCCAGTCGACTCTCCTCTGTGGAAGTCAGCACTCCAGCAAAATACTAGGGCTTGTATTAATAGTAATAATAATAAGAAGAAGAAGACGATTTGTATAGCGCCGTAGCACAGCCGAGGCCGAAGAAAAGGGCTCTGTACGTGAGTTACAAAAATCAATGACAGTCATATGAAAGCTTAAAAAGATAGGTCTTCAGCTATGATTTGAATGACTCCAGAGATGGAGCATTCTTCACATGGTCATGATTAGGCTACCCTATTGATCTGGCAGGCTAATTGTGCTGCAGGGTGGGCTAATGAGATACTACTGCATCCAACAAATGGACTCTAATTAGATCCAAGACATGGGGACTGTCTTCCATCTCACAGTAATGTTTAAAGTTTAGGTTGTACTGGTATAGCTCTCTGTACCATATTTTGATCTGGATGTCCACAATGGGCATAACACCCTCTCCTTGTCCTTACTTGGGTGATCCTGTTCCCCCCCTCATTTCAAATTTCCTAAATTTGTTCTCATTTAATTTCCCATTTCCAAATTCCCATTAATTTTGACAGGATATAAAAATGGCGATGACCCTGACTGCTTTATGACATGATGCTCACTGTAATGAGTATATTTCTCTGACCACACAGATACACTTAGGGGTCATTGCATAATTACGTAACGCTGGACGGTGGGTGGGTGGGGTCCTTGAAAACGTTACGAAACGTTACGTGGGTGGGTGGGTGTATGGAGATGAACGTTACGTAACGCTTTTACCAACAGTTTAGCTACAAAAAAATTTAAATTAACATCGAATGACACCTTATTGAGCATTATTTTAAAATTAAAAGTTGAAATTGTGAAAGTTCGGCCCTGCACAGTTTGTATGGCTCTCGTAACGAACCACCTTTCGCAACGCGCCCAGGTGACCTATTTCTGTATATAAATACGGCCCAATGGCGAATGACCAAACTGGTTAGACGCTGTGCTATTGGTCTAAAATAAGCTGCGATTCATCTCCCGTTTGTGTAAACCGGAAACCGCTGTTCGAATTGTTTGGATCTTTCATAGTTTTACCCACGATGTAAGAAGACACTCGGGAACAGTCCACTTCCTGGCCTACTAAACATGGTATTCTTACATCGTAGTTTTACCGTCGGAACGACGTGGTAATTCTCTCTGGATTCCTGACCTTGAAGAACAACTTTAAAGCATATTTCACTTAGTGGACACGAATTTCAAACATTTAAAATTAATGCCCGACAAAAAATGAGCAAAATTTATATTAATAATTATCGAAGTGCTCAGACTAAGCAAATAATTAGTTCGTCTTAATTTTGATTAATTATTAATAAGCAAGTTAGTCCACGAAACTTTCCAGTGTGTAAAACTTTGACATAAAACTTTAAAAACAAAGTAATTTGCATTTCAAACATGACTGTCATTTATATAAATAAAACGTTCTGTATATTTTAGGTCTACTGTCAAGTTCCAATTCACATACTATATTAAATTCGCTATAAAATATGAATTATAATTGCGCGTTCACACAGTAAATCTAAAATGATTTTTCGTAACAATAAATACATAACGGTGGGGGAGGTGGGTGGGTGTGTCTAGGGAAACGTTTCGAAGCGTTACAGGGTGGGTGGGTCAAAAACGGTCATTTTCGGCGTTACGTAATTACGCAATGACCCCTTATCTGATATTTATTGACAATGTAGGATAGGTGTGATTAGCCTTTAGTTAAATAAAGTTATAAATTTTAATTAATTGGCCAGCACAATGACCAGCAGTAGAGCATAAAATTTAACTAAGATTCGGGGATATTATCGAGAGGCGAGACTATTTACCTTTCGTTGTCGAATGATAGGCCAAAATGAAACTGTAACGGTCATTGCATCAATCATCTGCTGGATATGCAAATGAGGAGAAGTGGAGCGAGGAAGAACTCGGTTGTAATGCCGCTTTCGAACACATCAGTTGTGCTGTCGAAGTTGAGTCGGTAAACTCCTGGTCGAGAGGTGTAGTTTGAAGTGACGCTCGTAAAAGACGGTGTCATTCAACGACCAGTTGGTGATTGAGTTACAGTGCGAACTCTTTCAAAGAAGGTTTTTGAGCGAACTTGTCGAGTGAAAGGCGAGTTTGGACGTTGTGTTGAAGGACCTTGCCAAAGGGGTCATCCGTAATCGTCCGCAAAATATGACCTACTTTGGACCCCTTCCTCTCCCTTGTCCGCATTTGACCTTACCCGCCCTTCCCTCATTGCGGACGTCCGCACGCCAAAGCCAATGAACAAAAAAAAACAAATTTTGACTAACATATTAATAAGCTACCAGCTCTATCTTATTTCAAATCACATTACTTAAAATATCAACCAGTACATTTAAAATTGAAAAGTAAGCCCAGCATTTTAAAGATCTAACACACGGCTTGAGGTTTTAGGCAATCACATACTGACTTTTTGTCTCTCGGGTAAGGTTAAAACAAAGAGGTGTTTAAAATCTATCAAATTTAGAAATTTAGATGCGGACGGCCGCACTGGTCATAACCCCCTCCCCCTTGTCCGCATTTGTCCGCATTCGAATGACCCCTCCATCCCCCTCATTGCAGACGTCCTTTATGGATGACCCCTAAGAAGTCTCATCGGTGTATGTTGCGGTCGAGTCAGTTAAAGTTTGTAATTAGCAACGCGGCGATTCAAACTTTAGGAAAGCGGATCTCGAATTGTTCAACAAAGAAACTTTGTTCGGACATTCATCGGTTAAAGATTGGTGAATCGAGATATCGTCAAAAGAAACAGACTCTTCGACGTCAATGCCCATTGTTCGTTATATGAAGATGGCCATCTACAACCGTCGATAAAACCTTGAGCAAAAGGAGGATTGAAACTCTACGATCTACATTTTCACAAGAATCTATGCATCATGGGGTGGTTAACTTGGGTATCATATAATATATCAATCAATAGTGCTGGTTCTAAGTAAGAGATTAGGCCTTATAAATTAATATCATCTAGAAACATTGCTTAAATACATTGATTTCATAGCATTGACTGATCCTTGCTTGTTACAATTAAATATTCAAAATGTTTACTAATGATATCTTACTATTGGTTGACTATTCGGAGATACTTGACCTAGATGCATGGATTGAACTACAAGTAGCCGGACACAAGATCAGTGTCAGATTGGATAGAGCTATAATATCCAACTAAGGGGTTAGAAAGGTTACACTCACCAATCCCTCATAATGAAGGGGACTATAGATGTAAACATTGTCAGTTGTCAAACATTGGTTCAATTTTATCTGCAAACAATTTGTCAGCATTTAACAAATCCTAACATACAAACCGCAAAGGTTCACCAGTCACTCTGTTACAGAGTAAAGCAGGGAGGCGACCTGACCGACGACTCTGATGAGCGTAGACTCGGATCCGACCTGGGCTGGTGAACCAAAGTCCTCCGTGCCCACCTTCTCGTGGTGCGAACCGTTGGTACCCTTCCTAGGAAGGGGAACGAACGGGCACGGCAGGCAAAACCAGGGGAAGGCATTGGCAAACCACCCCTGTTAATCATGCCAAGAAAATCGTCATGCGACACACCAAACCACGCCGATGGTCGCGGATGGAGGAAGGTGGGACTCCCAGGCCAAAGCGCGACTCAAGGGCTACTGGGAGAAGTAGCAAGACGGCAACGGAGACTGTGTAGCATGACGATCGCTAGGGCTCCTAGAGCCGACAGCACAAAGAGAGAACATACAAACAAAAGAAATTAGTGTACCCTAGCATTTTTATTAGATTAATTAGTGGAACGTAAGAGTTTGATTAGATTCTTCTGCAGATATTTACCTGTAAACAATAATTACTGCATAGGCTTGATGCTTTGAAGATAATCATCTATTTAACTGTGAACGGCATGCCATTTGTAATTTTAACTAGTAAATATGTTTAAGGCTTATTGCTTATTCCTAAAACTCTTATTTTGTGTTTTCTGAATAAACTGTAGGCTAATTATGCTATTATAATTACAGTCGATTTATCCAGTTATCCTCTAAGACGCATAAGATTTTGCGATGTTATTGTCATTTGTTTTAAACTTGTTTTTCTGCTAATAGCACAGACTCCACCAGTTTCATAGATAACAGACATGGGCATCCAGAGAGGGTACAGGGGGGCATTTGCCCCCTGGATTTTGAAAATTATCAAGTTTTCTGTGTTCATGAATAGCTATTCCATGCAGAAACGTCATTTTGCTCCCTAGAAAAAATTTGCATCCCTAGAAAAATTTTGCCACCCTAGAAACATTTCTGTGGACACCTATGATAGCATGTGATGTAACATTACGATCAGAGCAACAGGAAATTGCTAGTGACTTGCAGTTCGGCTCAGTTAAGAGATGATTCCTTCGAGTATTTGTGCATGCTAGCTTTTAGTTGCTAAAAGTTCTCACAAGCTGGTCTAAGAATTATCAATAGAAATGAAACTAATTTCTACATTTCTTTTCCACACTTTGTCTCTATCACTTCCTCCACAAAACACCAACTCACTTCAACCGTGCCACTTTAGTGTATTGGTACTATGTGGTATCCGGAATGGGCAAAAAACAAAATCGGCTATGCCCTAGTGATAGTTCATTCTGGGAGATTTCCGGGGAAAAATGAGTAGCAATTCTAATGGTAATTGTAATCTCCAAACTTTTAAAGTGCCACTCGAAAGCCAAACGATGGTGCCAAGCAATTGTGAGTGAAGGACGTGCTCAAGGTCCCTGCACAGCAACTATTTCAGCAGAGGCTCGAACCCGTACTCTGAGTTACAACGCGAGAACCCTAATCAATCGGGTTATTGCATCCCTTCAAATGTGGGTCCGCCTACAGTGTACTGAACAATATTGTAAAGTTTTTCTTGTTGCTCTGGAAAGTTTATCTGTTGAGTTAATGTTTTTGTCTGCTTCTGGCAAAAGATCTGTTAAGCTTGGAATCAATATACTATTTGGATGGAAATTGCCATTTTTATCCTTATCACAGATGCTAAACAGCCAGAAGTCTAGGGCGAGTACTTTACATCCCATAACCTATTGGCTGCTGGCAAAGCAAGCTACCCACTTGGTCAGTCTGTATAGCACTGCCATTTGATCATGCCTTGCAATAATAATAAGCTTTTACTGTAATCTTCGGCAAGTGTAAAAGCGGCTGTTCCAGCCGCCATTGCCAGGAAGCCGTTTCCAAAGTTGACCTAAGCCCTCCATTATTCTAGGAGCCGGCTGAAGCCTTTTCCGACACCTCTTATCCATCTCCCGGGATTAGGCTAACTCGATCAGCTAAGAGGCCAGATAAGTGTTATCCTTTTCTGTCCCAGCGCTTCTCCTCACAAAATCCAGAGAGGCAGGCGAGTGCAGAGCACGGAGTCTCGCCAGCACTTGCTAACCCCTGAGAGTAACTCGCCATCTAAAAAAGGCAGATGGCATTACAACATGTGAATTGAATTATAAATGAGTGTAATTGTTCAAAATTAATTACACAACGCTGTACAGATGAGACACTGTTCGTGTGTGGTTGGTTCGATGGAGTTGTTTATATGATTCTTTTGTTGTGTTGTGGAAATACTATGCACTGGATTGTCAGGCCGTATCAAAGTAGAGTACATAAAATGCTGTTCCACATCCTTTTTGGTTTGACCTACTTTCTGGTCTCCCTGTTTTTAAATAACGACTGATTTCATTTGGATGCAATCATTGATTGATGCCTCATGTCTTATCATTAGGCAATGGCATTTTGAAGTCTTCAGATAAGATTAGCTTATGTTTATTTATGTATTTTACCTGTATGAAAAAAGGGTTTAATCTGTTTGGGTTTTGAGCTGAGCTGGATGAAGGTAAAGCACAAACTTGGACACAGTCGTCTGCTAAACATGAACCTGACAACCTTTACTAACAAGTTACAGGCTTCAAAGTTGTTTGAGGTTTCAGTATCTCTGGGGTCTGAATTTCAGTGGATCATGGGAAGATGACCATTGATCATTGAACTGTGTAAGCCATAAGGAAAGTTTGTCCAGTTATTGGAATGATGTAAATAGAGCTGTACTGAATAACATTGTTTACTATTCGGCCGAATATACGAATAATTGGCCACACTATTCGGCTGAATACGAATAGTATTTGAGGGCAGAGCAAGGCATAATCAAAACTGTACACAAGTACATAATACTACATATATTTAAAATATGTTTAATACAACTAACTATGCATATTTTAAGAATAAACATCCCATTCTGAATTTCTTAATATCCTTTTTACTAAAGGTTATGCACGTTTAAATTCAGAACTTTAGACTAGACATTCCATTCTGAATTACACAAGAAAGTTAATGTCCTTTTTACTACAAGTTATGCACGTTCATGTAGTGCTTTTGCCATTCGTATTCAGTTTAATAAAACTATTCGGCCGAATATGAATAAACTATTCGGAGCACTGTTCAGGGCTGAATTGCATATGAATATTCGGTACAGCTCTAGGTGTAATACGTAGTTGTGTTTATGATTCAGCTGAGAGATCTTTCAACCCAGTCCAGTGCCTCTGAGTATTACTGCTGGATAAGGTGTGTCATTATCTGGAAACTCCCTCTGATTTGACGTAGGACTCGTGAATAGGCTGATGCCCTGCGCTTGGCCTTCGAGTGGTGCTTTAGAAGTTTGGAGATGACAAGAACCTTACCTATATTTGCCTTACTGTAACATGGCTTAATCATAATTTGTTGATTTTGCATGTTGCTCAAGTCTTGCCTGAGATGCATTGTTGAAAGGTAAACAACATCCAATGCCACAGCATTTTGACTCTCAGTAGTTGAAGAAGCAGATGAATGATGAATGACTTATGCAGTTTGATTGATAGATCATCTAGAAAGGCAGATAATTGATGTCAGAAAGTATTAATGGAACAATACAATAGCTGACAGGTGAAGGTTTTCCTTGTGTCCCAGTCTGCAGGACCTTGGTTTGACCTCTGACCTTTCACCTTTGGCTTGGCCTTTCACATTTGAAGTGGAAAACCAGTGGCAGATTGGATTAAGATTGGTGTGTACTGGACTTTCACACAGGTACACTTGGTGGACTGAGGCTTTTATTTAATGATTTTTAAGGCTTTTAATTGTGATTCTATTACACCCAAGACCCCTTTATTACTTTTTGACCCAACTTTTAAGTCCTGGATCAGCCCATGAAGCCTGATGTAATTAGTCTTCAGGCTGAGTTGGTTGCAGAGGGTAGTGAGACAACAGGTACAGAGAATTTGGAAACTGCTGGAGCTGCGGTTGATGACTATGGCAGAAATCTAAGAGTGCTTGATTACGAAAAAAGGTATTTGATTCCTAGGTAATCTCGAGATTTCTGCAGCACCCATACAAGCTCAGCGCTGAACCAGCTTATTCGCAGGTCTAGATGTTTCAAATAATGAACTGGATACAGCTACATGTAGGCATGGTTTCAATCTTATTTAAAACCGTGTTCTGGGTTTGTCTTCCAAATGGAAACCAGCTGTGAAGGACACATGTCATCCAGTGTAACCCATCTGCTAATCACAAAGTAACATATATCCTTTTGCAAAGGTCGACAACAAACAACAATACATGATGAGCATTAGGGCTTGGATACAGTGGATAGTGGTTACAGAAGTGAAAGCAGTGTGATTCTCGTTAACGTTAACGATAACGAAAATGTTCGTTAACGAACAAAAAATGATTTCGTTAACGATAACTATAACTATGACTAAAAAATATCATTAACTATAACGAAAATAACACTAACGAAAATTCATTGCTATTTTCGTTAATACGATAAAAAGTGCAATATCAACTAACGTGAGAACGTGAAAATACAGCCGTTAACAAAAGCAAAATGATTCCTATGTTCGCCTTGGATGTCGATGAATATGTGTATTCATGAAGCTGAATGGACCCATTCGTCAAAGCTCTTAGCAAATTATTGTGTAATGCGTCTTCATAATTCAGTGTGATTTTCATTAACGATAACGGTAACGAAAATGTTTTCGTTAACGAAAGCAAAATGATTTCGTTAACGATAACTATAACTGTAACTAAAAAATAATATTAACTATAACTGTAACTATAACTAAAATGAAAAACCATTAACTATAACTGTAACTGTAACTAAAATAAAATCTGTAAGGAGAATCACACTGAGTGAAAGGTGCCTTTGGTCCAGTTTGGCCAGGACGATGTTAGTCTGTAGTTAGACACCAGTTAGTTTTTTGCTCAGGCTTTCACCATCTTGGACCCTGTCGGGGCTCCATGACCACTTGGTCTGATAACATTCTAGGATTATGGGAGCTGTTTAGACGTTTGCTGGATTGTGTAGTGGTTAATGTGCTGGGCTGTCAATCAAGAGGTTGGAGGTTCAAATCCCCGCCAATGCAGAAATTTGGTTAGAGATTTCTGCTCCATCTGCACCACTAGCCAACTCAGCTATAATGAGTACACTGACCGCACATTGCCTTTGGGAAGATGAGACGGCGACGGAGAGGACAGGCCACCTGCCGTCATATGCCGAGGCAAAGAAAATGAAGTCGCTAACACTTCATACCCATGCCTGCCTCAGGGCTATATTAAGGGACTGCTCTTTTCTGCTTCTTCTTCTAAGATGTTTATTTAAAGTTAGACACTGATAAACTGATAGACTGTGAAGGAAGGAAACAGATGGACTGATTTACATGGACGTTATCATCGTGCCAAATAGTCTAGTGGTTAGTGTGCTATATTGTCAACCGAGAGGTCGGGGTTAAAATCCCAGCCAGGGCAGAAATTTGTGTAGAGAATTCTGTGCTATCTGCGCCTCCTAGCCAACTCGGCTATACTGAATACACTGACTGTATACACTGTCGGTGGGAAGATGAGACTGCAGTGGATAGGGCTGATCACCTGCCATCATATGCCGAGGCTGAGAAAATGAAGTTGATAAAGCTTCATACCTGTGGCTGCCTCTCTAGCATAATGGACTGCTCCTCTTCTTCCGTTATCATTAGCCGTAGCATTGGGGTGAGTGTCACTTAAGTTTGTTGGGCAAGTGAGACCAGATGTTGACCGTATTCTCCTCAAGCCATCCCTTCTGGGTGGCTTTACACCAGACTGGTTGACCACAGGGTCAGTACTCTGGATAGAATCATCTGCAAGACTCTTAATCTAAACCACACCTTGTCCACAGACCCATTATCAGTGTCAGCTATCTCATTCAAGGCAGTCAGTTTCCAGCTGCTGCTGCTGCCACTGATGAAGATGATGCTGAAGGCGATGCTACTGCTGCATCTGCTTGTCAGATGATTGTCTTTTATCTGCTCAGCCCCAATGAATCCGTGCTGTTCTTTCTGCCTAAGATTCTCCATCATTGACTCAGGATTCCTTCTGCTGCAGTTTGTGGATTGTAATATTGCCTGCTTGTGGTTAGTGATGAGGCATTCAGTGAAATTATTCAAGAACAGATGAATCAGTGGCTCATGTAAGAATGATACAATCTAATCTAATCTATTCCAGTGACTTGTAATCGTGATGCACAAGGTATCATTCATTTGAGATTATGTTGGATCAATTGATGGACGGATGGGCTGACCCGAATGGATGGATCAATGAATGGATTGATGGTTTAATGGATGGAAGATACAGAAATGGTCAAAAAACACTTAGTGTCTTTGAGTGGTTTTAGATAGATTCAGTATGATAACCACATATATATGTACATGCACACATGCATACAATACATGCATTACCAAACTGTTTACTTAAAAGTGTTATTGTGTTTGCCTTGATTGCACATATATGGTTTCAATAAAATGATTTGATTTGATTTGATTCACACATAAATGTGCATACAACTGCAATGGGTCGAGTCATCGAGAGCTAATCACTAAATAAAATTTTTTTAAAACTAATAAACATTCAAGCATTTTATTTTATATGATTAATGAATGCATGCATGAATTAGTTAACTGGAGAGGATCTTGAGAGAAGCTGTACAGTTACTCAGACGTACATGAATCAATGTGGATGGATAGAGATGTTGTGTGGGTAGACTGCTCGATAGAGGAAGAGAGAGTTTCTTCATTCTCTTCTTCATTTGGTCAGTTTACAATTTTATTGACCACTTTCAGCAATTTCTTTAGGTACCAAAAGGTGCTGTGGAATTTAAGCATATTGTTAGAGCCTTGATGGATGTTTTATATGCTGGCCTTAATCATTTTCAGATTGACCAGCTCCAGTCTACTCAGCATGATGATGCTTAGTGGCAATTCTTTCACTTAGGGTATATTTATTTCTAGCTAAATACAATACAGTACAATACACTGTATTTGATATTGCCCTCCTTCCAAAGCTTAGAAGCACACATGACCATACCACAGAACATCAATGGCACAGAGCAATTGTGTGTGAAGAACTTGCTCAAGGTCCTTCACAGTGACCTGCTCAAGTGATGCTCAAACCTGTACTCTGTCTGTGTTACAGGCTGAGCACTTTAACCCATTGGCCACCGTGCCACACAAGTTCACTCATATCTTCATTTATGCATGTATGTGTGTATCAGGACACTTAATTTAAAACCTTTTAAGTATCTCACAAAATCACTGCAAAACTTTGACCTGGACATGATTTAAAAATGAAACCTACTGGTCAGGAGTCAGAAGTGAGCCACAGACGGACTCAGTTCATCATTACAGATTTTTTGTTGATTGACTGATATTCACAGCACATGTGCCTTTTATTCTCAGTTTACGTCCAGGTAAGCCACACCAGGTTTCATTTCCAGCCGATTCCTGTTTTGCCTTGCACATGAAACTTGTCAGTGATGTGCTTTGCTGCTGTGCTCTACCTCCAGTTGTGGTGCCCAGAGGCCGTTTCATTTCCTACAAGCCGTGTTTGTGTCGTATTATGTTCATCTTTGTATTCTGTTTTTTCTGTTTAGCTGCTGATTCGCGTTTCTGGATTCCGCGGATGCACTCACAATGAACGTCACTGGATTAGTAGAATGAAGACGACTTGTTTAACGCTTGTCTGGCGAATTGTCGTCGTCCTGGTGGCTGCTGGCGCCCTCTGCCTTCTGACGCCAGATCGCGCCTTGTCCATTGATTTATGTAAGTCTGTGACCTAATTGAATTAAGCGACCGGTTGTGGTATTATGTGTCTAAAAATAACAGATTTTGAAGCAGTCTGGCTTGATTGAGGCTTTGTTTTGCTGCTGTGTCGTGTTTTGATATCGGGGTTGGGCGTTCCTAAAACAGTACCATCCTCCTGCTGTCATCTTAGGTGTCTTCCTAGATCTGTTCCTTTGCCTGCTCCTCTGTCTGCTTCTCCATCTGCTCCCCATCTGTTCCTGAGACCACAAGGAGCGCAGTAAACCCTGATGCAAGACAACTTTGTTATTTTTATAAGTAGGCAATGTCTAAACAGTAGAGTGGCTTGATCGCCTCTAGATACGATTGTCTTAATATAGTATGGTTGCTGTGGTCTACGATTGGATGAATGTTATCAGGCATTTGTCTCGACTATGTAGTACTAGAGCTTGAACCATTACTAAATGATTAGACTTTCAGTGAAGACTAATCTATTCTTATCTGATGACTTTCTGCACCTCTGATGAGCTTTCTTGAAGTGGCGCTATATAAATCTGTTTTTACATTACGTTACATTACATTCTTTAGTGCCATTGTCATGTAATGTGCAAGACATCAATCATTGTTGTAATGTCCAAGATATCAATCAATGTTGTCTTCAAGTAAAGTCACAATAAAAATCATATTCCATTGTAACAGCAGATTTGAAATCCAATAGACCAGGAAGCATTTATTACCTTTCCCTGTCACAGTTTTAATTGTCATTTGAAAAATGGCTAAAAGACCTTTGTGCCTTTTATTCTCAGTTTACATCCAGGTGAGCCACACCAGGTTTAATTTCTTTCCGTTTTCCGGTGTGTAGTATTTCCGCAACACAACAGAAGAGTCATAAACAATTCCATCTAACCAACCGCACATGAATAGTGTCTCATCTGTACAGCATGCGTCGTGTAATTAATTTTGAACAATTACATTCAGTTGTTATTCAATTCACATGTTTTAAGGAACATGGCTCCCTTGACCTCCCGGGACCAGCACTGTTACAGACACAGTGCAGTTCTGGTAACACAGTCCTGCTCTGGTAAAATTGTGGTTATAGGGGTCCACACTTTACTTGATATCACTTTTGAGGAATCAGTGTATGGAATTATGGATGTAACGATATAGAATCCAGATTTTGAATCATCATATAGGCTTTCAAACTGTGGCTAAGCTTTACCATGACAGTGTACAAATAGTGTACAAATTGTACATGTACACATAGATATCCTCAAAAGCATGGTCCTGAGGATGATTTGGTTGAGGTGCAGACTCCAACACTGCAATCGATGTCTGCACCACCTGTCTCTCTTAACCTCCTAACCTGTATTGGTAGTACTCACCCATATTGCATTGAAAATATGGAGTGTGGATTGGGCACCAGGTGACATGGCACTCCATTGATGTCTACCCATTCCACAGATGTTTAAGGAAATTAGCAAAAGCATGGGGTTATAAAGTGTCCTTGAGCTGGCATTCATAATGGAGAAGGAGATAGGAGAGCTTTAAAAAGGGAAAGGAATTAAAAGGAACAAGAAAGGGAAAGAGATGTAATTTTAAGGAAAGAAAAGAATGACAGAAGGAAAATGAGTTTTATGCATGAGAAAGGGAGAGAATCTCTGAACACAAGTTGTCAAAAGAATAATTGGAATCGGAACTGAAAGCGGAAAAGGAAACAGTGAAAGACGAGTTGTCCTGTTTGTTCGCTGAGCGTGGAGTGAGTATGGGTGATGAAGATGAGTCTGTTTAGTGAAGATATCGGTTTTGTTAAGGCTAAGTTGGCCTGATAACGTGCCCATCACAGTGAGACATAAGATGCACACAATATTCCCTGAACAGTCTTTCCATCGATTTCTTAATATTGCACATACATTTTTCAGTATCATTTTGTTGTCTCTCTTTTCCTAAAAAAAACACTACATTTAAAATGGCAGTTTTGGCTGTGTCACCGATGCACAGATTTTTATCAGAAATATTCCCAAAAAAATGGGTTATTATGCTAAATTGTATTGATCATACAGACATACAGACACATGGTCACCGGATTCGGTGACTGTACGATAGCACTGCTGGCTTATATCATTTAGTTTCTCATTAGGATTGTATAATGAAACCATGTCTGTTGTGGAACTACTGTTGTGATTCTGTCACATGTCGCAGAAGATTTATGATTGTGGAAGAACATTGTTAGTATTCTACTGCTTTACAACGAATTACCCCACTGAACCTTCCTGGGACATGATCTTCAGGTTCCTGTTGATTCACTGTATCTTTCAAATTGCTGATCAACATATTCTGTTAATGCTGCTTTCTATTTCCTCTGCAGTGTCTGAACTGCTACAAAACTGGTCTGCTAGAAAGAGGCGCCAGTGAGGGTCAGAGGTTTACGTTGTATAGATGTAAAAAGCCAGGTCTACAGCTGTAACAAAGAAGTGATCAATGGTAAAGTGGAAGTTGTGCAGTTATTTGGTGTCAGTATATGTGTCAAGCATTGTCATGCATTGATTTCTGGATGAACAGCGACCGTACCATACAGCTAGATAGTCAACATGTTTTTATGTTGGGAAGAGAAATGTCTGGCAGTTGGTCATTGAGACTGACACTGCTAGACAATTTATGTGCTTGAGCTCTTTGATCACTATATCGTTTAAAATTTGAGGCACTGTGGAAAGCATAATTTTGTCCATGTCTTCAATTGCTATCCATCAATCTCTATCCTGCCCTTCGTCAATCTCTATCCTGCCCTTCGTCAAGCTCTGTCCTGCCCTTCGTCTCATTGCTGTGTCCCTTCAGCTGTGCTTATGTGTCCCTTTGCTGAGACTTTGGGTTCAGTGATTCCCCTGACAGGTCCATCTGTGTTTCCGGGCGTCTTTATTCACTAGACATCCAACTGAAATTAGAAACCTCATGGACAGAACAGGGACTAGTTGGAGGCATTCAAGACATTCATTACGTGGTGTCCTTTGGAGTTGGACAGTTGTTAAAGGCAGCTGTCAGTCTTCTGATGTGGGTGCTTGATAGTGTAGTGGTTATCCTGCGGGGCTGTCAATCGAGGGGTTGGGGGTTCAACTCCCTGCCAAGGCAGGAATTTGGTTTGAGATTTCTACTCCACCTGCACCCCCTAGCCAACTCAGCTGTAATGAGTACACTGACTACACTGTCAGTGGGAAGATGTCATTATGAGATGGTAATGGAGTGGGCTGGTCACCCACCCTCACAGGCCTAGGCTAGCTTAAGGGACTGCTCTTCTTCTCTTCTCTGCTCTTCAATCGTCTGATAAAGACTGTAATTGGAACCAAGTCAGGTTTTTAGTCAGATGAAAGTCTGACTCAGTTTATGTGAAAAGTTGACGAACTGATGTCAGACCCTTCTGTGCAAAAACTGATGACAGTCAGTTTGAAATAGTGTTTGATTTAGTGTCTCGCTGATTCTGTCATGGGTTTTAAATTCTGCAGGGTTTATGGACATAGGACCGAAAATAACCCAGTCAGTGTTTCATTCGCAGTTGACCACTGTTACTTGTAAAGTAAGTTGTTACTAAGTTCTTGAAATGATGACTGTGTACGTTCCCCTGAAAATTCTTTCAGCTTCATGACCAGGGCATTTCTCAGGGCTACTCTGATACAGGCCGGCAAAAATAGTGATTGCTTTTGCTTACCTTCCTCAACAGTGATTAATTGTAATTGTAGTTAGCAATATCTGTAATATAGTTTCTTCAGCAGAAACCTCTCAGAGATTCTCTCGATGATAGCCTAAACAATGTTTAGTGTTACAAGTAAGAAAAGGCTGTGATAAGTAGAAAAGTCACCAGTGAGGGGACTCCCACATGTAGAGCCCAAACTAGGGCATAGCCGGGTACTGACCCGGATACCCGGAAATTCCGGGTATTGAACACCCGGAAGACACCCGGACCCGGAGCTGAAAGGTCATCCGGGTCCGGGTGGGTAAGTGTCAACTAACAGTAACATAATGTAATGACATCAGGAACAGTAAGTTGCCTTGGCGACGGCCTTTGGCTGTCCGTGATCTGCCGGCGTTTTCTTTTGATTATTGAGAGTCCCTGCAAGCCCCTCTCCCCTCCTCATTTCGCCTATGCCCCGACGATTTCCTTTGATGTTGAGAACTTCATCAAGTCCCTCTCCCCTCCTACTTTCGCCTAGACACCACAATTCCCTTTGATGTTGATAACTCCATCAAGTCCCCTCCTCCTTTCGCCTATGCACCGACAATTTCCTTTGATTATAGAGAGCTCCAGCAAGTTCCTCTCCCCTCCTCCTTTCATCTATATGCCGACAATTCTCTTTGATTATTGAGAACGCCATCTAGTCCCTCTCTCCCACCCTTTTCGATCATTGCAGTTGTTTTCCTTGTTTATTAAAATGTTCTGAAGTTGATTCGTAGTGGAGTTATTTTTTTTGCGACATTGTGTTCGGTATTTTTTCGTGACATTGTGTTTGGATTAGAGATTTGAGATTACTGTTAGTTTTAATACCCGGACCCGGTACCCGGACCCGGCAGATTTTTATTCAAACTACCCGGACCCGGTACCCGGTTGAAAAACGGCACCCGGCTATGCCCTAGCCCAAACAATGGATTCCCGTCCAAAGCTGTTAGAAGAAATCCTGTTCAGAGTTCATGGACTGCTTTGGCATTGAGGATGAAGAGTAAATAACTGTGAGACATGTTCGGTGCTTCTTCTAGAACAGCGGTTCCCAAACTTCTCTGGGTCGCGACCCACTTGCGAATATCTTCAGTTTTGGAAACGCTGTTCTAGAAGGCTATTATAAGGTAATGACACGAGAAAGGTAATAATATTTGTGAACTTGAAAATTTCTGAAGTGGTATGAGTAATAATGAGTGGGGCGTGGTGGCTCAGTGGTAAGTTAGGCGCCTTGTGACCGGAGGGTTGCAGGTTCGAATCCCACTCTAGCCGCTGCGTACGGACCTTGGGCAAGTCCTTCACTCGCGATTGCTCGTGGCGCTTCGGCGTGAAAACTCCGACACAGTATCAAATGCTGTAGTCGGGAGCGCCTCTGAGTAGTAGTAGACTTCGAGAGGTGCTATAGAAATATCCGGAATAAATAAAATAAATAAAAAGACGCTAAGTGCCGGGCACCAGCTTAGTCACCAACGCTGTGTCAAGTCAGAGGGGTTCCAGAGATGCCAGGATCCAGTAGCTGGGAGACCAGAGAGGGAAGGAGACACCGGAACTATGTTGAGAAATGAATGAGTGAATCAGTAGAGGTATTAATGACTGAGTGAGTGAGTGAGTGAGTGAGTGAGTGAGTGAGTGAGTGAGTGAGTGGAACAGTGGATAATGCTTCTGACCACTTATACTTGTCCTTACAGGGTTTAGCACTTCGCTTCATGTGCTACAGCACTTGAGGGACCAAGTGCAGAGTGAGAGAACATCACAGAGCAAGTAATATCGCTGAAAGTCACCGAGACATCTGGTGTGTTTGTGGAATTCCATGATTACTCCCGTGGTTAATTTACTGACGTTCACAGGTGCTATTTTTATGGCATTCCTTTGTACTTCCAGACCTATCTGACTCCCAGTGCGGCAATTATCAGAAAGATGCAAGGGATTAAACAAATAACTAGGGAGTAAATAAATACAGCTTTGAGAGGTAAATGATTTCATCAGCACTTAAACAATACATGTCATCAATTCCTGATGATAAGCTTTTCTTCGAATGCAGATGGAATTTGTCATGCGGTTCATGTTGTATGGATAACTTTGTTTTACTTCGTTGGTTGATCATTGGGATATGTTTGATTCATGCTGAACAGAAACATCTTGATTTAGTTGCTTTGTATCTTGTTTGGAGCTTCAGTATACTGTACTTATAACAGCTGGTGCTATGTAGTCTGAACAAGATTGCTTGTCATTGGCTTGGAGAAAGTACTGATTAAATATTCAAATAGACTTCTGGTGGACAGTAATGCAAATTTAGTTTACATATGAACTTATAATGTCACTTAATAGTACTTGTAATGGCAGCTGACACTAATATAAATTGTATTGTATTTTTGTATTGTATCTAGAAATTTATAAAGTGCCTCTCTCAGAATATTAACTATTCAGATCTATGCGCTCTCAGCACAGAAGCTCTGAGGAAACAGAAATGCCTTTAGGGAATGAGAGACCAGTGAGGAAAAGCCAGTCATTAGTTTGGCCCTGAGCATAGGGAAAATGTAATTTAATGACCCAGGCTCAACAATGTGTAATTGTTTTTGTAATTGTAAATGACTAAATACAACAGTAATTGTAATTTAATTGAAAATTTGGTGATTTAATTGACCAAAGCCTGATGATCATATACATAGCCTGTATACCTACAACTATCCAAGTGTATGATCATTTACATGTTCAGTTGCATATGATGTGTCTATGTATTGCACTTGCTTATGCATGTCCAGTGCTCTTGCATGAGAAACGATCTGTTTACTATGCACTGTCTCCCAGGCCTTTATCATCCATCCACTGTTAGCAGGAAATCTGGCAGGAAAATCGCTTGAATTATCTGGACAGGCTGTATCTTACCCGCACGTAATGAACTGTACAAAAGATGCATCTTGTACAGAAAGCGACATCATCCTTTACAGGGTACAATTACGACACATGAAACAGTAATTTCATTTTCCGAGATGTTCACCGCTTGGACGACCATCAGTGGAATAAAACAGGCGTCTGGCCACAACACTAGATGCGGCTTTGCAGCTCCATCTTTATGGAGCAAAGTTCTGCCGATGTAATCCTGCTGCATCAGCTGCCGACTTTATTGGGCCCGTGTTTGTTGTTGTCAACATTTCATTTACTGGCCTGTTTTATTGCAACCATTTTCGTGGAACTGACCCGGATTTTTTGGTATTTAATGGTTGAAAAAATCAAAATAACTTTGCTATAGGTGGCTGATGAGCATTTAAAGGCATCTACCTCGGATGTATCGAGCATGATGCATTTGAGTTTATGAGCATAAGATATTGGTAAGGTTAATCAACATCGCTTGTTTTCTAAATTTCTTGAGCAGATGCCATGTGTTTTAGGCAAGATAAGGCAGAGTAATTCCTCATTTTGTTATAGTATTTGTTAGTTATAAACTTCAAAAACATATGTATGTATATATGCATATATATGTACACATACGCTGTGAAGTTGTCTAGGGGAGTAGGGGTATGGAATATTATGCCAGCTTTAGGTTAAAATTTTAAGTTATTTTAATATATGCTAATACAGGCATAACTACACTCACTTGTGTGAACAGGAAGACATCAGGTGCTGCATTGAATAAGAGCGGTTGCAGAATTTCAGAAAGGAGGAGACTGGAGGTCGAGATAGAGAAAGATATGATAGTGAGCGAGTAGATGGTTGGATGGTGAATAGCTGGCAAATGTAAGAAGATTGAGAGGTTTGAGGGATGTTGTAGGTAAGAAATACAATTTTTGAATAGATGCGATGAGGGTCTATTAGCCAAAGAAGTGACTTTAGAACAGAGGTTATGTGGTGGCGTTTTATATGAGAAGAGTCAATGTTTTAGAAAGGGAATTGCTGTAGTCGAATTTGGAATGAACAATTGAGGTGGCTATTGTTGACATCTGCTTACCTGCAATAATGTATTGTCTACATTTATGCAAAGTAACATATATGTGAAGAAGCTGGGTAAGCAGGGCACTGAGGCCAGTGACAACTCTTCACTTGATGTCAACCAGATTTTCAAACATGGATGTGCCACTGGGGTTCTTGATCAAAGTATTGCTAAAACATGTTAATAGACTAGGATTTCTGTGACCCTTGTGTTTTTAGAACTTTTCTTAATCCCAATATCACTACAATTTCTGTTCATATGCACATGTATGTTAAGTCTCAATTGTTAATTCGGACGTGATTATAATAGAGAACTCCTAAATCTAGGCATTTGTGGAATCCCCCAACCCAATACAAGTGTTACTAGGTAACGGGAATGCTAGGTTCCAGGTGTTACTGATGGAAGGTGCCTTTCTGACTGGATACACTGAATGCAAAGCAGATAAACTGCTGCCGCTGCAGCAGGAAAGCAGACTCCTCGAGAACACTTAATGCTTATGATTAATACCAGGGCTTTTCTGTTCCCCATAGTAGGAAGACAGCTCCTCAGACGACTAGTCCTTTTATTTACCGCACAGCAGACCATTCAGTCACGCTCGCCTGTTGTGTTGAGATTTATAGTCTCCAGCCTTCTTCTGGTGACAATTCGCCTGAAAGCCCTTTAGCTAATAAAGGGTTTAAACCACAAGAATAGGTCTTTCTGAACCCAGACCTGGTACATATTTTATCAGCATGCTGATGGCTTCAAATTGCAGTGGCTAGTTTTATTGACTGAGTCCGCAGGTTGGTCAGTTAAACGTGTTTGGCAATGGCATGCCAGTTTTAACGGTGACTGGTTTGATTGGCTTGTTGGATTCTCCGTGTTAAATATTCAGTCCTTGGTGAGGTACAGGCTAAGTTTTAGGTCATTTAGTCACATGATGGACTATTGTAGGTCAGGTCAGATTAGTTCTGTTTAGATTGAATTTTATAGGGCACTGGTAAGATGTTGAGCAAGTTGAACAGCTGTATTGTTTCAGAGTTGTATTTTTGTATTAAAATGAGTAAAATTCAATGTTCTCACGAGATTCACGTTTAGATTTACCTCTTCATTGGGTAGATTTTAAGGTGACTCCAGCAGGTGGGTAAAATTATAATTATTGTCTTAGTTGAATTTAGTAGACTCTTTTGAAGCACTTAGAATGCTGCTGTTCATTCCAGATGCAGTCAGGGTGCTGTGTATGATTAAAACCTATCATTTAGTTAACATATTAACTCTTTATGCAAGTCTATCCAGTACCACTTCCATGATATCCACAGGATTAAATGCCACATTCCCTTTCCTGGCCTGATTTGTTTGGCTAATGCCCCAGTTCCAGCTGTCTCAACTGCTGCAATCACTTCTGAAGTTAATTTGATGAAGCTCCATTAACGTGATGAAGCTTCAGAGTTCAAAATACCTTGGGTTCTGTACACAATTTTGTTTGATTTAAAATATCACTAAAACTTCAAACAATGAACGTGTGTCACCGATCCTTAAATCATTGCATTGGCCACCCAGAGAACCGAATGACTTTTAAGCCTGGGCTAACTGTGTACAAGACTCTACATTTCAGTCAACCTTGAGATTTCAACTAAAGACTCATCTTTTCCTGCACTCATTCTGTTTCGTCTTGGACTTACTGCTTGGCTTTTGACTGGACTTGCCCAGGAATTTGGCTGGTGCAATGATTTTACATAGGAGTGACCATCAACAGGTGCTATATAATTTCCTGGATTGGATTGTCATGTTGATGAAAGTAGCTGACTCACCTGATGGCGGGCTAAACAATTTTGTTAAATAAATTGGTGAACTTTGATTGGCGTATTTGATTGACTGTGCTGTTTTGATTAGCAGATGGACTTGATTGACTTTCTAATCTAGGTTCTTAATTGAACTGTTCCAGTTTCTTATATATGCTTTCTGGTTTCTTAGTTTACTATTGCTGGTTTTATATAATTTTTTTACTGATTTATTGTTTACCTATGCTTTATGCTTCCTTATGATTCAAACAGCTGAAGGTAAGATTTAAGTTCAATTTTGCTGATAGCATCCTGGTTCTTAGGAGATTTTGTTTGATTTAAACTGTTTAGAATAAGTGTGCTTTCTATTTAATCTTCCTTTATGATTTTAGCCATTGTTCTTGTTGTTTGTTTTGTGAGTTGATTAATTTAATTGGTAGTTGCTGTTGCTTGTTTTTTGTGTGTACAGGTTGCATAGTAAATTTTAGTCACTTCTGATTATATATTTATTTATTAAGGAGATTTATATAGCATCTCTACTGGAAAATAATCACTCTCTGTACTAGCCTAAACAATGTTAAATATTATTAAGTTCTGAACATTTGTCAGTAAGCAAATATTGTTCAGATAACGAGAGGAGTCACCAGTGGCCGGCCAGTGTAGATATGCTGAGCCCACCAGATGATTTAGATGAGTGAGCGAGCGAGTGAGCGATGACAGCGAGTTCAGAGTTCTGGAAGCACATAGAATTGTGGATGAGGATCAACGATAGCCGATGAGATCCGATCATATTGTTCAAGAAGCTTAGGTAGGGTAGCGTAGGATAAGGTAAGGTGATATAAGATTAGGTAATGTATGGGAGGATGATATAAGGTCGGTGAACAAAAGGTAAGGTTTGGGTATAAGTAAGGCATTGTAGTTCAACATAGAAGAAGAAAAAGAATAAGAGCTGTCCATTAAGCTATCCTGAATGGCAGCCATGGGTATGAAGAATTAGCGACTTCATTTTCTTAGCCTCGGCATATGAGGTTTTGTGGCCAGTCCTCTCCCTCACCATCTCATCTTCCTCTGAAGGTGTGCAGAGGTATACAAAGGTCAGTGTACTCACTGTAGCTGAATTTGCAAGGGGCACAGATGGAGCAGAAATCTCGAACCAAATTTATGCCATGATGGGATTTGAATTCCAACTGACAGTCCAACACACTAACCACAACACTATTGAACACTCCACACTATCGAGCACCCGCATAAGATTATGTAAATTAGGATTTGATCCTACAAGTACCGGTAGGGTGAAGTAATGAGGTATGGCAAAATTTTATTAAGTTAAGGTAGGCATTGTAAATTAGGCAAACTAGTTAAGGCTATACAAGTGATAATTTTTGTCCAGCTCTTCTTGAAAATCAGCCTAGACGTTCACAGAGCTTTCGACAGTTTCTTCTTTAAGAATCAGCATAGATAATATTTTCGTTTGGATTATAGATGAAATTGGATTAGAATGTTTTCTGACAACTGGTTAGAAATGCTGATGTAAGTAAACAGACGAGATATATCTAGAATATTGCCTGACATTAGGATATAACACGTGTAGTAAATGGACTATTAGCACAGTTTCGCTCGCCTTAAGTAAGAGTTCCATTTTATTAAGAGGCCTTGGTTTGATTTGGATTTATCGGATTTTCTTGTTTTTGTCTAATTCCACTCGTGTAGCCAACTGCAGACGTGGCCTCGGCATGCAATCCGGTGCCATTCCGGATCACGCAATCCGTGCCAGTTCCTCTTACGATCCGGCCAGTGTTGGACCATCCAATGCCAGGTCAGACCCAGAATTTATTATGGTAGTTGGAACAGCGCTCATGAATAGGCTGGTGCCCTGTGCTTGGCCTCCAAGTGGCGCTTTAGAAGTTTGGAGATTATGATTACGAATAGCTACTTAAGTGGTAATGATTTGGCCTTATGTTGCTGCTTTAGAGATTTGAATCCTGAACTTTGCTGTTTCGTAATGCACCTGAATTTTTCAGTGAGGCTTAAACATTGACATTCTATACTTGATTGTGATGTCTAAGTGACAGCGATCTTGGACAAGTTGCTCAACCACAATTGTCTGTGAGGAAGGCAACGGGAAATCACCTCACTCATCTCATTCCCGGAGTGGCATAAAGCCAATGGACCTGCCTTCGGGCAGAGAACTCGTCATCAAGTGATAATAGTCTCGAATTTGACAGGTTGTCTGGAGTTTGATTCCTTTATAATATAGTTTTATATGTGTATGAATGGATAGTGAATATTTGTATGTGTATATATGTATATGTTTATGTATGTGTGTGTAGTGTTCTTGTGTGTATCTGTTCATAATATGCACATAATATGGCTCCTGTTAACCTATCTCTAAAGCTGAGTTATTTGGTTTTATGATTCTAATTATTATTGAATGAAAGTACTATAATGCCATATGTATTATGTTATAGATATTTTTCGTACTGTTTGAACGAATTTATCTTATAAACTATTAACTTCTGTGACCTAAGTTTAGCACAGGTTTCCAATGCCCTCGCCAATGCCCTGGGGTTCAGCCATCTCCACTCTGCGTGTCCTCAGGGTTATAATAGAGTCAGTAAATGTCAGATGAGGCATGCAACCAACATAAAGGCATCTCACAATAACATGGGTTCAGTGCCCCGTCCATTTTCCTCGGGGCAGTGAGCCGACCTGGAATAGGTCATTAAACGATTTTATATGTTTTAGAATTCGAACGGAGCGCAACGGTGGAGCATGGTGTCCAAAGCAGCAGATCTCCAAAGACGTTCAGGAGTGGATCGAAGTTGACCTTCAGGAGGTGAAGGTCATCACACAGGTGGAGACACAGGGCAGATTTGGAAATGGACAGGTATTGAACTGCTTTGCGTTGCCAGTGGAAATTGTGGTGTTATTTCGCTGTTATATATTCGCAATCATTCTCTGTTGGCCGCTGTCTGTGAAGGTTTTAGACATACATGTATGGCATGAGAAGGAAGCTGCTATGGGATCAGAGCCGTGAGGGGTGATTAGTCCCTGTGGGCGACATTGTGTATGGGAGATAAGGAGACAGTATAATCTAGGAGGGAAAGGGGAACAGCTTGGAGAACAGTTTAATCTGGAGGGAGAGGGAGACATCCTGCATGAGAGCCAGGACACAGTAGTCATAAAAGACCGAAGAAGGCAGTCATCTCTCGAGCTAGATGGACCTCTGCAGATCGAACCAATCGATGCAATGTACAATTTTCTAAGTCCCTGAAATATCATAAGCAGATCCAGTTCTCTGCTTCTGCTACATATTTGCAAGAAATATAGCCTTCGATAAAGTCTTGCATCAAAGAAACAGTCTTCCTTTAACAAAGGGAGAAGGAGCAGGAAACCTCTGCCCCCATGAGTAGACAGAATGCAAAGGTGGAAGATTGTCCCATCTGTAAAAGGAGAGGAAATGGATAATTAGGAATTGGCTAGACTAGGAAGTAGATTAACCTGTACTGATAAGAAACAAACAGGACTTCTGCCTCGCCACAGAGTTCCTCATCGAGTACTTACTGAGCAACAACTGAGCATATTTAAATGTATCAGATGGTAGCATTTTGAGTTTGATACATTCTTATTAATTAATATCATTAATTAATATCATTAATTAGAATCATTAATTCATTCTATGTTAAATTTACTTGTCAATTCATTCATTCATTCATTCATTCTTCTTTCCATTTAACCATCTAGCCATTCATTTCTTTGTCAGGGCCAGGAGTTTGTTGAAGTATACTCGCTCGATTATCAACGGATCGAGTCTGGGCCATGGATCAAATATCGGGATCGAAAATCAAACGATGTGAGTTTGGGACTACTGATCAGTGAAACATTTTGATCATCTGATATGCAGGCTGTTTCCGGTTTGTAGTTTGAGGCAGTGGTGGAGGAATGGAGTCGATAGGAGACCTTTGGGCTGGTGTTGTAGCGACTTGGGAATATACATCCAAGTCTTATCTCGTAAGGAGAGAGTTTCCTGACTTCCATTTAAAAATTGCACCCTGCATGCCGCTTGATGTTATGCTTGCCTCGCAGATGTAAGTTTTATTGCCGTCCAAATAGTTTAACGTTTAGCGAGTCAGTGGCCGGGATTATTTAGAGCTGCCATTCTTTGCTGCTTGGTTAAAACGTGTTCATTGTGTCTAAATAAATATTTTTTACAGGTTTATGCATAAAGAGTTCATTGTTAAGAAATGGGTTGCATTTGAAAATATGAGAAATTGATGTTTTTTTGTAATGTGCTTCTCTTTTGTGCGATGTGGCAGCACTGTGGCTACTCTGTGTAGCATTCGTATAAGCATTGTGATCATATTGATTGTGTGTTGGAATGCAGAACGACATGAGCGCATTAATAAGTATGACAGCTTGGCTTGCGTAGACCTCGTCACACTCTGACGATCCTAGCACTGTTGGTGTTGGCAGTTGGCACCAAAACGTGGCCACGCGTGAGTGCGCTGTTCAGCCAGATCGGAAGCAGATCGGACTGAGGCCTTGCCATCACCCATCAGTCAATGTGGCACGCTTTCTGGTCTTCATTGCTTGCTATTCAGCCATTTGAATGACTGGTTGAGTGGAAGGAGAACAGATGGACGGATGGATGGACTGACTGGCTGGTGGATCAGCGTGTTCAAGTGTACTGTGATTCATTAATATTGGTTTTTGTTTGTTTTGAATCAAACGACAACTTATCTGTAAGAGATAAAAAAAACAGGAAGCTCAAATGAAGTCTGTTGACTCAGGTAGTCGTGTCGTCTGCTTGCGCAGAGACGTAGTGATAAACATATGGATGGACAGACCAGACAATGTTTAGTCGATGCATTGTCTTCTGACCACTAAGATTTACTGATGGATGGAAAAATGTAATACATGTACGCGTTGCACCTGCGATTCCACCTGAGGGGGTGGGCAACCGTCCATGCATGCACACAATCACGCAGACTTGCACAACTGCACGCGAGCACACTAGCTCAAACATGAGAACACTAGCTCAAACATGAGAACACTAGCTCAAACATGAGAACACTGGCTCAAACACGCATGCCAAATAAGTGCAATGGATAGCCTCTTCTCGGTTCATCTGCTGTGTTACCTCTCGAGAAAAATCTGAAGATTATTGAATTGAAGTTTTATGGCTCCGTGCCACCGGGTTATTAATAATGATTTTTCCATTTATCTTCCTTTAGCTATGCACCTAATGAACCTGAATGGAAACATTAGATGCAGCGATTGCTTTCCTGTTTACTTTATTACAGTGGCTCAGAAAGGTCGGAAATTGTCATGCAGGCAAGCACACGCATACGTGTAGAGTCTGACTTGCAAAGTCTGCACTGCAGCTAGTGCATTATATGATGTTTGGAGACCAGACATCATGCCACCACCACTGACTTACAGAAGCTTGCTTACTACAGAGGCAAGCATTTGGCAGTTTGTGGTGGTGGTGGTGGCAGTAGTGATGCTATTTATTATTATTATTATTATTATTATTATTATATTATTATTATTATATGAAGATTTTTAAAGTGCAAGTTAATATTATTAAATACACCACTTATGCACTAGTAGTAGCTAGACTTAGTCAGGTGATGGGGCAGGGAGATGGTTGAATGGTAACATGCTGGCATGAAGATCAGAAGCTCAGAAGGATGCGGGTTCGATACCTGCTAGCCCCACAAGGTAGGCTCAGCCTTCCATTCCCTAGATGGCAACGGTCAAATGAGCAGTAGGACAGATGGGCACCTTACAGGCTGCCTTATAGTTAAATTCGACTCCTGTTACTTGTTGTCATCTGTTACTACTATGTCATGTAATCTTAGTGCATACTTGTCAGTTTGAATCAATAAATGAATATTATTTTTATTATTATTATTATTATTATTATTATTATTATTATTATTATTATTATTATTATTATTATTATTATAAACAAGTAATTTCTTCCACAGATTATTGGGCCATATGTATGCAATATGTCATGGCTGTGAGATTTATGCAGAATCTTTTAACATCCTCTTAAAGACACCGACAGATGTAAACAGGTGTGGTGTGACTAAGATAAATTGAAAGTTGTTCATGAACTAGTGTTCTGATTTTCAATGGAAGGGTTGAATATTGTTCCAAGAAGAATGCTCTAGTTATAAAGCATCTTAAACTTCTGACTTTTAAACAGTTAACTGAAAACAAGGTTGTTTTCTTACTGACTCGCCCACCAACAATGTTAGAACATGAAAATCTATAGGGTGGGGTTGTTTCTAATTCTAAACAACCTGATGCTGAGCAATGGGCTGAAATTTTACACCAGTGTTTTTTCTATGGTCCCGTTTCTTCTTTTGTCGTGAAGCGAATTACATGATGTATTTCTGAAGATTCTCCAGTTTCTGAGTTCTGGTTAAATCAGAGAGACTTCAATGCTGAACAAAACTTTCCACAGTATGAATAACCTGGGACCTATGTGAGAACAAAAGGTTGCATTAGCGTTTCAGAAGAAGCACCTGATCCAGTTCTTTGGCAGGATGCTGTCATGATGAATGGGACATCTCAGGAACTTGATACCATTGCTGTTAATGTGACATTCGTGACAAAGATGAGCAAGGGGGCAGGATATCTCTTTGTAGCTGTCAGCATCAGTGAGCAAGAGCTGGCAGCAGCAAAGTAAAATAGGCAGACTGGAAGATGAAATGGAGAGAATAACAGAAGATGTTTGTTCAGTTGTAGCTGTTTTTGTCTAATGGGAATCATCATTTTGGTAACTCACTTCATGGGTTGTTACAATTATTGTAGTTAACCACTTTAAGCTGGAGCAAAGGATGATTTGACCCTTACCCTCTTGTCTACTAGTTAGTCATTTATAATCACTGGTAATGATAGTTTGAGTTTAACAAATTATAAAATGTAAAAAATTATGAGTCTGCTCTTCTGAATTTATTTGAGAAGAGTCGATTTCTTTTCTAGAGGAAGAAGAGCCGAACTGTATGGCCAGAAGAGTCTTGAAATCAGGAGAGGTCTCTTCTGAGAATGGTAGTACCTCAATAAACGCAGCCTCACCTCAAAGAGATGTCCCTGAAAACAAACGGTCTCTCCATAGATTGGATACACAGTAGGCTTCTGTGTATATTGGCTGTGGTCAGATGTGAGATGGTCAGTTAGCTTATGATTAAAATTGGTAATTGAGCACACTTTATACAGATGGGTATGAAGTGTTTACACTCGGTGGCAACTTAAAAATTTGGCAGCCAGGTAAAGTTGACCAATTTTTATCTAATCCGGTTTTTGACTGATTTCCAGTTCTTGGCAACATTTTTTTGTGGGGTTGTTTCCCCCTATGATTTCTGGAAACCCTTTACTAGGCAGAAAAATCATCTCAGGAATATAGGACTATCCATTGCAAGCCAATAAGGTAGACATCACAGAGAGGAATTCTGCTGGGGTGACCAGGTGGCAATGTAGTTCGTTAAAAGCACATCCGGGTGCGTGCAACGGAAGCGTTGTCGGCCTGGTCAATAACTCATTGCCGGATGTCGCTAAGCACTGCTCGTTATCACTGACACCAGGTGGCGCTAGTCATGTTTTCTCTGTACTTGGCATCTTCATGGCGGTGCTTTGTCTCCGGTAATTAGAAATTATTCATATTACTTCCAAAGAAACAACATGCTGTTTTCTCAGAATTTGTACATTTGTGCGCATAGTCTATCTTACAGTCAATGCATTGCTCTGTAATAAGCTTGTGCCCTGCGTTTAGTTTTATAGAGAAGTGCTTTAGAAATTTGGAGTTTATGATTATGTTTACAGTCTAATGTTTGCATATAACTTGAAACGTACAGTCTCAATTACATTTGTCAGTGGAATTATTACTTCCATTCATTATATTTCAGTCAGAATATTTCTAAGGATGAAATACTACGACTGTGTTTGTACTGTAAACTAAGACCATGCAGAGTATGCTGTTAACATTTTAACACTTTAAAAATTAGCATGTACTAAAAGTGACTGGGAAAACATTGCAGCTCATTGTTAAAATTTTAAGTGAACAGAACATTTAGTATTGTTGACTTGATAGTATGTTGCTTGTTTTCCAATTACTTAATCCTTCAACAACGAGAGGGAATTAGTTTTCCATGCATTTTAGTACATGCTCGTCATTAAAGGGTTAATACTTGTTAACACCTAGGGTGTTGGATGTGTGTTTTTTGGATCTCATGTTTATGGAGAGAAACTTTTGCTGTTGCCTTAGTCTTCACTGTTGGTTTTTACACCTATACAATAAATAGAATTATTTCAGTCTGCATATATTTTATTTAAAGATAGCTATAGGTTATGAATTGCCTCGTTTTGGGTAGAATATTATGACAGGATTTAAAAGTCAAGCTGATATCACGCATTGTGTGACAGTGAATGGATGCAGAATCATTGCTTTGCCCCGAGGTTAGGTTGGCGCCACTGTGTCTTTTGGACTAAAAATAATTTATTTTCCCTGGCACTCTATAGGAGCTAAATAAATGAAGCTGCTGACAAGAAGGGTGTTCTTCCATAGAACCTCATCCCAATATCCTAACATTTCCCCTGGTAAACAGACAATGGGAGAAAGGACATTACATATTTTTTCGGTTTACAGCTGAAAGCACAATAGACTTTTGTATGCGTCTTGTGTGTATTGTATTGTATACTGTGTATTGTAACAGATTTGGCGCTGGGATTATGCTTCAATATGTGTCCACCTTTTCAGCTCTTCACCGGCAACAGTAATACATATATTGCCGAACTGAGAGAGATCAATCCACCAATTATTGCACGTGCGGTGCGTGTTGTGCCCCAGAGCTCCTATCCTCGCACCATCTGCTTGCGACTGGAACTCTATGGATGCCAATGGAGAGGTCAGCTCTTATCACCGTGTCAGATACGGTTAGGAATGGTATTGTAACTGCTGCTCGTTTATTAAAACCTCTCCCAACAACAGTTCTCACTGGTGTTAATAGCTGCCATCAGACATAAAACTTGAAAGTGAGTTATGAATTTCGAAAGTGGTGCTGAGATTTGACACAAGGTGTAGAGTCAGAAGATGAAGGTACCATCTACCATGTCATTTATCTTACCTATGTCATAGTTTCATAACTTCGTTCCATTTTAACTGATTGGTGCAGTGATTGAGTGGTTATTTGTTTTGGCAGTGCAGTTCAGTTTTTAGCATTGCTTCCTATTGATTTTATCTTGCCAATAGTTACTCCATTTCATTTGTGACACAGTGGATGGTACCTTGATCATTTATGTCTAGAATTTCATGATATCCTATGTGAAAATTTGTCATTTCACAAATTCGAGAAGAAGGAGGTTGTAAGGCAATGAAATCACACTGCAGGTTCTTAGTTGAAGCATTTATAAGTCCTAGCAATGCAGGTTCTTTTGCTGCAAGTAAAGACATCAGATACCAAAAGAGGTCAGAGGCTTGAGAAAAGATTTTATAATAGCAGTTGGAATTGTAAGTATTGTAATTACAACTTCAAACATGAAAAATTAAATTAAGTGACATTACCAATCATCTACCTGAAATTTTTTTTTGGACTGACTGTAAATGTCCAGTGCTTAACAAATGTTTTCTTTTTCAGATGGTATCCTGTCATATAGCATGCCACAAGGTGAACGCAGGGGAACAGAAGTTGACCTGTTCGACTTCACATATGACGGTAGGGCCGACGATGAATACCTCTCCGGTGGACTTGGCCAGTTGACTGATGGCGCAGAAGGTCACACAAACTTCCGTCTTGACCCAGACAACTCGGGTAAGAAAGGATATGAATGGGTTGGCTGGAAAAATGACACGGTTGGTCGCCCACCAATCGAGATGCTGTTTGAATTCGACCGACTGCGAAATTTTTCTGCAGTTCGGTTCCACTGCAACAACATGTTCAGCAAAGAGGTGCGGGTGTTCAGGAGAGCACAGTTCCACTTCAGCAGTTACAGTGCCACCGTATTTCAGGACCAGCCGGTCATTTACGACTACATGAGGGACACTCTGATTGAATTTGCCAGGAATGTCATCGTGCCAATTCCACACAGGGTTGGAAAATTCGTTCAAGTGGAGCTGTATTTTGATGCAAAGTGGATGATGGTCAGCGAAGTCAGATTCGAATCAGGTGTGACTACATCGTTGTTCTCGGTTCACTGCTGTCTTTTTGTGCTTTACACTTTTGTTTTGGTTATAAATGTTACAAAATTAATTATTAGGGCATGGACTTTTACTGCACAAGAGTTCATTTTGGACAAGTCTGAAAACTTCGCTCATCTAACTACATAATAGTATTCTAATATATATCATTGGGTAGAATCCCTCTTGATGCACCTACTTTCAGACATATGTGATGCCACAGATAGGGCCCAGGTTATTCGTTTGGGTCTGTGTGATGTTGTTTATGACATTGTAATTCGCCACCTGTTTACTATCATTTGGTATATCTGGCAAGCCACTGGAATGGCTTTTGTTTGTATAGGTTCACATCTCGTGCTATCTTTGGGTCCACTCGATTCCACTGGGTTGCCACTCTTTTTGGCTTGACGTAAGGTTCCATTCTTGACCCCCTGATGTGCATCCTGTATGTACACTGCCAATAGTCCAACTGTCCTGGCCTCCTGTCATGTTCTAAGTCAGCTCTATGCTGACGATATCCAGACTGATCTGCACTGCATGACAACTGAAGCTAGTACTGCAACTGCTACAAAGCAGCAGGCTATGATGGCACTTGGGACTTGCACGTCGTCCAATTGTCGGTACCTCAGTCTCTCCAAAACGTAATTAGTCATATGACTAGGTTTTAAGAAGCAGCTGAGAAAATAGACTTTGTTCACATATTTATCACTAATAGGATTGACGATTGTAGTGCCATCTGTACTACTGTTGGTGGCATCATATTTTGACCAAGTCTTGGATCTGCGTCTCTGGTGATGTTTTTCTTTATGTACTGAACTAATATCTATAATAGATAATAATTTTAAAATTGTGCTTCCTCATTTGCACCCACAGTATATGTGATTCTTAGTAATTCTCTTTGGAAATTTGCTTAATGTGATTTTAAAAATATAATGACCTCACTAGACCAGAGCTCAGTAACCGAAATTCTGGTTTATGATTGTGCTGTGGCCTTTGTAAATAAAACAGCAAACAGCTGCTGATCTGATCTCTGGTTTCTTCATTATTGATGTTGTTGTGTTACCATAAGTGTCTCTTTTCTTTACAGCCAAGGAGTTGTTTCCCTGCAGTTGTTTTATAGCAGTGTTTCACTGTAAAGCTTGAAATGTTGGCAGATGTGGTAATGGGAAACTACACAGGGGAGTCATCTCCAGTCGGTCAGAAGATGAATGTCAAGGTCACCTTGTCACCGGAAGTACTCCACACCAGCAGCCAAGGAAATCAAGGAAATGAGTCCAGTATGTATTTACCAGAGCATAAACATCCAAGACTTTGTTAATCATCTCATATCTATAGTTCTTAGTGGATTTTTTCATTTCCATCCCTAAGCCATCTGGCAAATGACAGAGAGGGGAGGGACTTGCAAGGGAGGGTGAGAAAGAGAGGGAGTTGGGGGAGGAGAAAGAGGTGGGAAAGAGAGGAAGAGGTAGAAACTGGGTGCTACATGGCATTTTCTCCAGGAGGAACATTTAGCCGAACTAGTGCCCAGGTGCTCTGCACAGGAGCATCAGGAGCTAGTATAATTAACACTCGTCTTGTTCTAATTAATTTTCTCCCAAAAACTTTGCAGTGAATTTTTATGTGGATCATGTAATTGCTAGTTGGTATTATTTATATATTAATAATATATACTATTATTACTAAATTCGCCAACTTTTCAAGATCAGAGGTGGCAGTTTTACTGCTTGATGACCTTGTTGCTGTAGGCAGTTGCTTGATCTCAATATTAATTTGAAGAAAAAAGACACAAAGGCAGACCAAGACTATGCTGGATAGATAATATAAATGAGGACATAATACCACTTGGACAAACACCGATAGGGCAATGGACTGGACTTGACAAATGACCGAGGACAATGGAGATCATTTATTCGTACCCATCGCCACCAAATTTCTGGCGTCAGGAACTGATGATGTTGGTGATGAATTTGTGCGTTGAAGTGATGCTATGTAAATCCCTTCATGGCATTTAATTTAATAGACTTTGTAGAAGAGTCCAATGACCTAATAATTGACTGGAGGCTCTGGGTGGCTTCCTGCTGCCCAGAACACTGTTTCACTTAATCATGTGATCCTCATTTTCACCTCTGACAGCCATACCTGAAGACAGCATACACTAACAGGTGTTGTACATGTACATATGTATGTATGTCCTGCAGCATGACTTGCATATGTGTGTCATATGTCGCTACATTTCGGCCTCGGATGTCCCAGCACCCACAAAGGTCAACTGTGATTTATCCGTTTTGCGAATTGCTTTGTACGATAGAACAAAGAAAGATCGAAGCCGGTCTCATCCATCCTAACAAACGATATAATGCTGAAATCGATGCGTAAGATAACAAAGCCAAATGCTTTCTCTCGTCTCCGAATTGATCGGTCCGTCCCGCTGTTGGTTTTATCCATGTGCGGTATGGCTTCTAATCTGGTCTGGAGCACCCATTCTATCAGCTGGTCATCTCGGCCGATCAGGTCATGCAGGATCAACCGTCCACCTATCTGACCATGTGCTTTTATAGATGGCAGCAAATTTTGCCGTTCCGCTTTGTATTTTCATGATTCGATGGTCGATACTCGTCCATTAGTTAGTAAGCGGTAAGCAGCTTTAGAAATCAAGCATAATTAGTTGACTGTGCCATTAGCGCTGGCATACTGACATTGTTGGCTTTTGTACATTGGTTTGGCTAAAAAAAAAACTTGCATGTACACATAGGCGTAATTTGTGGGGGTATGAAGAGTACTCGTACCCCAGATTTTTGGACTAGGGGTACTGTACCCCACTTTTTGAACAATGCCAATCAATATTTTATTATTGTGCCTTCCCAGAGACCACAGTCTCTGCCTTGCTTCGTGTATGTACGAAATTGGTACCATCCACTTTTTCTACCAAAGTTATGCCCCTGCATGTACAGTTTGTATGTTTAAAGCTTACGTATGTTGTATGTATTTATTCAAAGCATTTATTAAGTGTCTCCTCAGGTCAGCTATGTACAAATGGAACAGAATTCCAACCTCTACTGTGCTTTGACCTTTTAACCTCTGGTTTAGATATTTGTGCACATGCTAAGCTAACAGGTGTCTGAATACTTGTGACTGATGTGTGATCATCAGTTTGGACTGGTTTGCCTAGAAACAGTGGACAGATTCCTAGTTGGACATCTGTACTGGACTTTTCATGAATGTTGTCAATATTCATGACTTTTCATTAGTATGGAACCACCAATGAAAAAGCACAAATAGATAGGATGTACGAAACTTAATTTATGCAATCGGGATATTTTGGATTTGATGACGGTAGGGTTAGGAAAGTCCATAAGTTGCTTTGACCACCAGTCACGGAGAGGTTTGACGTCCAATCAGCCAGCCGGCAAAGAACACCTGTTATGTGCAGATCTGGTAGCGCCAGGGATATGGGAATGCTTCCTCTTCTTCTTCCATCTGTGATGGACTTCTGGTCAATGAAGTAACTGTGTGTGCTCGGGACACGATGAGCTGTCGTCATTTCTCATCATTCGTGCATTGTGTTCTCTGAACTTGGTGTCATCTGTCAAATCTGGATGGACACCTGTTTGTTGAGCTCAGCATGTGTGCAGAGGGGGACCTGTTGTTAGCGATTTTTCTACTTATCTAAGTGCTGAGTTTATTCCTTAGTAAATTTTAACTCCATTTAGACTAGCATGTGCAGTTTTTGCAAGATGCTTAGAAGGAACTGTCATAATTGAATAGATTACTGTACTAACTTACTGAATAACCACTTGGTTCTTATAGTTCTCCCATACAAAGCTCTAATATATTTGCTGAACTCTTTTCTTCAACATTAGGTTACCTACAGAGTGATAGCTTCCGTAACAGTAGCACCAACAGTGGCACCTATCCGGTGGCACTGTTTGATGACCAGCTGGTTGGAATTGTGCTTGGACTTCTTGGTGCATCCATTCTACTTCTACTGGCTGTCGTTACATCATGTATCATGTGTCGCTGTCAGCACCAGAAGTACGGCAGTGCTACAAGAAAAATTGTTGGCACTCAACAGGTGAAGCTGAGATTTCGTGATTCGTTGGGTTCATCGCACTTTTCTGGCACTCCGTCGCGAAAACTGTCCAACGGGAACACGTACAGCAACATTGTAACATGTGACACAGATGCAACAACTCTGGACACGTTAGGGACAAAGATTTTGCCTGTCACGAATGGTTGCACCTACAGACAACCGTCGGATTATATACAGACGAGGCGGCTACCAGAGATACCACACATACCCATTGACACAGCAGGTTAGTCAGACAGCTGAAAGGTTTATGAATAATGGTATGATTTATAAAGGTTTGATTTATTTCATTCTTATTTATTTGCGCATTTTATTATTTATGACTTACAAGTGGGAGCAACTGTCCATGAGTGAGGTCTGAATTCAAAACCAAGTGCATCATGTGATATGTTTGTCTATTCTCACATTTTCTACGGGGTAAGGATCAAATAGGTTCTGAGAGAAGAACAGATTGGAATCGGCAATCAGCTGGCACAAAAGCACATTTCTTGCAAGTTGCACTCGTGTGTGAGAGGTCATCAGATTGTTTCTCAGTCATTACCATAGATCAGATATTTGTGTTTTGGACTAGTGCTATCTGTTCACCATTTTTGATGGGCAGCCTTGATTGTTCGGCCGAGGTGTCAAGAACTAATGCTTGTACTTGCTGTACTGTTAATAACGAGAACACGTAATAAGAACAACAGTCGTGTTCCTTGTTCATTTACCATTGATGAACTGTGAATAATAATACAGGGCAGTGGGATGTAACAGAGAATATATATAGCACCCTTCAGTAAATTTAAACTGCTCAGAGTAACAGTATTAATAATGAAAGACGATGACACAGTTATCAAATTCTCACGCAATGAAACTGCAGCACTTCAGCAATAAAATAAAAGTGTTTAGTGAATGATTGATGTTCAGTGATTATGAACATACGTGTAAGCTGCAGTGTTTAGCAGAAAAACATATCTATGGTAATGCTTAATATCCAAGGAAATGTCTCTGGCAATCAGGTAATGCAGATTTGAATGCAGTTCATTACAGTTTGGATGACAGAAAAATCATGGCTTTTCACTTAATAGGTGTCTTTATGAAGACCAAACTTCTCTGTAAGTAGTGAAATCGGAGATTTGCTACGGTTCAGACCTGGAACAGGATAACATTTAGCTCTTGTTCCTAGTTTTTAAGAATTTATTAACTTGAATTTTTGAGCAGAATTCTGAGGTACTTCAACCACTATTTGCCACATATTATTGTTATTGTGGCTGTTGTGACAATTCGATTTCACGGCCCTTAAAGCAGAGGCTTTTAATGGTTTGCTTAGTGAAGTCAAATGGATGCCATTGACAGCATCTGCAGTTTTCATGACTAGATTGATCGATAGAGAGCCGGTGGTTGCAGACATCAGACACATGATTGGTTTAGAACAGCTGGTTGAACAACCACAAATGATTCGTTCCAGCTACTGGACCATCAACCACAAACTTTGATGACCATGTCATTTGGTCCCAGTTGGTGAATTATAGAGGTCACCATGAGCCACCAAACACAAGCGATGCACAATCAGATGATCACAATTGTAATTGTACTTGTAAAATGCCACTTCAAGAATAAACTCATCTGTGGTGCCAACGACCCAAACCAGTGAAATCACTGTCAAAGAATACAGACTTCAGATGCGTACGAACTGTGGAAGGGACAGACTGAGGAGCTCGAGCTGCAGCTCTTGAGAAGGGCGATTCCATCTGGTGGACCCAACCGATAATCAGAGTCATAACCATATCTGTGATCATAATCTTGAGATTTCTACAGTGCACTAAGAAATGTGACACAAGACAGTTCTTTCTTCAGCGCTCAGCAATAAAACATTAGTAGGCAGGTGGGTCAGGTTCGGTTCCCGGTTGAGGTCCAAGGTTTTAGATGAACAACTGCATTGTGTTACTGATTTTTTTATAGTTTTTTTATAGTTTTTTTATTTGCAGCCAGTGCTAGTATCAGGCAGCACTGACAAGTCTGTAGAACCATGCAGAGTTTTGCCCAAGAGATTCCAATTTAATACAGTCAAGTTGCCATAGGAAGCCGTACTATTCTTATACATGTATTTTATATCATTTTTAAACATAGAATGTCAGTCTGAGCTTATCTTGGTAAAAATACATGTAGGTGAAGAAATTTACAAAACTGGGACAACTCATAACTAAGTTAAACTTACACCTGTGCTGCAACTACCTGAGAACCTTGTCAACTTTCAGTGAGAAACACAGTATGTCTAAACCCAGTGGTAATGCTATACACTACTTACTTGGATATATGTGAGTAAGTATGTAAATAACTTAAGATTAATTTCAAAATATATGACAGCAAGAAAGTGTGATGAGGAGACTATTGCAAAGTGTATCCCGTGGTAAAACATTTTGTCAATGCATACGTGGATCATTGGTTTCATTGTCATCTAACCAAATTATCGGAAAACAGATGATCACCATTGTTGGGAAGGTTATAGTAGTCTGTTGCTTTGCATGCATGCGTGCATCTGTGGATATGAATGCTGACTCGGGTATTTTTACTTTCAAGAGCAATGATGCCATTACTTGATTTGTGAGATCAGGAACTCCAACTGGACATCATACATTGTGAAAAATGTATTAATACAGTGCATTTGAAAGGTCCTTAGAAAGGCACCATGAAAATACCCGATATGAATGCGTGGATATGTATGTATGTATCGGGCATATATATGTTACAGGGAATGTGTATTTTCAGGGAATATGTATATTCCCTGAAAATTTCAGGGAATGTGTATAGAAGCGGGATCTATGATGAAAATGTAACTAAGACTAGAAGCTGGATTAGCGATGAAAATGTAATTAAGGCTAGAAGCTGGATGAGCGATGAAAATGTAACTAAGGCTAGAAGCTGGATTAGCGATGAAAATCATATACATATTCCCTGAAATCTTCAAGTGATTTCTATATACACATTATACACATTCCCTGAAATTTTCAGGGAATATACATATTCCCTGAAAATACACATTCCCTGTAACATATACATCATGATAAATAGATATGTATCAGGGCTTATATGTACTTATTATATATGCATATGTAGCCATGATTGATTAGTTGATATTTCAGATTTCATGTTTCTGCAATTAATCATAGCTTTGATCCTTCCTGCATACATTTTTCGATTTCACCACAATGAATAGGCTGGTGCCCTGAGCTTGGCCTTCGACTGGCGCTTTAGAAGTTTGGAGATTATGATTACGAATCATAATGTCAAATCGAAGCCTTAGGGTGCGCATTTTCTTTGTTTTCCTACAGTTAATTCAGCAACCTATGCATTTATAATATTTTACTGTGTATTTATCTGTGATATTTATTTCTTATAGTTATTTAGCAGCATCAATCAATGGCACTGGGCTGTTGTGTGTTAAGAACTTATTCATAGCAATCATCTCAGGAAGACTCAAACTAAACCCAGAACCCAACACTGCAAACTTAATATTAGTTAAAATTGTAATGCGTGCACAGTCACACCGAAATGTGAATCTCAGGCACAGATAATAGCTGCCAGGAGAAGATGCTGTTAGATATGCAAGTGCTTGAAAGCCAAGAAGAAATAATGAGTTTTGAGCCATTTTTTAAAGGTAGGAAATGAATTTGAGCCACAAAGATAGAGTGGCAGTTGATTCCAGTCCTTGGGGGCAAAGGCATGGAATGCATTCGAGCCCATAACTGTTCTGCATCATGGCTCAGCTAAAAGACCCATGCTTGATGATCGTACGGAACGAGTGAAGGTATGGAAGTATGCTGGTGCGGAGGGCTTTCTAGGTCAACCAGGCCAATTTAAATTTTATTTTGAACTCAGCAGGAACTCAGTAAGTGTAACTTCATGCTACAAGATGAGCATGAAAAATTGGCTAACATGTTGTGCTGAGTATTGGCTATTTACCAGCTGTATTGAATTGAAATTACTACTTCAGACCATTGAAGAATTCGTGGTTTTTCTTTATCCAATTACAGCTTTATTATTTATACTTTAAAGTTTTGAATGACGTTGTCTCTATACATTTACTTTCTATTTGTATGATTTGTTAAATTATATAATATTTTCTAACTATGGTATATGATATTTTCTACTAATGATAACATGATAATGTCTATTTCATGTAATCTATTCTGTTTATAAATATTTATATATAGTTTTCTATTTATAGATTTTGTCTCAGACATGAATCCATCAACCTACACTGCATTTGGCATAGGTTGTGCAGGGAACTCATCAGCACTCATTTGTAGCCAGTACGTGCCACTTCCTATGTCTTTTGTACCAGAAGATAATCAGAGGTTCTTCATGGCATCAACCTTGACGCCACACATGGCACCATGCTCTGGCAGAGAGACTTACTTGGGTCAGGCTTTTGCAACATGTGATGCCAGGGTCTGTGCTCAGAGCATTCTTGACTGGAACGATGACCTTACAGTGCTGGAATTTCCACGAGAGAGCCTCTCATTCCGGGAGAAACTTGGGGAAGGCATGTTCGGTGAGGTGAGATGAGTTTTTGTGTAATGTTTTCTAATTCTGAATGTGATTATTTTCTTATGAATTTATCTTGATCCACTTAAATGGTAACTTTATATAATAACTTTATATTAATGATATGATGTGTTGTTCACAGTCACTGAGTACTGTTTTTTTTCAAACTTTACCAGGTTATTGGATTGTGCCACAAAATTTGTCTGTCTATAAAAAAATTTCTGTTCATGCAATTTTGTCACTGTTTGCCAAAATTTTCAACTTTAGGAGTTTTTAACGTTGAAAAAATATTCAAATTCTGTATCCTCTCCTGTGCTTTATGGGTCGCTTTATATTTGGCCATGTAACTACCCGTAAAATGACTCTCTGTTACAGCTGCACTTGTGTGAGGTTATCTTCAGTCCAAGTGATAACCCAGTTCACGGCTCAACCAAAAGCAGAAACAGGCTCGTGGCTGTGAAAGTTCTCAGTAAAACTTTGTTAACAAGAACCAGGTGAGTAGCACATTCATTTCTATTAAGCATTATTCTTTTTGAGCTTTATCTAGAGAGTTTATTACACTGCCTGTTATTGTTCACTTTGCCAAGATAACACATTGAAAACAATACCGACACAGTAACTATAGTATGACTATAATAAAAAAAACTGTTGAAAGTAATTTTTAAGTAATGTCTGGTAACCTTAGGCTCCAGTGTAGCCATTTTGTTCATGTATGTGTGTATGTATGTATGCATGAGGACGACACTTAATATAGCACATTTTTAAGTATGTTACACAGGCGCTGACAGGTCGTTTTGTATAAGAATATGTGATGTCATTAAAACCATCAATATACTTGCTTTTAAAACTCATTCTTAACATTCAGGCAGGACGTCTATAAAGAAGTGCAAATAATGTCACGCCTGAGAGATCCAAATATTCTCGGTCTGGTGGGAGTCTGCACAAAAACGGAACCGTTCTGCATCATTGTCGAATATCTACAGCACGGGGATCTGTGTCAGTTCTTACGATGTCATGCACATTCCGAAAACTTCAACAATGGCTGCCGAGAAAGCAAGACTCTCAGGTAGTTGGTTCTATGAACATTGTCAAAACAGAAGAAGGGTTACTTTAGGGATTTACAGATTAAATCCAAGATAGGTAGGATTAAGAACTTTGTTTTATTATAAAACAGTACTCATCAAATACAAATATGCCGGAAGTGATACGTAGTTTGCTTAATTAAGATGCTTCAGTTTATTCCTTAGTGCCATCTATTGTCTAAATGTTCTATTGTCTAAATATTGTGTGATATATTGCATATAATTCTAATAGTTGCAAGTGGATGGTGTTGGTTGGGAGGGGCATATGATCAGCCAACATATCTCCTGCACTCTTGGGGTGAAAATCCGATGACATGTTTGAAGTGCATTAAGAAGGGGTATTATGTTTTTTATGTGTACCAAATTACTTAAATTATTCTATAGAAGGTTTGTGATATTATCTGTCAGAATTAGTGTAGAAGGAAAGGCGGAAAGACAAAGCTAGTCTTAAAATCATTATCGCAAAAAAATTACATTGGTTTAACTTGTAATGTGTTAGCAAAATAGTTAAAACAAATAATTCTTATTCTACAATCTACATCTTGAAACGACTTGGCTTTAATTACCGTAAGATATTAGATACCTTTGTTTCTCTGATTTACACCTTCTTTTGAGTTTCAGTTACTACCCTCTGCTTGACACAGTGCATCCTTTTCACCAGTTTTCTTATAGCGAAGTTGCTAGCTTCTATCTTTTGCCTTTAGAAATGTTTTGTTTGTAGTAAGTCAGTTGGCTGCAGTTGTTGTCCAATTTGCAAGTTTCATGTTTTATGAGTCAAATTGCTGGTTGTGCAGTTGTCCGGGGGTTATTGTGCTGGATTGTCAACCAGAAGGTCAAGGGTTCAAATCTGCACCAGGAGAGAAAGACATTTTGAGATTTATTTTCTGCTTTCTGGCAAGACTGTGATGTAAATGAGTTCAAGGACCATATACTGTCAGTGGTGAGATTAGGGGATGAGGAAAGGCTGGTCATCTGTTCTCTTATGACAAAGAAAGTTTAGGGGCTAACGTGTCATGCTTATGGCTACCTTGTGGGTTTGGAATAAGGGACTGTTGTTTTTCTTACTGGTTTACCTGAGTTCTGTGTTGTAGCTACGGTTGTCTGGTCTACATGGCAACACAGGTTGCCTCTGGGATGAAGTTTCTTGAGACGCACAACGTGGTTCATCGCGACCTTGCAACCAGAAACTGTCTTGTTGGTAGTCAGTATACGATAAAAATCTGTGACTTTGGTATGAGCCAAAGTCTGTACAATGCCGACTACTATCGGGTGGATGGCAAGGCAGTCCTCCCCATACGATGGATGGCCTGGGAGTCTGTTCTACTGGTTAGTCATGCTGCATTTTGTTATGGTTAAAATAGTCGCTTTATCATATACTGTATCATAAAATAGGCTTGGCAAATGTTATCACAAATCCAAATTGTTCAAATAGATATACTAGACATGTTGTCATGTATCCAAAGTGGTTGAAATGGGCTACCTGGTTAGTGAAGTTTGTCTCATTTTAAAATAATTCAAATAGGACTGTTTACAATTGTTATGTGTAACAGTAATGATACTGCTTTAATTTTCAAATCTATGCAAATTGTCAGCATTTCATCATTCCAGGGTTCATGTGAAACTCTATCTGATTGCTGGAATGTGGTTGATGTCATCTGCATTTAAGCCAAAAATTCTACAGCTCAAAGACCTTGTCTCAAAAGGCTATACACATTGTACATATAAGCAGATGATAAATTTCTGATGGTATTAGTTGTTCATGTCTTTTTCGACCTGAGCTGTATGATATCTTTCTCATAGCTGAAGTTCTCTTATGCTGATTACTTTGTTTTGCTTTATTTCAATTTAAAAGAGGAGATTGTGAACAACTCTAGGTCTTATTCTTGTTTCCATGATGCACAATTATCGAGACTCGTCATAACACGCTTCATTTTCAACACTAATTCTCATATAACACGGCTGAGACATGGATCCAATATTTAATTCCCCTGTAGAAAATGACCTCATTTTGACGTATTCTAATTACAAGGTGGTTCTTGTTATGGTGCCAAAGACAGCATTATATCGAGTTTCGTTTGTACTTATTCGTCTTGACTTGTATATAACATGTGAACTGAGAAGAAATAGTGAAAGACATGCGTGCTTGAGAATAGATGTCTGTAAGGTGCACCCTTAAATTTCATTAAGTCTTTCTGGATGAATCTTGTCTTTCTTTTGCAGGGTAATTTTTCGACAAAGAGTGATGTTTGGTCGTTTGGTGTCACCTTGTGGGAAATCCTGACGTTAGCACGTGAACAGCCTCTGAGTTTACTTAACGACGATAAAGTCATCGAGAACTGTGGTCGCTGTTACCGTGGTGATACACACCGGATGACACTTGCTCAGCCTTCAAACTGTCCCAAGGAACTTTATGACCTGATGGTGGAGTGCTGGAACTTGAATGACTCTCTGCGTCCTTCATTTCTCGAGATCCACATGTTCCTTCAACGGAAAAACATGGGCTATCGGCCGGTCGCTGATTACGATCAGTCCATCATCAGTGGAACGTTGCTTCAAAATAACCTAGTTGACTGCAGCTTTTCGTAAGTAAGTGGCCTACACCTCGAAGGAGTTGTTCAACGTGGCACTACGTAAATGCTTGATTTAGTTACCTTACACTGTGTAGCAGCTCAAGCTGAGAAGCTGAGAAGTAGTGAAAGTAGTTTTTCTTTCGTACGGTATTTCTGTTGGTGGATTTTTGCTCCGAAATTGCTAAGAATACGTCATCATTTGTTGAGTAAGAATAAAAGTTTTGCAAAAGTGATGCTGTGTGTGGGTTTGATTTCTTTACAAAATGTCAACCAATAAGTTGGTGGTTTAAATCCCCACCAGGACAGAAAGGTATTTTGAGTTTTCTGTTCTGCGTGTACCTCCCCCCCTGGGAATACGGCTTTAAAATGGGTGCATCCTCTCTAGTCTCTCGACGACATCCGGATGCTGCACTTCTATGGCATCTTTGGACTGAGCTACTGATCTAAGATTTTGATTAGTGATTCCTTCTTAGATAAGAACTTTTTTAGATAAGGAATGACGTGTGATAAATTGTTTTTTGCCTTGCTTACTTTTAGTAAGACTGTGCGATAAGGTTAGGGTTGGAATTGTGTTTGTGTGTAGTAAGTGGTGCTGACTATATTTATAGTAATGGAAATAAATGTATTGGGATGTACTAAATTGGTGAACTGCATAGATAAGTTGCTATGAATTACTTAAGCTGCACTACTATTTGAGTATTTAAGAAGGGTTTGATTGAGAGTTATGTTAAATTTGATAATAGGTATTCACTAGATCATAAAACTGACCAGCAGGCTAATTTTCTGGATCCCTTGCAATATATGAGTTTGTCCTTCAATTCAATCTGGCAATCGACTGAATAAAGAATATGATAACTTGTATAATCTTGGATGTCACTGTTTAACCATTTAACAATGAAAAGGATTAGATTTCCATACATTTTAGTACACATTCGTCGTTAAAGTTCTTTCTTACTACCTTTTGTGTATCTTGCCGATATCTCTATTGGTCTTCGTTGCCTGTTTGCAGTGTTTTTTCTGAAACACCTTTTACCAGTCGCATGAGTTTGTAGTTTCACTCTCTGATTAAATCTGAATGAACGAACGAATGAATCAATGTTTTCATTTCTGTCAAATGGGTGGTTAGAACCGTTAGATACCCATCTCAGTCTCAACTCAGGTCTGATTCTACGTCTTATAAGCACACAGAGGAAGATAGTCCTATGTATTCCATGAAGTTCTTGTCGCCGTAAAGAAGTTGATTGTCTAAGTGTGTATAAAGTCTTTCTGCATATTGTTTCATGGTCTGGGCGACTTTTGTTTCCCTTCTAACCAGTAAGTCGTCAGCAGGCCTTTACCCTACAGAAAATAATACAAACGGTATTTTGTCTTTTATTCATTCATTCATTCGAGGATTTATATACCTAAATGTCTGGCTGATTAATTTTAACCTAAATTGCTGCATGCACTGCAAAGTTGTTGATATCGATCAAGGCCATTTCATTTTCTAGAATAGGGCTAACTGGTTAGCAGAGATGTAGTACTTGGTACTTGTATTTGTACTCGAGTACAGTTTTAAGTACTTGTACTCCTACTTGAGATCTAAGTAGTTGTACTTGTACTTGAGACCTGTACTTGTACTCGTACTTGTACTTGAGACCTAAGTACTTGAAACATCTCTGCTGGTTAGTTTCATATTCGAGTTTGGGGAGCATTTATCTATTTTGGAAAATACAATACAATACAATACCACTGTATTTTTATATTGCTTTTCTTCCAAAGTTCAGAAGTGCACACGACCATTCTACAGAACATTGATGGTGCAGAGCAGTTGTGAGTGAAGGACTACTGAAGGTCCCTACACAGTAATTAACTGCCTCGCTTGAGGCTCGAACCCTTACTGTCCACATTACAGGCGGAGTGCTCTTACTAGAAATGGTATAAATTAAATTCCTTTACATCTGCCGTATCCCCCACCACTGGTTAAATTCAGCCGGATCTGAGATCCGTCACCTTTGGTTTGAGATCCGCCACCTGAACTATGAAAAGTGGAGACCCATCATGTAAAGTGATGTCACAGAAATATATCTTTGGTTGCAGTAGGCCTAATCGATAATACGCATCATATTTCATGCATTTTTAGTTTGATCAGAATAGCAAAAAGCGAATATCAGTAATAGATTAACCATAAAGACGTGTTTGTGCTTTACAAAACTTTGGAGATCCATCACCTCTGGATGACCAATTTAACCACTGAACCCCACCCACCTTGACTTCTGTTTGACCTCTCATCTTCATCGTGTAGCCGATTTCAGAAGACATTAGAGCCTCATGGAGTCGTTCACTAATCTGGATGCACATCGCTGTAAATAGCAGACAATGAAAAACGGAGACTGATTTACGAAAAGCATTAATTATGGTCAGAAACAACGGAAGAATTACATTGTGTCGGTGTGTCACAGACTGTTTTAATTTCTTCGCGTATCAACTGCGTGATCAGAAAAGCATGGCAGGGTCATTTCGAAGTTTGTGATGGGCCAGTGATGGCGTGCTTGTGTACATTTATTATTGAGCACTGAGCAGTGCATCTTAAATTATATTACTTGATGCTGATGATAATGGTGATGTATATGTGTGTATATATATATATATATATATATATATATATATATATATATATATATATATATATATATATATATATATATATATATATATATATATATATATATATATATATATATATATATATATATATATATATATATATATATATATATCGATGTATTTAAACATTTATAAAGCGCCTCTGTAGGGTGAGCCGTTCAGAGGCGCTCCCATTGCGCAAGGCCAAGAGAACAGAAATAAGTCTTGAGGAAGCAAAAGAAGACGAGGGGTTACCTATTAAAATTTGAGAGCGAGTAGAAGGAGAGAGTGTATTCCAGAGAGAGGGACCAATTGAGGCAAAAGATCGGGACTGCGCCATAGCTGTTCTAGTATGAGGAACTGAAAGATCCAATCTGTTTGAAGTGCGAAATGGACGATGCGAGGAAACAGAACGATCCCGGTGAATTACATCAATTAAATATTTGGGGGCGAGACTCTGCTTTGTCTTGGACATCAGAATAAGGATTTTGAACTTAAAACGTGCAGAGAGAGGAAGCCAGTGCAGTTGCTCAAACATGAAGGACGAAATGCGTGAGTAGCGTTGCAGACGTGCCATTAGTTTTGCAGCTGCATTTAGGACTGACTGCAGAGGCATGAGACGGACCTTCGGAAGACCGATTAGAAGCAAATGAAAGCATGGACCAGCGTTGTGAAAACAGAGGATGAGACAGATCGTCAAACAGCCCTGAGACTCCTTAAGGCTTAAGGGAAGTAGCAGACACGTGTGAGGTTAGAGATCTGATCTTTGAAGGAGAGAGACTGTCGAGCATAACACCCAGGTCACGCACACTTGATGTAAAGTAGTGTGGAAAGATTTCCAAGAGGGAGGCAAAATTAATCTTCAGCAACTGTTGAGGGGAGCTCAACCAAATGAACTGGGTTTTGGTGGCATTGAGAGAGAGAGAGAGAGAGAGAGAGAGAGAGAGAGAGAGAGAGAGAGAGAGAGAGAGAGAGAGAGAGAGAGGGGGGGGGATTTGAGGACATCCAGGAATGGAGAGATCAATAGAGACTCAATGCGCTCAACTAAGTGCAACTGGAATGAAGGAGACCCATGGACAAATCACGTCATCCCCCGAGATGACCAGCAGCTCCCGAGATTGGGAAAAGAGAAGGAATGTCAGCCAATATATATAATGTGTGTGTGCGTGTGCGTGTGTGTGTGTGTGTGTGTGTGTGTGTGTGTGTGTGTGTGTGTGTGTGTGTGTGTGTGTGTGTGTGTGTGTGTGTGTGTGTGTGTGTGTGTGTGTGTGTGTGTGTGTGTGTGTGTGTGTGTGTGTGTGTGTGTGTGTGTGTGTGTGTGTGTGTGTGTGTGTGTGTGTGTGTGTGTGTGTGTGTGTGTGTGTGTGTGTGTGTGTGTGTGTGTGTGTGTGTGTGTGTGTGTGTGTGTGTGTGTGTGTGTGTGTGTGTGTGTGTGTGTGTGTGTGTGTGTGTGTGTGTGTGTGTGTGTGTGTAGGGCCTATGCATATACAATATAGCGCCTTTTAGGTACCCCACTAAAAAGCGCTGTTGTGAGGTACTTAATGATGATGATTATTATTATAACTATTTATAATAATTATTATTATTATTACTGGGTTAAGGGAGATGTTTCATCATCGTTGCATATGGCCTACGATTGGGCGCATAAATATTTTAAGCCTATAGGTGTGCGGAATGTCAAGCCTGATATGGATATAATTATGGAGCAGCGTCATGCTAACAATATGGGCCTAATAACTTGATAATTTTTGTTGTGTGAGGTCCTTCGAATCGGGTGAAATACCCGCGTGTGGCATATAATCCTGACTGGGAGGTAAACGATCCGGATACCTCTGACGAGAGTCGGGTTAGCCAGTTATAGGCCTATATGTTAGCATAATTCCTTTTACTCCTAGTTTCCTTGTATAGTAATTTTACAATACTTTTCTTATATAGGCCTATAAGTACTTAAGCCCACAGTTTATCCTGTAGGTCTACCTTTGCCATGGGCGGCGATCCCGGGGAGTCGAGGGGACAAGACCTTTAACAGTGGGGGCACAGTATTGAGTTGTCCCTCCCCAAATTTTGAAGAAAGACCAAAGAAAGGTAAAAAAATTCACCTCTTTTTTGACCAGATAGCTCACAAGTGTCCCGTTTCCCCCACTTATCAAACAAGATCGCCGCCGGTGACCTTTGTCGTCAGCATAACTATAGGGGTCATCCATAAAGGACGTCCGCAATGAGGGGGAGGGAGGGGTCATCGAAATGCGGACAAATGCGTACAAGGGGGAGGGAGGGTTATGACCTGTGCGGACGTCCGCATCTAAAATTTTAAATTTGATAGTTTTTTAAACACCACCTTGTTTCAACCTTCACTGAAAGACGAAAAGGTCAGCGAAGTGATTGCCTAAAACCTCATGCATGGCATAACCTTTACTGCGACTTTAAAGAGGCTTTTATTACTGTACATCCTGCGATATGAAACCTGAACTGTCACTTAAACATGCACAGGAACTGGAATAATTGTAAAAATAATGATGACGACATTAAAAATTGGCTTAGGGGTGCGGACGTCCGCAAAGGGGGAGGGAGGGAGGGTTAGGTCAAATGCGGACAAATGCGGACAAGGGGGAGGGAGGGGTCCAAAGTGGGTCATATTTTGCGGACGTCCTTTATGGACGACCCCATACCAACCTTCCCCGGTAGACTCCATTCGACTGGCAACGTTGACCGTGTCCCCGAACAGACAGTACCTCGGCATGGTCAGTCCTACGACCCCAGCGACCACTGGACCGCAGTGAATCCCAATGCGGACCATCATCTGTTGGTCTGGACGGTGCTTGATACGGAACTTGGTGACCCCGCTGAGGATCGTCAGCGCCATGTCTGCTATCTCTTCTGCGTGTAATGGGTTAACGGTGGGCAGGCCACTGGCCACCATGTACGCATCGCCAATGGTCTCCACCTACAAGCAACACAATGTCATACAGTGCAGTCGATAATAATCCAAACCGAACCAGTGCGTCTTAAGCCCGCGCTTGACTATTAGAGTGTACGTCATTCATTCTGAGAATTTATATAGCCCCAATACAACACCATATCCAAAGTCATAATTAACACACAAGTCAAGAAACAGGACATTGAGTAAGATTAATTTTAGACATCAGGCAAGAGTTAAACCAGAGCTATAGCTAGGTCTCAGCCTTGCTTGACCTAGCTTTTATAAAGTTTCTTGTCTGTAGCCCTTTGTCTCGGTGGTCTTTTTTTGTCTGTGTTAATAGTCTAGCACTGCACTTTTTTATGTCTTCTTATGCATTATGCCTACGTATTCCCTCTAGCCTTTGCCAGGCCTTGCTCTTCCTTGAATTTCTCGCCTGATATTATACCAAGCATGTTTTTTCTTTTCTTGTGCTATTGCCTTGTGTTGCTTTGTAATTGTCGTCTATAATTCTCCTACTAATTGCGCACAACTTCAAGGAGAGCAGTTGAAAAGGTCAGCATTAATCCGCTCATGTCTTATACTGCGTTTTTGTTGTGTCTAGTATTGCCTTGTCTTGCGATGTGTATGTACGTGTTGTCTGTCTTAATCTATAGTTTCGTAATGTCTTGGCTTGTGTTGTTCAGAGTCTTACTTGTCGTGTGTGGGCCTAATCTCGTCTAGCCAAGCCTACTCTAGCCTTAGGCCTATCTAGACTTTTCTTGTCTTGCCTTGTCTTGTATGTTGCGCCTTGTCTTGCGTTTCTTTGTATCATCCTACTGTAGTATACCTTGCATAGGCGTAATTTGTGGGGGGTACGAGGGGTACCCGTACCCCCCACCTTTTGCACTGGGGGGTACCGTACCCCCACTTTTTGAACGATGCCAATGAATATTTTACTATTGTGCCTTCCCAGAGATCGCAATCTCCGCCTTGCTTCGTGTATGCAAGAAATTGGTACCCCCCACTTTTTGGACCAAAGTTACGCCCCTGATACCTTGTAAACTTTGAAGGTCGAGATGATGTCGTCGAATGTGGTGTAAAGGTCGTTGAGAAAGGTCACGACCTGCATCGGAGTGCTTTCAGAGCACAGGGCAGAGAAGCCGACAATGTCCGAGAAATAGACGGACACTTCGGGAAAGAGTTCCGGATCAAGTGCCGACCCCAACTTCAGTTTATCCGCCACTGTCCTTCACAAACATCAGACAGTAACTACACTGCAATTAATTTAATAATTAGACATACTAATAATTAGGCATACCAATAGCCCAATTGTAGCATATTCAAATTTGAAACAAATCAGCAATGAAATCGTTGTCGCGTTGTCTAAGATGGTGGGAGTGGCTGATCCTGCAGTTATCAAAGGAGACCGGATACTTTATTTAGCCGACAATCAGTGTTGAGTACTATTTAAATGGTAAATACTATTTAAATAGTATTTAAATAGGTTATGACTATTGACACCACTATTTAAAATAGTCATGAAAAAGGTCTTATTGAAATAGTATTTAAATAGTATGCGACTATTTACTATTTATTAAAATTTAAATAGTCAACCATCAGTCTGAAAAACCTTCAAAAATATAACATGCATTTTCTTACTTATTATTATTATTATTAACTTTAGTTAATAATAATAAGTAAATGTCAAGATATCTCAATAATGATACGTAATCGACACTGATAATAGCTAGTTTTTAAATAGTCATGTGGACAATGATTTGAACGTTTGCTGTTACTCAAAGTTAACAAGAACTATTAATATTAGAAACTTTCAAGCTTTCTCAATGATTATATGTAACAGTCACTGATAATAGTTAAATAGTTTTTAAATAGTCAAGTGGTATTTGCAATAGTCTGCAACTATTGACTATTTTAGATACTATTTCAATAGTTTTTTACATGGACTATTTACTATTCTATTTAAATAGTCAGCCTGACTATTTACCCCAACACTGCCGACAATTTTTCACGACCTTAGTCGTCATGAGGTTTGCTTTTCTCTCACAATATATGCTGACTAGTGTTTTGCCCTTCGTCGTTTGTTGAGCATATTGCTTTATAAGTTCTATTGAAAAATATTATTTTGCAAGCAGGAATAGGCGTACATAGGTCTGCAATAATCATTCAGATCAAAAGTGGAGAACCCCTAGTGGTTGGTGTAGAAGGTTTAGTAGCAGAGGTTGCATATACGTATGTATGTATGTATGTATGTATGTATGTATGTATGTATGTATGTATGTATGCATTTACACACATACATACATGTATGTGTGTGTGTGTCTGTCCTCTGAATATAGCTGCTTTTACTAAGGTGCTGCTGACGCTATAGCGCAGTAGGAGTTTACGCAAACATGTGTATAGAATGTGCGCTGTATAGCTGTTCATATAGGGTCTTAAGGATACCTGGGTAGCATGCTGTAGAGGAGAATGTCCGTCTTCTTCTTTTCCTCGAGCAGTTGTGCTGTGCGTTGCTCGACCACTTCTTCCAGACTGTTCGCGTATTTCTCCATCATGTTCAACATGTTGTCGACGATGTTTAAGTTTCTTAAAGTAACATTGTATTCACCGGACGCCTATAGATGCAGTTGAAAGCGGCAGTCCAAACAACAATTTCTATTGCATGCTTCCAACCTCATCCTTTAGTAGTTACCTGGTGAATCGCGGAGTCCAATTTTCAGCCCCAAATGGAACCAGATAACAAGGAAAACCCGTTATGTCATTGGGAGCCATGTAAAAACCCACCTTATAACGAGGTTGTGTTATATCGAGTTTGTTTTCTATAGTTGAAATCATTGGGGAGTCATGTCCCAACCGTGCTATAATATAGCAGAGGTTGCATATATCAGAAATCGCATTATAGTGAAGCGTGTCGTAAGGAGTCTTCGCTGTAGCTTAGGTTGATATGTGACGGATAGTGAAAATCATTCAGACATTAGCTGAGAGTGTATCAACTATCATTCAATAGAACTCGACAGACACAGAATCATTGAAGCATCGGATTTAGGCCAATCTACTTAATTGTTGCCTTTTCTCGTATCACTCTATGCCTCTGAAACCGCATTATAGTGAAGCTATACCCATATGGGCATCTGATGGGACCAATAATAATGGGATCTATAACGGATCCCATATGGGAATATGGGTCCTACATGGGCTCTATGTGGGCATGCTGGCAGAGGTACTGCATAATTATGCCGAGGATTTTCGATGGGTTTAGCTAAATTGTATTATTTGAGTTCAGCATTTTAGCTTTCACACTTCGTTAGGTACCCTGCCAGCGCAACATAACATATTACATAACATATCACATAACATAACAACATAACATAGCAACATAGCATAACAATGTAACATAACAACATAACATAGCAACATAGCATAACATGAATGAGAACCTGTAGCAGCATCTTCAAGGAAAAACTCACCAGTAGCGCTCCCAACTCAGCACGGAGAACCAAAATGTAGCCCATATAGGATCCATACTCCCATACGGGAAGTTTGGGAACTGTATAGAGCCCATATGGTTCCCATCATAATGCCCATGGAAATGCTGGCCATGGCAGGTAAGTCCTCTTTCTTAGATGAAATTCCTTTTTAGTGATTTTTCTGCTTATTATACTTGGGTACCCGTAAAAGCCATACACTTGCCTAATTTCCTACATATCCTTTCCTAAAGATATGGTATGCATACCCGGAACTGATGAAATCTTAGCCTTATTCACAGTCTGAGAACCTCACCCGGTATGGATGGCTGAGAATCGAGTTTTAATCTGCGAGAAATCCGGTCTGATGGCCGGGTCATCTTCCCAGCAGTCGCGTATAAGCTGAAGAAATCGCATATCCGATCCGTCGGAGTTTTCGAGCATTGGTCGGAACGGTGGACACTCACAGTTCCTTACTCTCAGGACGATATCTTCAGAAGAAAACATGCACAGAATTATAGGGACCTAATTATAAGCACATAATAAAATAAACATCCGAGAGTACGTATAGCTTCCTTTGAGTCCATTTTTAAGGCGATTTCCTTTTCTTGACCAGATACCAACAGCTGCACAAGTTCTACTTTCGATCTACTGCAGCAGTTGATCGCACTGAGTCATTACGTAATTTGAACGTAATACTGTATGAGTAATAATCAAGAAAGAGGGACCAACCGGCCGCATATTCCCAAATCCCAACACGTAGAGCACTTCTTAAATACTTAGGGCTCAGGATTAGAGTCAGTGTAACCTATACATTTGTGTGATTAAAAAGTTGTACCGACCAGTGGAAGCTGGATATTTAGGCGACTAAAAGGCTATACCTGCGAGTGGAAGCTGGATTGTTTTATTGCATAATTTTGATTCTTGGCGAGAAACGATTAAAAAGCTATACCTGCGTGTGGAAGCTGGATATTTGCGCGACTAAAAAGCTCTACGTGCGAGTGGAAGCTGGATATATTCAATGCAGAAATTTCATAATTTATTCTCAACCAATAGCGGCAAGAATAAATTGATGAATATTTATGAAGTGCTATACGTGTTGGGATTTGGGTAAATGCCAACCGGCCAAGGTTAGTGTAAGCTATTAGCTTTTCTTTACTCTTGTTGCACAGTGCTTGCTGATCCATGGCTGTAACTGTAATGTACTTGTTTCGTGCGATAAACAATTCAAGAGGCGCTACAACACTTAGCAACGCAAGACCACAACGTACCTCGTGCATTACGATAGCTATTCAGTCAAATTTACAGGTTATATAAGATAAACTAGAGTATTAACCCGTCATTTTATGACGTGACGGCAGTGTATATGTGTCGTTGGTTAAAATGCTCTGATCGCCGTCGTCAAGACCGTCGTCAAGACCGCCGTCGTCAAGACGGCAGTACTGACGTCACAAACGGTTTCTGTTTCACAATAGAACAGAAACCGTTTGTGACGTAGCGTCCTCCGACAGACGGACACTCTATGGATATTATATGTATAGATAAGAAACGATTGAATGGTTAACTCAACCGACCAAACAACAAGCAAAATCGATAGATAGGCCTAGATTATATGAAATCTTTTCGAGGCCTACCCTTAGGCCTTGTGTGTACGTTTTCTCCGAGGAAGAAAGGACCTTGGCTATAAAGAATCTCCTGAAGAATGATGGCGAAGCTGTAGACGTCGGCTTTCTGAAGTCCAGCCAATGGCACTGAAGACGGAGTGGCACTAAGGACTTCCGGTGCTGTCCAGAATAGTGCTGTGCAGCGAAACATTTGCCACTTATTATTAGGCCTATTTGTGTTATTGTTATTGTTATTATTATTATTATTGTTATTACTAGCTGTAACCCGTGAAAAATCACGGTACCGGTATATAAAATAATTATTATTGCAGTGATAACAATTAAGCTTACTTCCCCGTTATATTATGACGTCACATTATGCTCTAAACGCCGACGTCATGCCCGTCGTCGTCAAGACAGCCGTCGCCAAGGCGGCAGTATAGTGACGTCACAATAGTGTTTGTTACGGGACAGACGTACATCGGTTATTATGTTGTTTGATTATTGTTATTATTATTGTTATTATTATTATTTGTTATTATTGTTACTACTACTACTACTACTACTACTACTACTACTACTACTACTACTACTACTACTACTACTACTACTACTACTACTACTACTACTACTACTACTACTACTACTACTACTACTACTACTACTACTACTACTACTACTACTACTACTATTACTACTACTACCACCACCACCACCACCACCACCACTACTACTACTACTACTACTACTACTACTACTACTACTACTACTACTACTACTACTACTACTACTACTATCACTACCACTACTACTACTATATTATTATTTACCTGAGGTACAAGTGATCCCTCAGGATTAAAAATAAGGAATAGCATTTTTCTGTGATGGCTATTCTTCGAATGTGTTGTGCTTATTATTATTATTATTATTATTATTATTATTATTATTATTATTATTATTATTATTATTATTATTATTATTATTATTATTATTATTATTATTATTATAAGTAAGTAAGTAAGTATATCCTTTATTGTCAATTACCTCAACATCAACCAGTTGTTCCCCGACAGACAGTCAGCCTACCGTGCTTTCCATTCTACTGAGACGGTTCTTGCAGATATGCTGTCTGACATTCTTCTAGCGATTGACTCTGGAGACTTCTCTCTTCTTTCTCTTCTAGATCTGTCTGCTGCATTCGATACAGTCGACCACGACATTCTGCTTCGTCGACTGCACTTGTCTTTTGGTATGTCATCTACTGCGCTAGAGTGGATGACGTCTTACCTAACTGGCAGACAACAATGTGTCCGCCATGCCGGCTCCTCTTCCACACCAACTATCCTCACCTGTGGCGTCCCTCAAGGCTCAGTCCTGGGACCCATTCTTTTCCTCCTTTACACTGCCGACATCTCGACCATAATATCCAAGCACGGTCTGAAGGGTCATCTCTACGCGGACGACTCACAGGTCTACGGTTTCTGTCGTCCTGATTCCACCGACGTACAGCGTCTGCGGTCCAAGTCAATGAGCTGCATCAGTGACATCGCTGACTGGATGAAATGCAATCGACTGCAGCTCAATTCATCGAAGTCAGAATTCATCTGGTGCTCGTCCTCACGCAGGGTGGAAAAATTAGATCGAAGTCCTTTCGTCATTGGTGCGGATGCTGTCGAGCCAAGGAACGAGGTTCGCGACCTCGGCCTTTACCTCGACAGAGACCTAGCTATCAATGACCTCACACATCACAGGGCTTGTGAGGACGAGCTTCGGAATTCTGAGACAGCTGAGAGCTGTTTCTCGGTCTCTCACACAGGACGTAACTCGCCATCTGGTGCAAAGTTTAATCCTGAGCCGAATCGATTACTGCAATGTCGCCTTTGCTGGCTTGCCACAGCGCAGTATCATTCGGCTTCAGGCGGTCATCAACGCTTCTGCTCGCCTGGTCATGAGACTTAAAAAGTTCGACCACCCCACAACCGCGACCCAAGATCTACAGTGGCTCAGAGTAGGCGAGCGGATCAAGTATAAGCTTTGCATCATGGTGCACAAATGCCTGAATAACTGCGCACCACGCTACCTCGCAGACAACATCAGGCCGCTATCGGACGACCCTAATCGGTCGCGATTGCGATCAGCAAAGTCCGCTGGTGTATTCGTGCCAGTGACAAAAACCAAAATGGGCGATCGGGCCTTTCGGGTCGCTGGCCCGCGTGCTTGGAACAGTCTTCCTGCTGATATCCAGGAAGCCAAAAGCATCTTTGTTTTTAAGAAACAGTTGAAACTTTACTTGCTAACCAAAACCACCGAGCATTAACCTTTGCGCTGACAGTAGACAGTGTGTGTGCGTTTGTGTGAAGCATCCTAGAAGTAGCTTGCTACCAACGATGCTATAGAAATTGTCGTTATTACGTTACGAACCAACTGCTAACCGCACTTTGGTGTACATGAAAGTTTTATCGGGTATAGATCGTCCTAATAATATAAGTTTTACGGGCAATCACATCATCGTCATCATATGTACTTATCATTACTGGAAGAAGTGAAAGAATAAAGAAGAAAACGATAAAGAATAATAACAATGAAACAACAGCATAGAAAGCAACAAGAAAATTTCGAAATTACATACAAGAAGAAACGGAAACATAGGCCTATATGAAAATGAACACACTAAAAATAATTCAGTTACTAAACGAAAGAAAGAACCGCTCGCAAATGTTTAAACGAGCGACGACCAAAGAGACTTCTGACCTGCGTAAGTTTCGTTCTCTGTGTCGTAGATGGTTGGTCGAAGTCTGACGAGACCCCAGTCGGCGACTCTGATGGCCCATCGACTGTCGATGAGAACGTTGGAGCTCTTCAGTCGACCGTGACACACCAGAGAGCTCTTGTGTAAATACTCCATTCCCTAAATCAATCAACAGAGCCTTCAATTGTAAGCAAAAAGATTGGTGGAAAGCACAATTGAAACGTAAATTAGGCATTGAATTGGTCCCATGAAAGAAGTCAGAGGTATGAAGTGTTAGCGATTTCACTTTCTTAGCTGCAGTAGATGAGGGTAATTCGCCATGCAGTTATCTTCCTTGCCGTCTGGTCTTCCGGACGACAGTGTACGGTACATGTGCTCATTTCATCGATGAGTTCAGTAGAGGACGCAAGTGTAGCGGAAATCTGGAAAACTTCTGTTCTGGCGGGGCTTTAAATTAACCCTGGCTTTTCAGTTGACGGACCAACACGCTAAAGCCATGAAACTATTGCGCATATATTAAGTGGAAATGTGGTTGGTGTAATTGGTAGCCTGCTTCTAAACGAGTTTCATGACCATCAGTACTTTTTATTAAAATTCTTATAATTCCAGGAAATGGGTAAACCCTATTTGGAGCAGCCGAAGAGAGGATTAGAGCAAAAGAGTAACATTGTGTTCCAATTAATTAATTGATTTGGCTTCATCGTAGGCCTACTATTTAAGGTAATCTGGAAAGGTAATCTGGAATAGAGTGAACTGAATTTCAATTTAATCGAACATTGTTATAGCCTATATAGATCATAAATTGATTTTTTAAAAACGCAGATTTTATTACTCTGTTAATTAAACTGTTTGTTTCATGATTGGTTTCACCTTGATTATTTCGCAAATGAAAGTCCACTTGAAGTTTTGATCCAAAGTCATCACTTCGTCACTCAGAACATCCTGCGATGGCGATCAACAATCACAAAATTAGTTATATTAAATCGCAGTGCAAAATCCAGTGGTTTGCTGGAAAAATTAAGGCTAAGCTTAGGCTACACATGGGCGTCCGAAGGGGAAAGGGGGGCATTTGCCCCCTGGATTTTGAAAATATATTTTTTTAATCTTGATTTTTTTTATGATTATTCCAACAGTCCCAACACAATTTTCAATGCTAAAAAACTTAATTATTGAAGTAAGTCAGGTATTCTATGCAAAAATCGTCATTTTGCTCCCCCTACAAAATTCCCCCTAGAAAATTTAGCCCCCCTCTAGACATTTTTACCCCCTGAAAAAAGGCTACATCTGGGTTTACTAATCGGAAAGCAATGATCATATGAAGTGAAAGAGTAAGTGACACTAGGCAAAGCAAATGAAAGCCATTCTACTAGATGATGACAATTGGCATAGTTTTGCCCGTCGAGCTGAAGCGTTTGAAATAGTTTGACTGGAGACTGGAGTTGAAGTTGATGTGCATTGCTGAAGCTTAGGTTTAGGCTTCAACCTCTCTCTGTGAGAAATCAAGTCTGGATTACAGTGGGAACCGAAAGTTGGACGAAGAAATCCAGATTGGATATATGCACCGCCAGCAGGCGCCACGATATGAAAAGTAGTAAGACAAATTAGAGTGTATGGGGGATGGAAGCTTTTAACAGACAAAAAGTGCTATTGCAGAAGTATGTTGTTGCCGTACCACCTTAAAAAGTGGTACGGCAAAAGTCGTACCACAAACACAGGCGGCGCCGCCACTGACCCCCAGAGGTCGATCGGAAGGAAGTCGGGATCGATGATCGACCAACGACCAGACACAGATGACTAGGTTATCGAACAGTATATTAACGTACAGAAAAACGATTTGTTGATCCTATCCTGGTTCTGCCTCTGAAACCACCCTATGACCACCATCACCGACGATTTCCACTGTAGCACCATTCTGTCTCCTACGTCTGACCTCCCGCATTTTCATCTGGCACCGAAGCTGACCAAACAAACGTAGCTCTTGCAGGCTTGATTTGATATAGAGCCGGTGCTTATAACCAGTCTTGTTGTCAAGACCTTAAACCTCAAGACCAAGACCAAGACCAAGATCGTAAACCTCAAGACCAAGACCAAGACCTTAAACCTCAAGACCAAGACCAAGACCAAGACTTTGAACCTCATGACCAAGACCAAGACCAAGATTTTGAAACGCAAGACCAAAACCAAAAACAATACCCCAAAATCACAACCATATTCAGATTTCTATTCCTTACTAAAAAATTGTCAAGTCGGACTACTCGCTATTTTAATTAAAATTTTTTTTTATTTTATTCAAGCAAAACAACTCCAAATGCAGACTGCAGAGAATTCCGAATTCGTATTTACAAAAGTCCGTCGTGCGAAATGTTATTCCAAATGCCTGTTGCATTTTATAAAAACCAATTCGCTCAGAATTTTCTGACCAAGACGTGACCTCTGGGGCCTCATAAAAATTCTGCCATGTGAAAAATACGTTCTACAGTGCTGAATTCACTGGCACACAGAGCAGCTTTTCAAGTACCGGATGTAAATGTACAAATTGTGAGCTTGTTTTGAAATCATTCCATGGTAAATAACCGGAAGTCAAAATAAATGTCAAAAGCAACAATAAAGCCTCACTCACACCGTGTAAATACAAAAGCAATTGTATTAGAAATTATTGGATAAATTATTAAAATCCTTGCGTTTTGTTAAATGACTGTTCATATTGTCAAAAGTCTTGGTCTTGGTCTTGCAAAACCAAGACCAAGACTTTGAACCTCAAGACCAAGACCGTGAACCTTAAGACCAAGACCAAGACTTTTGGTCTCAAGACCAAGACTTTTTAAAACGAACTCGAGTGCACTCGAGACCAAGACCTTGGTCTCGAGGACAACAAGACTGCTTATAACCTGGTCTATCTGCCCCGGATCTTGCGTGGCGCTGAGATATTTCGGAGATTTACATTTGCATTACATTGTCTTCGCCATCATTGACGGATATCAGCAGTGCTAATTATTATCATCTAATAGTTGATTGCACTATGATACGATTGACTGACGTGCAGACTTCCTCTGGAACAGAAGCCGGTCAGTAAACAGATGTTTGCGGGTTCGATGCACATTCCAACGAACGAATTGAGGTTTTCGTGACTTATATCGCGCATCTACATCGACAGAAACAAACAGTTGCAACATCTAGAATGCCTTAGATAAGACATATCGGTCGATTATAGAGCGCCTATAGATTTTCTGGTTTATCTGGTGCCAGTTGTAAAGATGACTGCAGAGTAACAGGCTTAGGGCATCGATATCCATCACGACCACAATTTGTGTGGCGGGTTCTTGCAGTTCTAGGGTCTATTCGTAACAATGCAGGATAATGTTCAATAGGCTACGTCTGAAATGCACTTAGAGAAAACAGCTAGCCTGGGAGTTAAGAACGACTATACTGGAATCGTGAGATTAATTTTATGTGGCGATTGGTGGACAAATGGTTGAGCGCTTAAACGGATCGACAAAGCAATGAATGTCGATTTCGCATGACGAGCCTAGGATTCGAAACCACGTGACAGAAGCGAAGAGCCGACGCGTTATCCTCTCAGCCACTGTACCAACTCATTGTTGGCCTACAATGAATGTTCGCTTAAGGAACATTATCCCTACGTTATAAATCATAAATAGCTGATTTAAGTTCGCCTGCTGAACCGCGCGGACTTACCGCTTTCAGTTCCAGGAGGTCTTTTCTCGTGAGTGTGACGTTTTCAACGGCCAGGTACTTTATGGCGACCTTGATCCCCTTGTAGTGACCGCTTCGCATGTTCAGAACATATGGACTGAACCCAGGTGAATCCGAGACCGTGGTATCAGACCTGATGGACGACATGAGAGCACAGGAACGCGCCTGTTTCAAATACAGCCAATTCCAACAACTATACTTTCACAAGTAGGCCTATAATTTAGGGACCTGCGAAGCTTCGATATTCGATTCGAAAACGAATCGGACGGCAGTATTCGATTCGATTCGAAAATGATGTCATGATTCGAAACATTTCGAATCTTTTTTGGAAAAATGATTAGCCCGTCGTTGCAAACTAATTGTTTTACTTGTTTACTGCGCGTGGATTGGTTGTTGAATTTCTGCGTGCAACGCAGCACGCGAAGAGAACAAACCCTGAGCAACAGTGAATTGGAAAGGAAATTTCGTGAAGTAGGCCTGCCTCTGATTTAGTTCTATAAACTTTCTCAGGATTCTTACCCTTCACATAGATTTCATGCCCTGAAAATGGTTGCACTGTTTTCAAGCACCTATATTCGCGAATTCGTGAACAGTTCTTTTCAGAGATGAAACTAACATTATTCAAAAACGGATGCAGACTAACAGATGACAATCTCTCCAATGAACTTCGAATTGGCACTTCGAACATTAAAGCAAACATTCCGGATTCGTGTGGTGGGAAGAAGTGTCAGATCTCACCTTAATCATTATTATATATTAAATATTGCACATCTAGCAAATGGATGCATTGCACAGACTAACAGTTTAATGTATTTTTAAAACTGAAGATACTTGAAACATATTTTTTATTGTAGTGTAGAACTGTAGGTATTAGGATAATTATGCTTTCATCATAAAAATTATTTTCATTTAATTTAAACTTGAAGTTTAACCGTAAAAAAATTATTCCGCAATATTTATTTTGAATAAAATTAATATGTCTCATTATCTGGGGCAAATTAATCTGCAAAAATTAGCCTGCGATTGGCATACGGCCCCAAAGCTGCCCTTAAAATCATAGGGCGGCCCTCTATTACAAGAAGATGCCCATGCCTGGCTTAGAAGAGTGTACACCAAAGTGTGGTTATGCAATTGGTACAATAAAGAATATACTTACTTACTTTACTCATAAATTATTTATGTTATTGTTAATGCTGTTAATTAGCTTAATGTTAAGTTTAATTGATTTTAAACTGCAGAAATGTTATTGAGATATTGATACTGTGGTACGCCTGTGCTATCACATACACACTACATGAATATCAAAACATGGTTTTGGTACCCACTGATTCGATTCGAGATTCGAATCGAATTCGAATCTTTACCCCCGATTCGATTCGAGATTCGATTCGACGGAAAATTTGTGATTCGCAGGTCCCTACTATAATTATGTATATCTACATTATAGGGTCAGATAGGTCAGTCAAGAGGAGACCACGGAAGAATTTAGAGAAAAACAGTGTTATCTATAAGTTTCAATGTTTGAGGAAAAGCGTCCTTCTCTTTCTCACTAACCCTCATTTGAGGCCGTCTCAATTTATAATGCTAAATGATAAGATTATGAATGGAGTTCGCGCAATACAGTTGGTAGACCAGGTCACAATTGTATGAGCAATGAGATTGACAGAGCACGCTCCTTCCCAGATGGGCTTGAACGAAATTTCCTCTTTCGGTAATACATGTACATTAGCCTTCACTACAGTCTCCATAGGAGAAGCTGATGGGATTAATGAGCAGCGTAAGATGCTAGGAAAATGAGGCTGCACGTGACTACGGGGCTGCATAGGTTTCCTTGCTATCGGATTATCTTGTATATGAGTGTCTTTTAAAATTCGATGCACATCTTCTAAAGTAGGCCGCACAGCTGGGTTCTAATTTCCAGAAAAACATAGACTGCTCTGGGAGTAGGCCTAATAAACGATGTCATGATCTCACTTGCTGTCTCCTCGGCTTGACCTGCCCGGACTCTGACCTGGCACCGGAACGGATAAGGCGGACATGGCTATTGCGGACTTGATTTGATACAGCGCCGGTGAATAAGCTGGTCTCTCTGACGTGGCTTTTGTGTGGCGCTGAGAAATTTCGGAGATTTACATTACATTACTTGGCACGATATTTCTTCGAGCATCTCATTTCATTATATTACAGGCATCGCACAATCTATACAGCGCATGATGCTTATAAAATATGGGTTTCTCCAAAGGATTCAGTTTGTGTCTCTCTGAAAGCGACCATCAATTTCGTTCACCAATTCAGCCGCATTGTTGTGCAGTATGGGAACGGCGCCATAGAAGCTACTGGATCAGAATAGACATTGGCCCGTGTAGCGCCGGTGTTGAGCTGGTCTGTTTGACCCAGGTTTTGTGAGAGGCTGAGAAATTTTAGAGTTTTACAATTGAATTTACATTTACATGACCTCACAGAAGGAAACAAGCTGCATTCCAATTAAATTCATATCTCTTAAAACAGAGATGAAGGCAGTAGTTAAAGTGGTTTCGGTGAGCAGTGGGAACGCCAAAGAAGAGTTTCATTGGAACGCAAACGTGAGCAGTGGGAACGCAAGCAAAGAATTTCGAGAGCAGTGGGAACGCCGTTCCCACCGTTCCCACTCCACTTTAAGCCCTGGATGAAGGTGATCCGGGACACACCCAACATCCCGGCACTGGGCCGGCAGATAAACGCAAGGAAGCCACTAACTAAGGGTTAATAGTCACAATTTTGATGCGTTGTGTTGCTTCTGGGAATGGGGTGCATTTGTACTATACGTGCAGAGGCTTCAGAGACCCTCAAATGTGCCAGCAACACAGCTGTGATTGTGAAAATTTATATTTAAATACCATAATACTGCTGCCTTGGCTTCTTCGCATTGCTTTATGAACGACGACGTCTTCGTACTTGACTTTCCATTTCATCATCACGACGTCCTCTTCGAATTTCTTGCGTCTGCAAAAACCAAGTCAACGGAAAAACTAAGAAATAACTGGCATAAAAATACAACCGACGGGCTCGGTTGTTCATGACGGACGTACTGAACCCAGCTGGGTTGAAGAAGGTGTTCGGAGATCATGGTATACATACGCACGAAGAAATGCATGGGACTGTAAATATAGACCGTAAATTTATAGAGCGGATTGAGGGGATGGCCGTTCCAATAGGAGGGACCCTGCAATAACGAACGCGCGATGTTAGACCATAACAGTATGGCCAAATGTTTGTATGTGTAAATGTAGTATGTGCCCATGTGCATATATACGTATGTACATTGTACATACTTACATAGTATACTGCATGCATCTGAAGGTTATAAATAAATAAATAAATACATAAATACATACATACATGCATACATGCATGCATACCTACATACATACATACATGCATACATACTACCTACATACATGCATGCATGCATGCATGCACACATACATACATACATGTAAGCAATGCATGCATGCATACATATATACGTGCACACTATGTAAGTATGTACACTGTACATACTTACATAGCGCATGCATGCATCAAAATCTTTTATTGCATCCGAGTAACAATTCATAATACAATTTTTGTATAGTCAACGGAAAGCAAAAGGAAGAGCCCAAAGGGACCGAGGTCCCGCTAGTAGGGCTACCTGAACATAAGCAGTAAACACAGGATTAATGGCTGGATACTCAGTGGATAATAAGAATTTATGCATTTATTTCCATGGTAATTTAATCTATATCTACATCCTGCATTTCATTGCAGTCGTACAATGAGGTACGACTTAAAAATGGTGAAGTAATCATCTTAACTAAACTTATCTAAACTTAACTAAGCCCCTTGGTTAGTACGGGGGCTAATAAACGGTCCCAATCGGACTGAGAGGGGGTCCTCCGTGCCACAATCACCTCACTCTCTCAGCGGGAGGCGAAAGGGGAGACTAGAAGATCAGCAGGTCTATAAGGCAATAGGCACCACAGAATTTATTTGGACACTACAGGGTTTGTAGATCAAATTGAGTCGAGTCGGCTTTAACTAAAAAACTTCTAAGCTTCCTTTTGAAGGAATAGAGGTTGGCTGATTGACGAATCTCAAGAGGAATTAAATTCCATAATCTGAGGCCCGATGACTTAATGGAGAAATCCCTTAAGTTGGTTCTTGCCCTGTCTGGTCGGTAGGTATTAACGTTTCTCGTGATGTAAGTGTGTGCCTGAGGTCTTAAGGTGAAGTATTCCATGAACGAGGAGGGAAGTAATTTATGCTCATATCGGTAAAAGAATTCACCCACCTGCGTAGTTCTAATTTGCTCTAATTTCACTAAGTTAAGTTCTTCATAGATAGAGCTAGTGTGTGCATTTCTGCAAGTCCCAGCTACTACCCTAACAACTTTCTTTTGTAACATAACTAGTTTATGTAACCTGGATGGATAGTTCGAGGCCCAGATTAAGTTACAATGCGTGAGATAAGGATAAACAAGGGTATAATATAATTGAAGCCTAATGCAATTGGGCAAAAGATGCGATATTCTGTTTAGGATGCCAATGTTTTTTGCTATTTTCAGAGCTATATAGTTGATGTGGTTCTTCCAAGTAAGATGTTGATCGACAAGGATACCCAGAAATTTGGTGGACTCAACTTGAACTATTGTTGCACCCTCAATTTCTAGTTTTAAGTTTAGTGGATTGTTTTTTCTATGTGACTTAAACAAAATGAAGTTGGTTTTGTCTAGGCTAAAGGTGAGTCGATTAGTCGTGAACCAGCTACTAACTTTTAATAATTCAATGTTAATGATTTCCATCAGAGATTGCCAGGATGAATGGGAAAGAAAGATGTTGGTATCGTCAGCGAACAATATAAAATATAGAGTAGAGGAAACTTTGGCTAGGTCATTTATGTAGATGAGGAATAAAAGTGGTCCAAGGTTGGAGCCTTGGGGAACTCCGTAGGTGATGCACCCTTCATCTGATAAAGTTCCATTACAGAGAACTCTTTGCTTACGATTTTCAAAATAACTGTAAAACCATTTTAGTTGAGTTCCCCTTATTCCGTAATTTTGTAACTTTTTTAGTAAGATTGAGTGATCGACAGTGTCGAAGGCCTTTGCCAGGTCTAGGAATATTCCAATAGAATATTCATTATTATCGATGGCCTTAGATATTCTATCCTCCATGTCGAGTAACGCCAGAAATGTTGAGTGGCCCTGTTGAAAACCATGCTGCGAGTGGTAAATTACATTTGGTCTTTTTATATAATTACTGAGCCTGTTATAGATAATTTTTTCAAGGTATTTGGAGAAGTATGGAAGTACCGATATGGGTCTGTAGTTGGCTAGGTTCTCTTTGTCTCCCTTCTTAAAGATAGGGACCACCTTGGCTATCTTTAGCTTTTGAGGTACTACCCCCTGGGAAAGTGAACAGTTGATAATTTCGGTTAAGGAGTTGATTATCAGGGGCAGGTTAGGAGTAGCTATATAGGGGTCAATATCATCGATACCCCTCGAGTGAGTTTTCTTGAGTAGGAGACTCAAGAAAACTCACTCAGAATCTCTTCCGGGGTAGTCAAGGCTAGTCCCATAGAGCCAGGTTGGGGAGGGGGCATGTAGTCCTCGAAGGAACGCGAGGCCTCTTGAAGTTGACCTGCAAGGTCGCTTGCTATCGTAGTAAAATATTTATTAAATTTATTTGCAATTTGTTCATGGTCAATGATTTTTTCTTCACCAATTGTTAAGACTTCCATTTTTGTATTTCTCGTCTCTAACTGCATTGCCGATCTTATGATTCTCCAGGTCATTTTTAAGTCGTTATGATATTTATAAAATTCAGAAGTATAGTAATTTTGTTCTGCTAAGATTCTAATTGTTTTGAATTTATTCCTGTATTTTACAAATAGTTGTTTATTTTGTAGTGTCGGATTTTTCATGAATTTTGCATAGAGGAGATTTTTTCTTACAGGATTTTAGTAGGACCGAGGACATCCATGGTTGCCTAAACCCTGTCTTACCCTTCGTAGTTTCATTAATGATTGGAAAGGCAAGGTTATAAGCTAGACTGTAGCTACCTATAAATAGTTCGTAAGCTTCATTTGGTTCTCCTTCTTGGCAGGCTCTCAGTACCGGGTCCCAGTTTAGGAGTAGCTATATATGGGTCAATATCATCGATACCCCTCGAGTGAATTTTCTTGAGCAGGAGACTTATGCTCAGAATCTCTTCCGGGGTAGTCAAGGCTAGTCCCATAAAGCCTGGTTGGGGAGGGGCATGTAGTCCTTGGTTGGTTTCAGAAAGGGCTAGTTGAAATTGTGATAATCCTATGTCACAGAATGCGGACATCTTTTCGGTCAGGACTCTTGTATCCAGGGGTATCAAACGAGAAGCATGCAAGAACTGGGAAATGATCAGATAGGTCTGATACTATTATGTAGGAGTATAGTAGCTTAGACCATGAGCTACAGTAGATGCTATCGATAAGGGAACTGGTATTAGTTGTGATTCTGGTAGGCCTGGTTATCGCGGGAAGATAATGATAGGAGGTTAGGCAATTACAAAAGACATTAGAATCCGTATGCTCATTTATTTTAAGTAAGTCTATGTTATAGTCACCTAGCAATATAACCTCTTTTGATTTATTCCTGAGAGAGGACATAAGTTCCTCGAACTCCTCGTTAAATTCATTTAAGCGCTAACCAGGAGGTCTGTAAACTACGCCAATAATAGGGGAGCATTTTTTAAACTGAATTCTGATAAAATAACTTTCGTAAGTGTTGTGCTTTTTTACGTCCCCCAGAGGATTACAATGTTGGAATTTTAGATTATCTTTGATCAGAAATCCTACCCCTTCCTCGCCCCACCTCTCTAGCCCTACCCACGAATCTATAACCAGAAACGTGAATGGATTCCTCCATATCATGCTCCAGCCAAGTCTCAGTTAGGGCAAGAACCGACGCCTGAAGACTTTCAGAGATCTCGTTGACCTCAGGTAATTTGTGAGATAAACTTCTGCAATTGATATGTAGTACGGAAAGCTTAGATTCCCTGGTGGTCAATTCGAGCCTCATCTGTTCAGCCAGCGCTGGAAGAGATGTATAATTACTACTGCAGTTAGTGTTCCTAAAATAGTTTAGGTCAGGGTCTGCATTCATGCCTTCAGCCAATAAACCAGTCTGGGCCTCATAAGGAATCACTTCTAGATCGACTTCGTTATTCAAAGCATTTATTCTAGCGGTTCTGTCAAATTCCGCATTATCCAAAAGTAGGTGGGTTGAATCACCGGTACATGCACATGAAACCCCCCCACCATCCCTACAGGTCTCTAGTTCATCCACGCTACAAGTTGGTAGAGAACCATTCGATTCTTCCGTACCTCTACAGCCAGCGAGTTCCCCACGTCAACATCAATCAACCGACTCGAGATCCGGTTGGATTCAACACAACATCGAAAATCCTTCCTCATTGACCAAAGGTTTGGAGTCGCCGACTTTCGCGCAACTCGACCACACGTCATCTCTCGCTCACCGCCGATCGAACCCTCAGTCTCTTCTCGTCGTTGTACACCTCCACTCTCGAACTTACCGTCGCAAAGATGAAGGTAACACTTATGACTGACGTATCATTGTGGCCACACTTTTCATGGCTAGCATCAGCCATTCATCGTTATGTAGCCATCATCTCTAACGCCCACACCATTCACCGGTCATTGCCATTATCTTCGTATCGCCTCTCATTCAAAGGACTGCTCGTCTGCTCTCCGCTACGGGACGACCTAATGCCCATTCATGGAGCCACTAATCGCGAGCTTTTGGACCTGAAACGATCTTCCCTCGTCTCAACCAACGACTTCATTTTTGTCATCATCGGCACATTTTTAGACTGGAACCTTTGGACTCAATCGAAGCTGATTATCGACATATTGGACAATTTCGTCACCGAGTTCAGTGTGTACTGACTGGGCGAAAAGTAGTATGATCTTAGCACGATAACATTCAAATTTGTGCTGTTTTATATAGGCAAACTACACGTATACTGGTTCCAGTAATTTAGGCGTATGTCTAGTTTACACGTATTAGGTTGCTGATATTTCTTGCATCCATAGTTGTCGTTGTATCATGATCATCATCATCATCAGACTTAATCATGTGTGTATAGCAGATGACCAATATTAATTAGACTGCTGACTACTCCTTTTGGCGAGACTTAATAATGCGCGTGCCTGAACATCCTAATTGAAGTTCTTGCTAGGCTAATGTGAACAATCCCAGCTGCCAGAACACCCATCAGGACTTCTGGCTAATGGCATTGGACTTAGCTCGCAAGCCGCCTGTATGAATGCCTAGCCACATGCAAATTTTTTAATGGTCTTAGGTTCTTGATATTCTTGATTCATAGTTGTTGTTGTTCCGCCATCATAATCATCGTATTTATTTAGCAACTGCACGCCTGTGAACAGTGTAAATTAGGCCGATGACCAATTCGCTCAAATCTGCAGTCTAGGTAAGCGCACGGTTGGACATCATTATTTTCGCAGATGCCAGAACACTAATTAGGATTCCTTCCTAATAGTGTCTGCGCACAACCTCCAAGACGCATGCATAGACAGCATCTCGGTAATGGGCTTAATTTTTAATCTTCTCCCCTGTATGTAACTTAGGCACAGCTGTCCATGTATGTTTTGAATGCAGATACACCTTTGATGCCGCCCTTCGCTTATGGCTTATGCATCACACGAACAGCGATACATACATGTAATGTGCTTTAAATGCGGTAAAGAGTCAATTAGTAAGCGAAGCCAGAGAATGCCAGCGCCATGGCTTGAATTGAGGTAACAGATCATATCCACAGGAACATCCACGCTTCCAATAGCTAGTTCCTTGGAATCATGTTGTACGAGTAAGTTGATGTAGCGCTCCCTAAGCGACGTCTTGACACGCAATGAAACGTAACGTCCAAACGGATCACGAGCCGAATTTTTGCGGATCTTTGCCTTAGCGATACATTGCATTTGTTTTCATGGTTATTTCGTTTGGTAATTTGTTGTTCTAACTTTGCATTTTTACACATTGCTATTATAAAGGCTTGATGCAGGAGCATCAAATTTTTTGAACGGACGGGAATATGTAGTGGTTAACTTCTATGGCACCAAATTTTATCATTGGAAGACATGCACTCAATGACACGGCTAATTGGTACCACACAGACTGACAAACTCACGCACAGATTCCAGACCACGAAGGCACCGATTAGTCTGAAGAGCGAGCCCACTGACCAACTGACCAGATGCCACGTGTACAGGAATATACAGACGGACGAAGACGAATACGGACAGAGACAGAGAGAGGGAGGAACAGACAGCTATGCGAGTAAACGAGTAACCAGACCGACGGACTCGACAGTATAAATAGAGACCGAGCTTAACATGTAGAGAGAAGAGAGAAGAGTAGAAAGAGAGAGTTGTCAAGAGTTATAGTAGAAGGTTGTCGTCGTAATTGTAAAGCGTTAATAAACGTATGGACTGCTGCTGAACGTCGTGTGTCTTTCTTCGGGCCATCGGCCTGGGGCCGAGCTGGTCGTCGAGCGCCGGTCGTCCTAAGGACGCGTCGATAACGTACGACACAAACCGATCTACTACAGACACGAGCGTCAACTACCTTACCCTACATGCTCTCCTACTACATACATCAACCTATTCATCAAGTAGCCACGCTACACATGCATACCAATATACATGCATGCCCATATACGTGCGCACTATGTATGTACATTGTACATACTTACATAGTGCATGCATGCATACATATATACATAGTGCATGCATGCATACATATATACATGCATGCATACATTTATACGTGCGCACTATATAAGTATGTACAATGTAGGCCTAGGCCTACAATGTACATACTTACATAGTGCGCACGTATATATGTATGCATGCATGCATTGCATGTATGTATGTATTTATTTATTTATTTATTTATAACCTTCAGACGCATGCAGTATGCTACATCCATGCCACAGGACAACACCCAATAACATACCGACAAATAATTATATCTGAGGTCATTTATGGGTGCGTAGTCCTACTGACCCTGTCAGCATCACAATGGGTATTAGATTGGATCCATATGGGCTTTAAACGGGTCCCATATGGAAATATGAGTCCTATATGAGCACCATGCGGGCATACTGGCAGGGGACTTGCTTACCTGAAGAATGACGATGACTTACCTGTAGAACTGCCAGACCAAGACAGTCACGAGTGTCAATAACAGAACCGAGAGGGCGACAGCAACGACAACAATTTCATTATGAACTGTAACATTGAAAGTCACAAAAACTAAACTTTACGAACGATGTCTGCTATTATTAGTTTTTACCGCTTTCGTACATAGATATGATTATTGGATAGGCAGAGCGAAGTTAATTTTAGCTAAGCAAAGTTAAAATGAGATGAGGTGAAACAGCATGATATGATATGAGATACGATTGGGTCAGATTAGATATAGGATGATTAGGATCGGATCGGATAGGATTACATCGGCTTAAAATATATTAGATCAGCTAAGAATTGATGGTCTTAGATAAGATTAAATCAAAGGAAATCAAATCAACTTCGATCATCTCATGCGTGTTGACCTAAGTTCCTAAAATTAAGCTGGAACACATGTTTGTGGATGACAAAAAAGGCATGAAGAAAGAATGAAATTATATTATAACCTTTTTCCTCAATATTATATACGTATAATTGAATCCGGCGTAAAATCCCTTTTAATATTCATCCAGACAAAGAGTGGCCCTGCTGCCTCGACTATATAAATAATGTTGGGGAGTAAGAGAATTAGCTATTAGGCCTACAGCAGTGGCGTTGAAAGGTTTTTGGGGCCCTTGTGCAGAGTTTCGATGATGGGCCTCTTGAACCCCATATTGGGCCCTTGGAGTAACCAGGTTGATCGATAATTAATCAGTGCCTGTAGTACTCGCTGTCAGGGGCCTTCTGACCGCCGGGGGCCCTTGTGCATTGCACAACCTGCACAACACATTGCTCCGCCACTGTATTACAGCTTGTGCGGCCGCACCAACCTACTGTCATATCACCGCTGTACATGCAGCACATTATAAATGCTTCTGAAATGTCAACTTGCGGAAACTATTTTGCCCTGTTTCAGATTTGCTTTCAGATTTGCCTGGCGGCAGATTTCTTCGCTTGATAACACTGGGTGATTAATCTTCGTGTTGCGTACGCATGCATGCACTCAACATTGAAATCTCATGTCCTTTCAATGGCTGAGCTAGCTATGCCTATCTGGAGCAGCTTTCACCTGCGTCTATACGTGACATCCTGGGCAGGAAGATAGTCTACACGTGCACTCTTTATTCGCCGATTCAAAATGAAAACTGTTCTCTTGCCGTGGCTGGGCTGAGAGCGCCTCCTAGTAGAAATCTCGAAGAGGCGCTATATAAATTCAATGAATGGGTTGAAAACGACTATAATTTGGTATCAGGCAAATAACATGACTTAATCGTTAGCCTGATATGCGGGCTAGTAGGAACAGGGCTACTTTACAAGCGTGTTTCCATTGAGAATATGCCAAGGCGTTGTCTATATGTATAAATTTCTCTTAATGTGCTAAGCGACAGATGATTTACCTTTGACAAATATACATCTCTCATTCAGGAAGCCGCAGACTGGACGGTCGTCTGGAAGTGGTAGACGCTGGACGCTGGAGAGGATCTTGACCTCCTACTCAAAGTAACAGAAATGAAACAGCGATGAAGATTTGATGGATTGATCGGAATGGGTAGAAGTGGATTGAGAGAATGTTATGTATGTGGATGCATTGGTGGATGAATAAATGGATGGATGGATGGATAGACAGATGATGGATTGATGGATGGATGGATGGATGGATGGATGAATAAATGGATGGATGGATAGATAGACAGATGATGGATTGATGGATGGATGGATGGATGGATGGATGGATGGATGAATAAATGGATGGATGGATAGATAGACAGATGATGGATTGATGGATGGATGGATGGATGGATGGATGAATGAATAAATGGATGGATGGATAGATAGATTATGGTATGATGGATGAATGGGTGGATGGATGAATGGATGTATGGATGGATAGATAGATGGATGGATGGATGGATGGATGGATGGATGGACGGATGGATGGATGGATGGATGGATGGATGGATGGATGGACCGATAGATGGATCCATGGATGGATGGATGGAAGGTCGTATGGATGGAAAGACGCATAGATAGACGGATGGATTGCCCTGTTTCAGAAAAAATATAAATTGATGTAGGACGGCTGGACGAATGATAGGATGGACTTGTGAACATAATTTATATAGTTAGGGCAGCAAGGTCATTCTTTTTCTAGATGAATGTAAAAATGGATTTTAAGCCGGACTCATTATGATTATATGTATTAGGCCTACTGAAGGAGGTTATAAGCTTAATATATTTTTCTTTCTTCTTGACTTCTTTTTGCAATATGAAACTAGAACACTAGTTTGATGATAATAAGATGAAACGTTAGAGCTTCCATCGAGCAAAGTTTGATTCACTGTTTCGGTGTCATAAGCGACACTAGTGTCGATTCATTACTTTAATTAATTTTAACGTGAACTGTAACAACTAAGGCTACGAATTAGTCAAAGACTGGTTGCCTAGTCAAAAGAAATTGACAACTTTGTAATTTTGCATTGGTTTCACAGACTCGATCCACTCTGCACTCTGGAGATCATGCCTATGGCTAGCAAATATAAACTCGTGTAGCCTATATAAAATATTGAAATATTTCCGCGTCATTTCTATGGCATCGTGACATATCGCTCCTTAAATCACCATATCTATAGGACACTCAGTTCAACAACAACTCTATATGTTAGAATGTATCAATCCATGGGGCGGTCTGACACCTGTTCCAGATGCCAACCCGAAAGTACAACAACCTCAGATCTCTTCCGCTTTCACAGCAAGGTCACTGAAATGGAAAGGAAAGGACAAGCATCAATCTATCCGTGCCTTTATTTTGTTATTTAATGATTGAAATACATGTAGCATATGCAAAAAGCATCTGTACCAGCCAAGGGGTACACTTCGTGACGTTGAAATAGACTTGAGTCAACGGGACGAGCATGTGTTCCTGGTAGCTGTCACCATTTTCTGGCAGATACCAGATCTTGTAGTCCATTATGCGATCGCACTTGTAGTCGATGACCACCTTGCCAGTTATACCTGAGTGGCATAAAGAAAACACGCCAACTAACATAATGAACCAGCATCCGCAATTATCAATAGTATAGCAGATGGCGACAAAATATTTATATCCTGTTTAGACAACATATAAACAGGTGGATGGTTTGACGTGGCAGCACAACCTTCTTGGTAACAACCATGCACTGCCAATATCTCATAATTTATAACACTAGAATTAAGAATTAGAACTAAAGTATCATAATATTTTAAAATCATATTTTTGTCTTTTTGGGCGACCCGCCCACCGGGAATTTCCCAGTGTTCCGGCGGTCCAGTCCAAGCCTGTAAACACCTACTACGTATATTACTGAGCGTGGAGGGTATAGGCTAACGTGTAGAGCTATACAAACCATAGTATTGTAGAGAGAGAGAGAGAGAGAGAGAGAGAGAGAGAGAGAGAGAGAGAGAGAGAGAGAGAGAGAGAGAGAGAGAGAGAGAGAGAGAGAGAGAGAGAGAGAGAGAGAGAGAGAGAGAGAGAGAGAGAGAGAGAGAGAGAGAGAGAGAGAGAGAGAGAGAGAGACAGAGACAGAGACAGAGACAGAGACAGAGACAGAGACAGAGACAGAGACAGAGACAGAGACAGAGACAGAGACAGAGACAGAGACAGAGACAGAGACAGAGACAGAGACAGAGACAGAGACAGAGACAGAGACAGAGACAGAGACAGAGACAGAGACAGAGACAGAGACAGAGACAGAGACAGAGACAGACAGACAGACAAACAAACAGAGACAGACAGACACAGACACAGACAGACAGACAGACAGACACAGAGACACAGACACAGACACAGACAAAGAGACAGAGACAGAGACAGAGACAGAGAGCAGCTACATCGTAACCTACCGTCGAATGTGAGGTTTCTTCCAGCGTTGAGGTGGGCTGCTCCGTCTCGATAGTCGTGCGTTCCAGATGTCAGAAATTTGTCGACGAGGATCGCGAGAACGTAGAAGGCGTCGTATAGGAAGAGTGAATAACGAGAACCCTAATGTAACAGATCATCAAACAGACCTTTGACCTTTAGTTGTATGATGAGGGCGCTATAGCAGTTTTCAGATTAGACTAACTTAGTTTAGATTAGATTGCATAAAATTAGACTAATAACGACAATTACTCTTGTAATTATAGGATTTCACAGGACATCATCAGAAAATCAGTCCACTATGCATGTGGTGACCCGTGAAGCCATCGGCTTACGAACTCATTGCTAGCGAAACACTGAACGGTTCTTAATATTCCATCAGAACCACCCATCCACTGATCTACAGAGACCACTTAAACCAATCAGGAATTGTAAATGGACGTCAGCAGGAAGGAAGGAAGGAAGGAAGGAAGGAAGGAAGGAAGGAAGGAAGGAAGGAAGGAAGGAAGGAAGGAAGGAAGGAAGGAAGGAAGGAAGGAAGGAAGGAAGGAAGCAAGCAAGCAAGCAAGCAAGCAAGCAAGCAAGCAAGCAAGCAAGCAAGCAAGCAAGCAAGCAAGCAAGCAAGCAAGCAAGCAAGGAAAGAGGAAAGAACGAAGGACAGACCTAATGAAGAACGGAAGGAAGGAAAGAATGAAAAAAGTAAGGAAGCAGGAAGGAGAGAGAAGGCGGGATCAAATAGAGAAGAGAAGGAAAGAAGGAAGGAAGGAAGAACGAAGGGAAGAAGAAAAGAAGAAACAAAGAAGACACGAAAAATAGGTAGGGAGGAAGGATGAGTGGAAGGAAGGAAGGCAGACGACATGTATGATTGTGGCTCTGCTGCTAGAGGGATTTTATGGTGAACTATAAATCCGAAATCACCGCCTAATAGCAATTGATGCGACTGATGCACCTGTAGATGAATCTCTGTTGTACATCCGTTAAGGACGCATAGTTCATCATTTATTCGTTTATCGCGCTGCAGAACTTTCGATTAGTTACATCGCGGAAGCTGGTACCAAGAGCTACGACTAATGGCGCCGGTGTCATGCTTCAATTGTGCAGTAAGTCCAGTAACACTCATTCAACCGTCCAGGCACACTGCTTAAAGGTGCTAGACAAAATGTGTACATATACACATACATGAATTAACTCGACCACTGCCCGTACCTTTGTAGTGCCGGTACCAAGCCTGGGTAAAGGAGGAGGGCGACGCTAATTATCTCTGTTACGACGCAGCGTCATTAAACAGCACTGAACACGAATTAAGCTTTGTTCTCAGGTTGCAAGGAAGCCTGCTGTAGAATGAGGGACCGACCAATGTGAAGCTGATACGTTGCATTCTGGCAGTAAGGCCTACGGGAAGGGGAACTATGAGACCATTCTGTGTTGCAGAGCGAAGGGGGTCTGCGGCCAGATAAGGATGACACTGAATTACATAGCCCTCTATGTAAGGTAGGATGAAGCAAAACCAGCCACGCAGGGGGATCCATAGAGTAGTGGTAACATCACTGGCGTGAAGTGCAGTAGGTAGCGGGATCACCTCCCGTAACCCTCCCAAGGTCCACTCAGCCTATCAATTCGCGAGATGGCGCGTTTGTGAAAATAATAATAATAATAATAATAATAATAATAATAATAATAATAATAATAATAATAATAATAATAATAATAATAATAATAATAATAATAATAATAATAATAATAATAATGACGACAATTTCTAAGGCGCGGTAACACAGCACATGCCGTTACAAGGGCGCCTTGACAAAACAACGACACACATACACGATCAGTCAGAGATACGCTTGGAAAAAAGATGAGACTTGAGTCTAGACTTGAAAGACTCAACTGAGTCGGCCGAACGGATGGCAGGTGGCAGACTATTCCAGCAGCTGGTGCCAGCAGTTGAAAAATGGCGCTCCAAAAAGCGTGTATTGAGATGTAGGTCGTGATGGGCGCCTTGTAAGGCTGCCGTATACAGTTAAATTCGACTCCTCTGATAACTCGTGATCATCCGTTCATAATGATTTGTAATCATACTGTGTAATTGTCAGTTTGAAAATATTGAAGATTATTACATCTACATCAGGATCTTACTCTCAATACGTCGTCATATGGACAACCAAGGTAGACACCCATTGCAGAGTGGTTGTGTTCCACGGTTCCAAATACTTTTCGAGACGCTCTAAGTCTAAGAGAATGCTGTGATCGACCGCGTTAAAGGCTTTCAACGAGAGCAGGCAGTTACCTGACTCCGATCAACGGCCCAAGGAAATTAGCAATAACTGGTCGGGTTAGCACAAGAACTGTAGTCTACGTTTGTATCTAGACATCGACTGTCGAAATAAACCTCCTGAAATCAAACTATTGCTTGGGTAAGACGGAATTAACGTCTTATCTGACCATGTCAACTGCATATCTTCTCAACCATCTGTCTCAAAAATATTGGTTACAGACAGGTTGATAATAGGCCGTGTCACCAGCATCCAGTCCTTGGCGTTTAGATCCAGGCAATCTCCCGCTTCTGGGAGGCGGGAAGGGACACCCTTAGACAAAGTGATATTGAACAACACTATAAGCAACAATAAAGAATCGTGCTCTATTATACTATTTTGCTTAGGGTAGCAAGAACATACGGTTAGTCCTTTTTCGAGCGAGGCCGTGTAGTTCCAAGGAGGCTTGGCCAGTTTCATCGGCATATCAGCCATGAGCTTAATCGCTCGTTCACCCTGAACATGAAAGTCCACCGACACCTAAACAACACGAACAACAGCGAACACAGTCAATACAGTGGCGACGCCGTCTTTACTTGTGATACCGCTTTTGCCGTACCACTTTTTAAGGTGGTACGTCAACAACATACGTTTGCCTTACCACTTTTTTGCCGTAGGCTACCCCTAATTTTCCGAACTACTTTTCAAATCGTGGCGCCGCCACTGAGTCACCAGCTGTGCATCGACGAATTTCCTAACAGCCCTTCATTCTCTTCGTCTTCGTTGTCAACACAATCAATCAATCAATCAATCTCAATCTTTTATTTGGTAACCAAACTGAATAGGTAAACAGATCAAACAAAAAACAGGCAATACTGATCATCATCATTGTTGTCGTCGTTGTCTAAAGTACCACCATTATCACGCTTGTTTTCATCATCAATAGCTATTGCAATATCATAGAGAAAAGATGGCATGATGATTTGACCAAAACAATAATTTTGCTATAGCTTGGGTTAATTGAAAGTATAGAAGTCGTATCTGAAAGCCAAGTTAAAGCCAACCGCAGCGAATTTCTCGCACTTGAGTTTCAATATGTAAATGATGAAGTTCATTATTTTCATATACAGCCGCATCCAAAGCGTTGATCTGGTGAGCTGTAGACTTCACCAGCGTTTTGTATGTACGTGCGCATGTATTTTCTTTATGTATGTATGCATGTACATATATGTTTTGTGCATAATGTATGTATGATGTATGCATATATGTGTGTATGTACTTGCGCATGTATGTATGTATGTATGTACGGATGTAGATGTATGCTTACAAGTGTGTTTGTATGTCTATGTATGTTTGTATGTATGTATGTATGTATGCATGTTGTTATGTACGCGTGTATGATGTATGCATGATCTATGTATGTACCGTATGTATGTATGTATGTATGTATGTATGTATGTATGTATGTATGTATGTATGTATGTATGTATGTATGTATGTATGTATGTATGTATGTATGTATGTATGTATGTATGTATGTATGTATGTATGTATGTATGTATGTATGTATGTATGTATGTATATATGATGTATGTATGTATGTATGTATGTATGTATGTGTATATGCTAGTATGTATGTTTAAAGATACTTGAGACAGAGCCATTTAAGTACCTCAGAAAAGCGCTATTGGCGTTGACCGTCACCCAATATCTCATGTGTTACTGTCATGATGCAATCTATGAATAATATCTGCCGAAGATCAAAGCAAACAGCCATGATGGCTCATTTTCTGGACTAAAATACTGGTGAATATGCGATCAACGGGCGCCTAACAGGCTGCCCAGACGTGTGTTTGTGGCGAAGTGCGACATCGCCGACTTGCGCTAGATAAGTTACCTAAGGGCCGGCCTCGTTTTGACAGCCGCCTGCGTGCTAAGCTAGGCTAGATGCGCGCTAGGCTGGTCAGATCAGTCAATGTTGTGCAAGGTAGCCGCCATGACAGATGTCGATGTTTTCCGAGGCTCGAAATTGTCGCCAAATTGCCGATTTGAGATGCAATTGTAGCGTACATTTGTGTAGTTTCGAGTAGTTGGAAGTCGGACAGAGGACTGCTCAAGATTTGATGCATTTGAGTCGAGATTGCGACCGAACTGGATCGAATATCGACGATCCGAAGTCAAGTCTGGGGAACTCGAATCGACAGTGCATTAGCTGTGAAGCTCAGCCGAAGTGATCTGTATGCCGAAGTCGAATGTTCTCGAAAGGACAGGGAACCATTTAATTTCTTTCTTTCTAAAGTTAAGAAGGTTAAATTTTGGCCGCAGGGTAATAGTTGAATCGCATATTAGTTTCTTTTGATTTGGGCAATCCGTGAGCACTGAAAAGTACGTCAAGCATTGCATTGCACTGATGACCCTCGTGAGCCGGGTGGGGCCCTTACTTGCAATTTGATTGATGTCATATGAGTGGCTAGCATTGTGTTGAAAGAGTAGTGATAAGTGATAACGATTGCTAGTGTGATGTGTTGACATTTTACTGCTGTATAAGTGTTTAATGAGAACTCTTATTGCTAGATTTAAGACTGAAAGATCATTTATGTAATTGTAAATTTAAGTTTTAATCAGTTTGACAATATTAAAACAATGAGTTTAAATCGAAACAGTTTGTCTGAATTGATATCAAATGAGCTGAGTTTGAATGAGGAAGTTAAACGAAGATTATTGGCTGTCCTAGAAGAGGACAGTTCTGCTTAATGGGAGGTTCGATCCCAAGTTACTATTGATGACCCGGATAGAGTAAGCCTAGGTGAGGAAGGAATTTCCCTTGGTATAAATGATAAATCTGTGTTTGGGTCCAGTTCGAATCCTGAGGTAACCATTCGGCCAAACCTCGCTTCCAGACCGGAAGCCGCTGACAGCCGTTCAGCCATCCTGGTAGATGCTGAAAGGGCGTCTGAGAATGTAGCGTTAGGAGTAGGGAACCCTTCCTTAGGCCTACCTAGGCGTAGCGAAAGGTTAAAGGGCAAATCAGCCGTCCATTACGGACAGGAGGAGTGGCACCCTCTGCATAGGAAGTCCTTCAAATCATCTGACACTGTCCAGTATCAGGGCCCAACACAGCGCACGGGCACCCAAGGTGGGGGCTTCGCGACATGTTCAATAAGATCTTGATAGTTGTGCTGTCATATGCTACAATATTACTTACTGCGGTTTGTCAGTGAGCTTGTCAATAAACACGAATATCATTATTATCAGCGTCTCATCCGCTGAAAGAAACGCCAGCAGTGGTCTCTGTGGCACTCGCAACGCACCTGCAAAGCGTAAGCATAGGCAGCCTTGGCAGTGATATTAATGGAGTCATTTCGAATCCATGGCGTCCGAAAATTCTCCGGTAGCAGTTGACTGGTCAGCAAGAAGACGAAATCGCCGCTGGTCATTGACATCTGATGAGCAGCCGAGAGAAGCGATCGCGTGAAAATGTCATCACCACAAACCAACACAACTAAACACGACACACGTAGCAATAAAGAAATTATTCGGAGAATACAAGAAACCATTCTGGGACGGTTAGGACTCGATCGTCAAGAAGGCTTTTATAATAATAATAATAATAATAATAATAATAATAATAATAATAATAATAATAATAATAATAATAATAATAATAATAATAATAATAATAATAATAATAATAATAATAATAATAATAAAAAAATAATAATAATAATAACAAACCGCCCATAATACTCCCTTGCCCGCCGGTGCTGCCCGACGTGGAACCGAACCTAGCGCCTGTGGAGGCCCCGGGGCCATTGACGGCAGCTACAGGGTCGGAACCTTATCTGGACTCGATTTCTCACCCTTACTTACAAACACGGCTTATTAAACACATACCCAAAGCGGCCAGACCTAGCCTAAGCAGTCTGTTGACAACCATTATCGGATGCATCTTGCAGGACCCGAACTCTCAGCTCCCCTGGCAGCACCTGCTGGCATTCGGGGCCCTCACGCTTGCCCAGCCCACAAGAGGAGGCAGACGACACAATTTGTCATCTAAAATCAAAACACGATCCAGCGAATTTTTCGCCAAGGTGCCGCAGGAGATCGAAACTCTTTTCATCCCGCGGGAGAGCTCGGACCTGGGGGGCAGAGGGGTGTTGGAACGGGAGAGGACGATAGCTGCAGCAGTGTCCGCAAAACTAGAGGATGGTAACATCAAGGCAGCAGCGCGTATCCTGTGTTCTGATGACAAACCAGTCCAAATAAATGAAAACACGCTGGAGGAACTCAGGTTGAAACACCCGGCCCCTCCTGGAGACCGACCAGCTATACCGAGCCCCCCTGCAGTCTCCCCCATCCAGGTTTCGGAGGCTGAGGTATTAACCAGCATCCGCAATTTTCCAGCCGGATCCTCAGGGGGACCCGATGGTATCCGTCCCCAACACATCCTGGAACTGGTGGGCCAAACAGACTCGGGCCCCGGCTTACTGTCGGCAGTTACGGCCCTAGTCAACCTGCTCTTGGCCGGCTTGTGTCCCTCCGGAATACGCGCCACTCTCTTTGGGGGTACTCTTTTTGCCCTGCGTAAAAGCTCGGGGGGTCTGCGCCCGATTGTCATCGGTTATTATTGGCGCAGACTTGCGGCCAAATGTGCAAACGCTTACGCGGCGCCCAGAGTGGCGGCGTATCTATCCCCAAGACAGGTTGGGGTGGGCGTGGCGGGAGGGTGCGAGGCGGCGGTGCATGCCGCGAGACGGTTCTTGGACAACCTGGACGAGGATTCAATTCTAATAAAACTTGACTTTTCTAACGCTTTCAATAGCCTCTTTAGAGACCAAATGTTACTCTCGCTCTATTCACTACTCCCAGAACTTGCACCCTTTTGCTTTTCGGCTTACTCTGAACCATCCAATCTCAAATACGGTGTCTTTAGTCTCTTGTCGCAGGTCGGGCCCCAACAGGGCGACCCCCTGGGCCCCCTGCTGTTTTGTCTCCCCCTCCAGCCCATTTTGATTGAGATGTCATCTCCACTCACTTTGGGCTTTCTTGACGACCTCACACTAGGAGGGAAGGCACGGGTGGTGGCCAGCGACGTGGCACTGTTGGAAATGAAATGTAAAGATCTTGGTTTACAACTCAACCGCTCAAAATGCGAGATAATCTCGACTTCTCCTAACATCACAGAGGATAGCCACCACCTAGACCTCTTCACAAGGACCAGCCTCCAGAATGCCACGCTGTTGGGGGCCCCTCTTTCAACCAAGGAAGCCCTGGGAGGGGCCTTGGGGGCTCGCACGACCGAGCTAAAGCGGATGCTGGATAAACTGGTAAATATCAAACTGCACGATGCTCTAATTCTTTTGAGGTACTCGCTCGGTGCAACGAGGCTGCTCCACACCTTACGCAGCTGCCCTTGTGTGGATCACCCGGGACTGGAGCAGTATGATGCAACCTTGCGTTCTGGCTTGGGCAGTGTTCTCAACCTCCCCCTACCGGACGATGCTTGGCTCCAGGCCACACTTCCCATCAAAAGGGGCGGACTGGGGATCCGATCGGTGACTTCGCTGGCACTTCCCGCCTTTTTGGCATCAGCCGCGAGCACCGATCTGCTCCAGTCCACCATGCTGGGAGACGCAGCCTTGGCCGACCCACAACGTGAGGCCCTGCTGACCAGATGGAATGAGGCTAGCGCAGCGCAGCGCCCTGTCGGCCTTTTCGCCCACAAACAGTCTGCATGGGACGGACATCTGATCGACTTGGTCGTTTCATGCTTACACGCCAGGTTACCCGACCCGACAAATCAAGCACGCCTCAAAGCGATATCAGCTCCGCATGCAGGGGACTGGCTTTTGGCCCTCCCTGTCACCAGCTGCGGGCTAAGGCTAGATGATGAGTCGGTTAGGGTGGCGACGGGATTGCGACTGGGAGTCCCGCTTTGTGAGCCACACAGATGCCCCTGCGGCGCCCCGGTGTTGGCAGATGGCCATCATGGGCTTTCATGCACACTGGGCCCGGGTCGCTTGCCAAGGCATGCTGTTTTGAACGATTTGGTCTTTCGGAGCTTGGTCCGGGCCGGCTACCCATCCACCAAGGAGCCCGCTGGCCTCGTGAGGACAGACGGCAGGAGACCAGATGGCCTCACTCTCATTCCTTGGCGCGTCGGGCGATGCCTTGTCTGGGATGCGACTGTGACAGACACTCTGGCCGCTTCCTACTTACCGGATACCTCCCAAACTGCCGGTGCGGCTGCTGAGAGGGCGTCGACCCGCAAAATCGACAAATACAACGAAATATCCTCGACACATCTGTTCATTCCTTTGGCCTTCGAAACCCTGGGTCCGATCAACAATGAAGGCCTGAGTTTCCTTTCGGACCTGGGACAGAAGCTGTGCACGGTTACGAGGGACCCACGTGAGACCTCTTTCTTATACCAACGCCTATCGATAACGATACAGCGTTTCAACGCTGTAGCTTTTAAGGGTACTTTCGCCAGCCAGGAAATAGATGAATAGGGCCATTCCGGACACCTTTTTTTAACATTAGTTAATATTGAAGTCCCTGAGGGATCCTGTATACCTCGGGGCAAAAAAAAAAAAAAATAATAATAATAATAATAATTAATAATAATAATTAATAATAATAATAATAATAATAATAATAATAATTAATAATAATAATAATAATAATAATAATATTAATAATAATAATAATAATAATAATAATTACAGGCACGGAGCCGCAGCAAAAATCGTGGGATAGACCTTTCATAAAGGCCGACACATCCGCCATCTGGGCCGCCTGCGGTGACCCGGTTGGGAGGGCCAGGCTTGGAGCGGTTACATCTCCTCATGCGGGCGACTGGCTTCTGACGATCCCGGTGACAGCGTGCGGACTGGGGCTGACGAGGCCGTACGGGTAGCCACGGAGCTACGCCTCGGTTTGGATCTATGCGCTCCGCATCTATGCCAGTGCGGTGAGATGGCCGACGCCAGAGGACATCATGGGCTGTTCTGTACTCTGTGGGCGGTCTTCGGGAAGGGCGGCACGTCACTTTGCGATCAATGACCTTGTCTGGAGAGCCCATGTGGGGCAGGCATCCCCAGCTCTAAGGAGCCTCCTGGTCTCAGTAGGACAGATGGTAAAAGACCGGACGGGGCGACGCTGACTCCCTAGGAAGATACATCGCCTGGGACGTCACCACCATACACACCTGTGCATCCTCCTACACCCACCTGACATCATGGATGCCCGGCGGTGCGGCCGAACACGCAGCAGACCGAAAGTGCCTCAAATATGCCTCTCTTCCCATCACCCACGAGTTCATACCGGTGGCTATCGAAACACTCGGCCCCATCAACCGCGCGGGACGCGAATTTCCGACGGAGCTGGGACGCCGCTGGACCGACGTTTCCGGCGACCCAAGAGAGACAGCACACCTTTTTCAACCATCTCAATTTGCACCCAGCGTTTTAACGCAGTTGCTTTTAGAGGCACTTTCACTTTACACTCCGGGGATGAGGACCACGTACTCCAAGCTTAAAATTTCAATCACTGTTAATATCTTAGAGCCTAAGGGATTTTACTTACCTCGGGCGAAAAAAAAATTATAATAATAATAGTAATAATAATTATAGTAATAATAATAATAATAATAATAATGATATAATAATAATAATAATAATAATAATATTATTATTATTATTATTATTATTAGTTCCCCGCCGGAGGTAGCGGCGGGGAACTCCATTTTCTGAGTGAACAGAACCTAGACATGAATTCTCGGATAATAATAATAATATTAGTAGTAGTAGTAGTAGTAGTAGTAGTAGTAGTAGTAGTAGTAGTAGTAGTAGTAGTAGTAGTAGTAGTAGTAGTAGTAGTAGTAGTAGTAGTAGTAGTAGTAGTAGTAGTAGTAGTAGTAGTAGTAGTAGTAGTAGTAGTAGTAGTAGTAGTAGTAGTAGTAGTAGTAGTAGTAGTAGTAGTAGTAGTAGTAGTAGTAGTAGTAGTAGTAGTAGTAGTAGTAGTAGTAGTAGTAGTAGTAGTAGTAGTAGTAGTAGTAGTAGTAGTAGTAGTAGTAGTAGTAGTAGTAGTAGTAGTAGTAGTAGTAGTAGTAGTAGTAGTAGTAGTAGTAGTAGTAGTAGTAGTAATAATAATAATAATAATAATAATAAAATAACATATCTAATCTCTAAGACCTTGAGGATATGAAGTAGCCTACCTCAGGGCGAAAAATAATAATAATGCTGGACTAGCATTTCTTGGACGTCTTCTGAGCCAGGTCTCAGGAGGCCCAAGAGAAACTAGTTTTCCCTTGCAACATTTAGCCGTGACAGTCCAGCGCTTCAACGCAGCTACCTTCTGCAGCACTTTTGCACTTCCGGGTCTCGATGAAGATGGTTACTCCAGAGATTAATTCTCACTTACTTAGTATCTGACTCCTGAGGGATTATATCATGTGTACCTCGGGGGAAAATAATAATAATAATAATAATAATAATAATAATAATAATAATAATAATAATAATAATAATAATAATAATAATACGTTAAATGACCAGGTACGTTCAATGACCTGGTACGTTCAATGACCTGGCAGAGGACGAGGCCTGATATCCTGGAAACAACATTTCAACAGATTAATATCTAAATCCCCGAGGGATCATATATACCTTGGGCAAAAAATAATAATAAGATATTATTATCATCATCATCATCATCGTCATTAGGCCTATCAGTATTAGGCCTACTGCTATTTTAATTAATTGTAGTATTGTATTGCATTGTATTGCATATGGGCATTTATAAAGCGCCTCTCGCGGTATAGACCATTCAGAGGCGCTCCAAGTGCGCGAGACCCCGAGAGAAAAAGCAGGATTTTAGGTGAGAAAAGGAAGAAGCAACGCTACCAGAGAGAATGGTGGTGCGGACAGAAGGAGGAAGTCGGTTCCAAAGCGAGGGACCTATGCAGGCAAAGGACCTTGACTGAGCCGTCGAGAAGTAGTACGCATGGCGCGTCATTTAATTCTAATAATACGACGAGGTATGTTGTTTCGTCTGATTTATGCATCTGTTTACTTCTTGCGGATATCTTTATGGTGTGTAACCAATCCTTGGCCTTTGCGTCGTCAAGGGTATCGCTGCTGATGCTGAACTCCGTTGCTATGGTGATTCCGCAGTCGTTGAAGACGTCTTTGATAGCATCCGTCAGGTACTGGCACTCATTAGTCGTCGAGAAGAGGAGGGCAGCCAGCGTCCACTACGGATGACCACAGGTGACCACAGTTCAAGACAGAAACTAGAAGCTTAAAGCTCAGCTGTTGACTAGGCTAGAGGCCTCACATGTAAGCTAAGACTAATTGTAGAGGCGGAATTTCAGAATAATTTATATAAAGTTAAAAATTCATGAATAAATTCTCTAAACTCGAAATATTTTCAATTGGCTAATGAACTCAATTAGGAATCGTAATCTAATGGTTAAAGAAGACAATGCCAATAAGATCAAAGGGATCATCTGTCTCCTATTCGTGGTCCGGTGGTTGCCCTTTTAAGTAGACAGGGTACAGCATTGAAATATTAATTATTTCAAAAATTATTGTAGTTGTAAGCTTATCTTAAGCATGCGGAACGTCCGTACTTCAGCAGAGGAACCTCTGAACTCAGGACGCCATTATGAATACGTTATATAAACCTGTAAGCTCATTTCATATTATGTGGAAACAACAACAGTACCTTACCTGCCTCGTATAATTTATAATTTGCAATCGAGAATTTATATAGCACCACTTAGAATCGGAGACGCTCCCGACCCGGGTTAGTGTCTTCACTGACAGAGAGAAATGTTTTCAGGTGCTTGCGGAACAGCATAGGAGAGAGGGAAGAGACAGAGAGAGAGAGAGAAAAAAAAGAGAGAGAGAGTGAGAGAGAGAAAGAAAGAGAAAGAGGGAGGGACGGACGGACGGACGGACGGACGGACGGAGGGAGGGAGGGAGGGTAGAGGGAGGGAGACACAGACAGACAGAGACATAGAGACAGAGACAGAGAGACAAAGAGACAGAGAGAGGAAGTCAAGCCTATAGTGACCTGAGGCGCGCGGTTCCAGCAACATAACCTCTTTCTTATAGGTATACCTTATCATTGTCCTTTTCAGCTTAGCAAAGGCAAAATGACACATCTGCCAAAGAAAGACTGCCTTTTCTACCTCATAGTAGTTAAAGAGTTTGACGAGAGATGTCGCCAGGCGGTCGTAGGGGCTTGTCACCCTCACGAGAGTGTTGTAGAGAACCGTGTCACCCAGTGTCCACTCGGGCGATGCGAAGGCGTACCAGGCCAGGTTCCAGTAACCCATTAGCTTAGCAGCATCAAGTGCACCTGAACAGAGAACAGGCTCAATCGAAATCCAACGGCGTCAGTTATTGAGGTAAGGGGTGAAGCCACCTATAATTTTATGTGTTCAGCTCCCCTCCCCCAAAACAAGCCGTCCCCAATGTGAATTTTTCATATACATATGAATGCATGTTGCAAACTATTGAACCAAATTTGAAACGCATGCACTGATACGCTGAAATTGCTTCTAATCGGCCTAGAAATTGCAGGGTTACATGAATCATTTAGACCTAGCCGTTGAACCGACAGGTGGCAAAGATATAGGTCAGTGCATTTCTGGTACAACTACAACCTTCCTTGACGATTACTGAACAATCTTTCACTCACAATTGCTGGGCGCCATCGACTGGTGCTTGGTCATTATATAGTGGCGCTTAATGAATGCGTAATAGTAATATTTTCTTTGCCTTTGAGCAACAATTCTGCACTGCATACATGCGGATACAATGCTGTTCCTCCGTCTTCAGGCGTCAATCATATGCGACAAATTTTCCAGTCGATTGGCCACGACTAGATGCAGCAAACCTATCGGCGCGTAAAGTCTCAAGAGATGCAATCTATGTCACCCTAGCAAACAGGCTTAATTTGTGGGGGTACGAGGAGTACCAGTACCCACACTTTTTGGACTGGGGTACCGTACTCCCCACTTTTAAACGATGCCAATCAATATTTTATAATTGTGCCTTCCCAGAGATCGCAGTCTCCGCCTTGCTTCGTGTATGTTGACAGAGTGAGGAGTATGTACCACAAAAGTACGAAAGTACCTATAGAAACACAGGTAAATCGAGAGCCAGACGAACTGAGTCACAGGCAATCAGACAGGCAGACTTTCAGCCACACAGCTCACCCGACAAACTGAACGCCATGACCGGCCCGCAGGCCGCTGGCACCACAGATCTGGATCACGGCAGCGGGCTACACTCTTCTTGGAAAGATCTGACATCACCCTCACTATAGGCTACGCCTTGTGGTTTTCATCTTGTAGGTCAAAGAGCATTATATGTAGGTCAAGACACAGACTTATATTGTCGGCGTTGATATTATCTTGACCTCTCGGTCCCCTCACCATCTCAGGATCAATAACTGTCCTTGGTTAAATATGTCCGCACCGGCTAGTTGGAAAAAAGCCCCCCCCCTTTACATAATATAAGCATTTAAAACGTCGTTTATTTTGACTTATAAATGTCGTGTTCCGATTTTGCTAATAGGGAAAATGGATAAATTTGTTCCAAAACGAAAACGAGTATAGATATATAGTCTCTTTGCTGTTTTGTATACTATGAATTTTTGTTCAATCTTGAGCTAATAGAGGTTCACCTTGTCACCTTGTGCTGTCAACTCCTGGAGCTCTAGCGATCGTCATGATACACAGTTTCCATTGCTTCATGTTCGAAGTCAGGTCTCTTAGTTCTTCCAAATTCATGCCAGTTACATCGTGAATCTCATCCATCCATTTCTTCCTTGGTCGACCCCGTCTTTTTTTCCCCTCACCACAAGCCAACATCATTTCCTTTTCTAGCCCATCAGATCGCATAACATGACCAAAGAATCCTAGCTTCAATCTTGTCGCCTTTTGTTTTAATAACTCTTCATTCTCGACACCAATCTCCACTCGTATTGATTCATTCGTCCTTTTCTCTGTCCATGATATTCTCAACATCTTTCTCCATATCCACATTTCACATGCGTTGACCTTTTTCTGCATGTTCTTTGTCATTGTCCACGACTCACAACCATACAGAACCGTTAGAAAGATTAGGGCTCTCACGAGCCTTTTAATAGAGGTTACTTAGTTATTTACAGGTAGTCGGCAGTGTCTAGAGACCATCTGAAATATATAATCATTGGTAGGCATCGAAGCATTTATATAGCGCTTTTAATAACCTCACAACGGCACTGGGTATACCAATTGCATTAATTACCAGTCGTGTAAAGTTGCAAACCCCTTATTTCCTGGCATGGTTATGCATGGACAAGACGCAGTTAGGCCCTGTTGTTCTATTCGGTTGAAATATATATATATATCTTCGTTTAGGTAACATTATGTAGTCATCGAGCACAAACTAAGCTTCGTTATTCTTGTTAGCTTCACCAGAGCAGTCAATGTCTTGATTCGAGCGACATTTAAGCAGCCGTTATGTAGCCAATTAGTAGCCTAACGCATTACTCGCCCAAAGCCGAATGGAACTGCCTCATGCATGGTTCAACAGGCCTACTTAGAATTTTTTATCTAAAGGCAATGATCTAATTATCTGACCTGCTCTTGTCTTTCAGAAGTTATAGGCAATATATATATATATATATATATATATATATATATAATATATATATATATTAGACACAAAGCTCTCGTCATTCGTGATTTTCGCTTTGGACATAGCCACGTTTGTCTAGGCTATTCCTGATTGTAAGTGCGCGTACAGACCAATACTATTAGAATGCTGTACTGTAAGTAGGCCACGATAGGTCAGATATCTGAAAATTTCTGTGCTGCTTCGACCCCAACTTAATTGTCTTATCAATCAGTAAGCAATACGCGGCGTAAGTTACAGGGTGGCGCAAAGAAAGTGGGACCGCCTAGTATAATATCAAGTAATAAAATTTCCGTGTAAGCTTTTCTTCTAAGAAAAACAAGTACATTGTTGCCAAATGATAATTTATACAAAATCAGAAATCAAATTCAATGTGTCCTCCTCGGTTCTCAACAGTTTTTCTAAACGTCTGCGCCATTGGTCAATGCTTCTGTTTATAAACCGCTGAGAGAGTTTTTGCCACTCTCCAACAATGGCCAGTTTCAATTGATCTATTGTTTCAAATTTACGACGAAGGTAGACTTTTTGTTTAAGACCACCCCAAATAGCATAATCTACAGGGTTTAGGTCCGGGCTATTTGGGGGCCACATTTCTGGTTCGATGAAGGTGACATTCTCCCGAAGAAGGAAGTTGATCGTGTTTCTTGTCGTTTGCGAAGGAGCTCCGTAAAAATGGCATAAACTATAAAGATGGCGACCGGAAGTTCCCGAAATAGTGACGTCACACGTTGAGTTAGTGAGTAAGGATATTTTGTTCAGTTTAAAAAACCGCCCAAAACATAATTTGATATATATTGCACAAGAGTTCATGAGGCGGTCCCACTTTTTCTGCGCCACCCTGTATATTCGCAGTAATGACAGAGACCGAGGACTATATTGGGGAATGGGAGGAAAAAAGACAAGAGTGAGAGGAGGAAGGGATATGGCAGCCAGAATCGGGTAAACAGAGCCATGGGAAACTAAGACAAAATCGTTTCCTTCAACTCCAGAAATACGTTTCAACAAAGACATTAAGAATTTGTCTGACACGAAACGTTATAGCTCGGCGTTCCGATCGTTGTAGCCGTAGATTTCAAGGTAACGAGCACACCTGTAATTAAACTCGTTTTCTTAGACATCGCTGCATAAATTCAAAGTTCCAACCAGCGAGACTCAAAGACAAGAGTAGAATTAGATGGATTTGATTTGAATGAACTCTGAACTTTACGGCAGGTGCAAATGAGAGAAAGACAGATAGAGCCACAGAGAAAAATACATATTGTCATGATATTGATATAAATAAACCATGGGCAGCGATCCCAGTGGAGGGAGGGGGTCGAGGGAGACAATACCCCGCCTTTAACAGTGGGGGAGACACAGTATACAGTTGCTCCCCCAAATTTTGGAAATGCATAAAAAGGTTAACAAATTTTTTCGCGCTTTCTTCACCTCTTTTCCCCCCAGATTAGTTCAAAAGTGTCCCTTGTCACGTCACGTCTGTCAAACAAGATCGCCGCCAGTGCCTCTTCCTCTTCCACGCCTAATAAGCGGGTTCGACATCTCAGTGACCTATTTAGGTCACTTCGACCTACATAGGTCATTACTATCGGAAGTATTGTTGCTGCGGTAAACATATCGGATAAGATTAATGATTTAGATGGTTTCAAACGTTGGAATTTGGAATATTTATGTATTAAGAAAATTTCCCGGAATCTGTTTTAACAATTATTCAATGTAGAAAGAAAGAACAGTTGGTGGCTTTGTCGTATGCCGCATTTAGCCAAAACTACATTCGGCAGCGCAACAGTACGATCAGCTGATGTCCATGTTGAACAGAGGAATATGACTCGACACCTCGGCCTGGTGGGCTTATACCCAAGTAGGAGACAGGGAGAGGGTTGAAACACTGCTGAAGAAAATGCGACGTACTGGCCTACTTTCCCCATCCAGTCAAATCGCTTCTGAATCGACAAAACAGGCAGATAAACGCCTCCTTAAGACAGCCATTACAGACCACGGCCATGTTCAGCGACCATATTTTCCACCTGATCGCAATATCCCTCATAATCTCCGGCCAAGGGTTCATAATTTCATATTACCTGATCAAAACGACAAAAACTTTATCTCCCGTAAGCTCTATAAAACACTTATTAACAATTAACTATTTTAGCACTACACTGTTTTTCTTTTATGTGTATAGACTACCTTATTCTAAAATCCATTAATCTCTTCATTCTCTTTCATTAACTGTTTTCTGATTTCAGTGCATATTTTAATGGATTTCGTCTAGTGGGGCAAAGTCAGCCATGACTAGGGGGTCTGGGCCGAAGCCCCAGGCGACAACGCATTTTACAGCATTTGCTGCCAAATGGAGTCCATTTTAGCCACTTTATTTTACCAAATTTGCTTTCTATTATTATTCATATCCCTATTTAAGTCATGCATAGAAGTTTGAAAGTATGACATGATTAGTTCAACCATACTACCAAAATAATTGATATAAGTAAGTCAGTGACAGGCTGAGTGACTGTGACCCAGTGGATGAGCTGCAGTTATAACAAACAGTGATAGCTTTGACTTCGGCAACCACGATCAACTTTATTTTCCAATTTGGTTAAGCAAAGAAGACAAGTAACATTCTATTAATGTTTGCTTGGTGAGTGGACCCATTTGGGTCCATCCACCAAACAAACATTTATAGAATGTAACTATAGTATTCTTCAGCTATTATGTTGTTTTTTTGTCAAGACAGAGTTCGGTCACAACAACTTCCCTTGTGGTAAGATCAGTTACTGTGGAAAAACTGGTGCGCATAGAACTGCATGGCATAAATGTCTGGATCCGAATGTCCTTTGTGTCTCTCTTTGCTAGCAAGCAATTTGGCTATGAATGGCGGGTTTGGGTCACAATCTGCAGTACCCACTCCATTGAGTGATATCAATAACCCGATCATTAATGGTATCCAAAGACACTGACAGTCAGATTGTTATAGTAAAATTATGCTAATATTGTAAAATAACATTAAAAGTAGAGTATTACCTGGGACAAATCACCCAAACTACTGGGACAAATCCTAAAACTACTGCGACATTTGTCCCACTAGTTATACAGTTAAAATATGCACTGTCTGATTTATTATCACTTGTAATTATTGTCTTTGTAACACTGTGAAATCCCATCACGTCTGTGTCGACGGGAATATTTCAATAAACGAATATTTGATTGATTGATTGATTGATTGATTGACATCGCGCATTGGCTGATATTAATTTATTACATTATGCTAAACGTTTTCATTGTGCTACTAATTTTGTTCTGCCTGTATATTCTGAGGTTGAACTTAAGCTGATTGAAGAAAAAACACGTGGTCAGAGTAAAAGTCCACTTTGGTTTGTTTCGTGAAAAGGATGTATTTCGGCATCAATTGCACATGTAGTTTTAACACGAGCAAAAACCTTATTTCTGATACAGTGTGTGATGCCGCTTCTGTTATCAAGTTGATAACAGAGGCAAACATTTTACTGCAATTCTTCCATCTTTGAGATCTGGCCATGAAAGGAGAGTGGAAGAAGTTGAAACATATAATTATGTGGTTCAGAACTTGGATCACAAAAACTTAGCAGTTAAAACAGGAATGTGTCTTATACATTCGTAAGAAACTTTCAGTTTTTTGTGCTTCACCAGACAGAATTGTCACTTATAGATGCTGTAGTGAGGGATTGCTTGAGGTTAAGTGCCCAATTAGTTTTGCAGACATAGATCCTGCTGAAGCCACCTCTACTATATCTTGTGACTGCTGATGGTCATGTCATGTTAAGTCTCACTCATCACTATTAAAATCAACACAAATTCAAATGCAGATAGCAGTTGGTAATACGCAATGTGTTTTTTTTAATTCAGTAAGTGTGACTACTTTTTATAAAAATTTTTTTAAACAAATCATTCTGGGATGTTTGCCAGTCGATGCTGGAGACTTGTTTTAATACTTTTGTTTTCCCAGCATGGTGGCATCTGTTGCATCATCTGAGAGCAACACAAAAACTTAACCAGAAAATATTAAAAGTATTCATTAATTAAATTAAACTTATGTATATTAATCTTTGTATGTAACCATTGCATACTCTGTTGCAATGAATAGTAGTGACTGTTTCATTAAAGATGTTTAATTCAGACATCTTAGCATTGCCCGCATGCATTCACCAAGTAAGAGTGCTCCAGCTGAAATTATGCTAAACACAGATCACAGATTGGTTGATCCAGGCAAATAGATTTTTATATTTTTGAAGTAATGCTACGAGTCATAAACATTAAGTGCAATCAACATACTTTACCAAAGGACCTAAAAAATTGCAAAGAGCGGTAGAACTCGGTATTTAAACAACTGCACGAGCCAGCCAAACCAACCAAAATCTTGTGAACCAGTGGAATTAAAGACAATGATAATACAGAACTGAAAATTTTGACTCATTTTATACGATTAATTGCACGTTCGACGTGGATTCTCGTTTGATCCACTGTCTTCGTCCTTTCTGCATCTGTGTTTGCCGCAGGAAAAGTAGACAGTCTGAACTGTGGTTCGCACATGCAGTGAAGCCTACCAAATTGAACATTGTGCAAAGCACAGAAATGCTCTCTCCACAGTTTTAGTCGGTATTCACCGTTGCTGCAACTTATTACACCACAATGAGTTGGCATATCAAATGATTAAAGTTCCTAGTGATTGATTTTCACTGTTAAAACTTCTTAAACTAACGACTTGCATGTTGGCTGTTTACATTCAACTCACGCCTTCGATTCTGGGTCAATTGTGGTAGTTTTGACCTTTAGGACAATTAAGTGGGTCAAGTCACTGCGCATGCGCATACGACATATCGATAGGGCTTATTCCATGCCTTCGTGAAAGCGATACTTGTTCCGCGTGGACGTAGAGCCCAGTGGGCATTCGTGCATTCGTGCAAAAACGAACGCGCTGAAAGCCCGCCACAGAACGTATACCAGCTGCTATTAATGCTTTTAATTTGCTTTCATCTCATCGGTCGAACTGACCAGACGGCGTATAGTTACATTCGACATCTAGACTATTTTAGAGCGACGTGTAAACGCGGTCGCTTGATCCCGTTACACCTGAGATGGTGATGCTTGGTGAAGATGATGATTAGCATCGTCTGGTTCGGCTGAGCGGCTGATGCGTGTATTCATTGAACTCCTAGTCTCAGAAATGCCTTAAACCGTCGTTAGCTCTGAGTTCCTATTGATGACCCCGAGCAGTCGTATGTTGACCGGTGGCACCGGTGCAGAGGATGACAAGTAATGACAAAATGACACGTAACGCAAAATGACACTGCCTGCATTTGAAATACGACATGCACTGTTTAATTACTCGCCAATATCAATACCTGATCCGCCTCTCTCAGAAACAGTCACTCTCCCAAGAACTGGCCAACCAGCTGCTTACACTGTCGATATGAATCACTTCAGAGGTCGTATCGAAAGTGCAATTAGGGTCAATCTTGGTGCATATGATTGATTTTGCTATCTAATCTTAGTTAACATTGTACAGGGGCGTAACTTTGGTCTAAAAAGTGGGGGGTACCAATTTCTTACATACACGAAGCAAGGCGGAGACTGCGATCTCTGGGAAGGCTCAACAATAAAATATTGATTGATATCGTTTAAAAAGTGGGGGGTACGGTACCCCCCAGTCCAAAAAGTGGGGGGTACGGGTACCCCTCGTACCCCCCACAAATTACGCCTATGACATTGTAACTCTTTTCGTAACGTGCCCGTACAATGCGTGGCATAAAGTAGCCTACAATACGCAGTCGATCTACTGGCTAATAAGAACAACCTACAGCTGCTCGGTAACCTCTTAAACTTCGGCATTGACACAATTTTAGTCAGTAAATGTAGCTCTGAATTTACACAGAATACGACTAAAGCTTTTAACCAGACAATATTATAGAAGATGCTCCGAACTATACTGGTTCCACGTTGAACGAGAATGTCTGAAAACTTGGATCTTTACATTCTTAGGCTACTACTAATATATTCGATTGCATTCAAGGTCTTTATTTCCGCAATAGTAGCTGGACAACCATTCATACGCTTACTCTTAGATTACATCCGCCCACAATGTCACCTAATCGCAGAGACGGATCGTTCGGTTTCGACGAACACTCAGGATCGTCGAAATTTTTGGTACGTTCGGCCGAACTTTAACGAAGATTCAATAATTGTCCATCTTCAGCTTGCATCCTCCGCTATCTGCTTCAATACAGGGACGTCATCTCAGCTTTTTCGGGGGCGGGGGACGTCATTTGAGTATTTTTCTGGGAAAAACTTTGCACTGGCGGCGATCTTGTTTGACTGATGAGGGATAAGGGACACTTTTGAACTGAACTGGTCAAAAAAGATGTGAAATTTTTGGGGGACTTTTTCGTGTTTCCTCAAAATTTGGGGGTACAACTGTATTCATAGTTGCAAAAAACCTATGCAAAATCTAGTTTCGTCAATAGTAGGCCTATATAATAATTCCCTGAGTTTGAGTATTATTTGTTTCTTTCTTTTTTACCCCATTCTTCTTCCTCCTTTTCTTGTTCCATCCTTTTTCTTGCTTTTCAAAAATCAGGGGAGGGCAAAACTGTCCCCTCCCCCAATTGACGTCCCTGCTTCAACCTCTGTCTCACTTGACATAGCAGACTGCGGTGGAACTCCATCTAGGGGCCTACACGACTCGCTAGCACTAGGCCTACATCTACAAGATTTTACTAACATACCTTAATCTTCATCGATCGAAGTGCCATTCGCTGTGTATCACTGCACCACATCTTACAGAGGCGTTTACTATTGATTATAGAAACTTAGTGTTATAGCAACCATTATCATCTGAAATGAGTCTCTTCCTCTTCGAAATTGGTTTATTTCGACCCTAATGGTCATTATGGCTAATCCCAATGAACAAGGACCTACCACATTCGCATGACTTCAATTCAACTAATTTTTATTGTGTATCTGCATATCCTGTATAATGTGTTGACATAAAAGCCTAATTTCGCATCGCTACTGCCAGTTTACAACCGTGCTCAGAGCTGATCGACTTAAAAACGATCACGGAATGCTGTAAACCATGTTATTCAAATTATACAACCTAGTCTTCTCAACAGACCTTGACTCTCCATTGATCGATGCCTGATTATTTAATTTATTTATAAGCGTCTAATTTAATGATAGGTTAGATTGCATACAAAGATAGAACTGCCAAAGCTAAGTAATCTTAGGGCGCTATATGAACAATAACATATGCGACTAGATATCTGCAGATCTCATTACGAACATAACGAACATTAATGCTCATAAGTCACAGTGCTCTCCGATATAACTCTGGTAACAACAAATGCAATACACATATATATTTAAATCAGTGTTTTAGTTGTCGGGGGTTGGGGGGTTCAACCCCCTAGTTCTCTTTCTAACCCCCTCAGCTAAGTAACTGAAAATATGTTGGGGGGGTTACTTTACTACAAAAAACTGGTGTTTGGTCTATGTGATTATGTGATTTGGTAATCTGCAAATTTTTGACCCCCCCAGTTGTTTTTGGACAACTAAAACACTGATTTAATTGTTATATATATGATAATATATGATAATATATCAGGTTGCCTAGTCATGCGGATGTGACAGCAATGGCTTTTGAACACTCAGATGCAAGTTCTAACAGTAAGTAGGGATATTTCCTATACAGAAATGTTGAAGCATGAAAATGAAGACTGTTGAGAGATCACCCTTTTAGTAATTGCAATTAATCAAGTTTCCCAAGAGATGTAAAATGTAAAATAACTTAACTATAATATTAATTGCGCACATATTGTCTTGTGATATGGTTTTAAGTTGTAATCAATGAATGAGACGTGGACTTAGCTAGCAATGATGGAGACATGGTCCTGGTCCTAATAAGTGCACAGAAGGAGACTGCATGCCTATTGTTATCACTCGCCTGTGGAACATGGCAATCCGACGTAGGCGTCAACGTCGTGTTCGTAATGAAGCTCTGCGGTCACTCCGAGCGCCTTCGTTGCAGTGCATCCGTCATCTCGGAAGATCACTCTGATAACAACAAATGCAATCAACACTGGGGTAAACTTGTCCAAAATATTGGGGAGATTTGGTTATTCATTCTACACTTGTTGCATTTGGTGTACAGTCCATCTCAATTATTGGGGAGGCACGTGCCCTAGCTGCCCCCAGAGTCTACGCCTATGGCAATCAATGTATATATATATGTACATATATAATGGTAACTCCATCACTACCTATACTCTGGTAGTGCCAGTCCCAAGCCTGAATAAAGTAGGAGGGCGATGCTAATGATCTAAAGCTGAAACTACTAGATAATGGTATATATAACATAATATTCATATGATGATAAATATGATAATATATACATATATACATATATTATATACCAGTCACAATGCTCTCCGAAGTAACGTAAATGCGTCACAGTGTCAAAAGTAAACGAAAAAACGTTAACATAATCAAGGACACTACATCATGCACACGTATGCATGGTAGACAAAATATCATCACAACCCTAAGCATGTACTTCAACAACTCCTACCTCCACTCCGAGCCCTCTCCTCTCACCAATTAAGACCTGGTTCAGTGTCACGAAGATCAAGCGGCTTCTCATTTTACTGCTGTTATTACCGTTATTTTTTCTTTTATTAATATTTTCCAGAGTTATATATTTTTTATGATCCCTCGGGATTGCAAAAATTAGGAGAGCGTTGTTCTGGAATGGCTAGCAAGTCTTCGCAGATGGTTTATTATTACTATTACTATTATATAAATTATTATTATTTTTTACCCGAGGATGATCCCTCAGGTGTAAGATACTAATTAATAATGTTGACTCGGAGTGGCCGTCCTGGTCAAGATCTGGGAGAACAGAAGTACTATGGAAGGCGACTGCGTTGAAACGTTGAATTAAATAGCTATAACAAATAGCTGGTTTCTCTTGGGTCTTATTGTTATTGGGTTATTATTATTATTATTATTATTATTATTATTATTATTATTATTATTATTATTATTATTATTATTATTATTATATTATTATTATTATTATTATTATTATTATATTATTATTATTATTATTATTATTATTATTATTATTATTATTATTATTATTATTATTATTATTATTATTATTATTATTATTATTATTATTATTACAACAAGGAGAACAGTTTAGCATGGTAAGGTCGAGGAAGATGGCGTTCCTGCGTTGGACAGCTACCGAGAGTCTATGGAACAGGTAGCTTGTCTCAAGCGTGTCGTATGTTGCATCCGTCAACCAATTTTGGGGATGACTATATAATTGGGCACATAATGAGGAAACAGGGTGATTGCCTAGAGAAAGAAATTATGCAGGGAACGGTTCCGGGAACAAGAACAAGAGGAAGACCAAGGAACAGGTGGATGGACAACATTGGCGAATGGTTGGGATTATCAACAGAGAGGTTGCTGCGAGTAGCCGAGGACAGGAAAGGATGGAGAAGAATCGTCTACAATGCGACCAACCCTCGTATCGAGGACGGTTAAAGAGAGAGAGATATATAATTGTACTAAAGCATTAACAATTGCAATGGAATGACGAGCCCATTAAAACACATTTACATTTGCTAAGTGGCACAAGTGCTGTGAAAATTAAACGTTTCGGCGTTGGCTGGTACAGATAAGCGTTGGTAGAGAAATATAGTTTTCCCTGTTGTCTCTGGTTGTTATTGTTGTTGTTTTAAACGCGGCAAAATCACACAAAAAATGTCAAATTTGTGGCGCGGTTAGTTAGTCGTCAATTTAAGAAAAGGATTTTAAATTAAATTACCAATTTTCTTATGATTAATTTGATTTTTTCAGTGTTACGTTTATATTATTGTGCAATCAAGAGCATTAAAACAATAACATCACTGTTTATGTTATTGTTGTTATTGAAACAAAACCGATAGAAATAGCAACTAAAGTAATAACAATTACAATGAAACGACGAACGCATTAAACCACATTTACATTTTACAAAAGCTCTCACGAAAAACAATATTTTCCTCAAAAAGTTATGTAGGCCTATACATTGTTCCAAAATACGTAGGCCTACTGAAATACATGCAGAAAAACATGACCACATTCCTAAATCCGCCTTGAAATTTAGAAAAACGAATCACATTTTATCAGTTCAAGACATCCACACTTGCACGATAAGCCTACATTGAATAATGTCTTACGTTGAACAAATTTAAACTGTTATATTTACATGATTTAAATGTTAAATACAATATCACAGAACTGTCATGATAGCAAAACAATATCGCAGAACTTTCATGATAACAAAAAGTGAGCTATACTCACAAGCATAACAAAACCCTAGGCCTATATTTGGCGATTTCATTTATAATTATGTTGATATACTGAGAAAATTTAGGCCTACACTCATTTATCCTACGGTAAAATTTTAATTTTAAGTTGATTGCTACTTTCTATTTTCTTCTTTTTTAGTTTTTATATAAGAAAACACATAGGTACACAAAAACCAGTTCACTGCATAGACACACGGAATTTCAGCAGAATGAATAAAGGAGAACGAAGGCCGTGACCAACTGATCAATCGTGTCCGTATAATTGCAGATTATGCTTAGAAAGTTAAGACCCTATGGTTTTCTTTCGCGCTTCCTCGCAATAACTTCCGCTCCTTCTGTCGTCTGTCCACAAACCATTTCCAGACCTGCTTCGATGTAAGACCCAATTCTTCAGCTAGATAGTCACAGCAGGTGCGATCTGGGTAAGTATTGCCATGAGAGAAAGCGCTTTCCAATACTTCAATGGATTTCTTCGTCTTTCGCGTTCGTCTTTTCGGCTGAGCAGAACGAGGGTCTTCTGCCTCCTTTGGGCTCTTCGTTGTTGATGGCAAATCAGAGGTTTGTTGAGAGGGAGTTTCATCGACGTTAGAAGACAAAGGATTCGGTATAAAAAACATACGAGCACAACTAGGTAACATCGACCGATGGTATTCAGCATAAGTAGTACGATTGTCATAAGTAGGGTCTGAAGGATAGTTTAGATAGGTGACCGAATTAGAGTGAAGTTGATTATTGACAGGAATCTCGGTTTTGTAAGACAAAGAGTTAGCTTGATCAGGTGGTAGCATAATATGAGAACAGAAGAGCTCACGACACCTGGATAAATTACCCGCATTACCACAATACTGATTTGCATAGCTACACGAAGAAAGACGTAAGCTTATCTGGTTATGCGAACCGTGTAAAGAGAAAGCAGAGTGATTAGGTAAATCCATACTTGGTGAGTTTGAGATTTCAGAAAGTCGAGACTTAGGACTGACGCTGCAAGAAGGCAGATTAACTGGCCTGTAGTCACAATAAGAATTAATCGGGTTATGTGAGCTATCCAAAGAGAAACTAGTCCGATTGTGCGAAGGCAAGCACAAGTTTGTCTCATAATCGGAGGAGGGGAATAGGTTTGGGTTAGAAGTTAGAGTATAAGCGCTTGGATGTATGTGTAGCTGAGATACACCCAATGAACTGAAGAGTGGCAGATTAGTGTCACACCGAAGATGAAGCATTCTTTAGTTCTAAATAGAAGATAAAGTAATTATTGCTGAATCAAATTAAACCAATTCTTACCGTGTGACGAAGCGATGGTTCATAAAATTCACTGCGAATGTCAGAAGCTTTCAGTAAGTTGCTGTTGTTAGATAACACTAATACACCAAGATACTCTGAAACTTCGACTGATCGCAAGCTGTGTAGAAACAACGAAACGCTTCCAGGTATTCTGTTCTAACGACTCTCGCAGAATGTGAGTGTTCTGTCCCGTTAGCTTTTTATATGGATGGGCAGAATTAGTCAGAAAGTTTGAGTCACGCCGCGATCAGAAGATGAAAGAAAAGCAACCGTTTTGATTGAATTTACCTAAGCCGCTATCAAAGAAATTTTGTTTATTAACGGAATTGAGATAACCGCTCTTTGACTACCGCATTCGTGTTGACATGTTTGCTTAAGAACAGTTATCAAGGAGATTAAGCGCTACATTAAAGGCTGTCGTTTTAGCACCTTAACTTCAAGGAACTTCGCACCTTTTCTTTGAAGCACTCTGTTCAATAGTTAAGATGTGAGGTTCTTTGAAGGCAAAACGCGTACAAGATAATTGACTTCAAAGAGCATTTGTCGAAGGCCGTATATGCAGATGTCTTATCGGCTGTCTTCTGAAGGGCTGGACAAAGCTTTTGAACTATTATTTAAATAAAATTTGTAATCTGAATTACTGTGGGTTGGATCATCAAAAGCCCGAATCGGCTTTTAAAATGTGTTCGGAGAGTTGAGCTACTACAAGAGAGTTTTTCCATGCTTATGCGCACCCAAATACATAAATGCATACATCGCATACAAACAATTGCATGACAGATAGGCCCTAGATAGATAGCCTAAGATAGGCCTATATATATTATACATACAATATATATATCTATATATTATACATAGTATGTATAATATATATGTATATTGTATGTATTACATACAATATATATATATTATGCATACACACATATAGATACATATCTATATATACGTACGTACATACGCACACATACTTGCATACGCAGATACATATAGATCTACATATGCAAACATACATGCATACACACATTTACCTGCGTAATTGTAATAGCAGTTATAAGTGCTTATTTATATAGCTTTCTTCAAGAGAACGCATCAGATGTACTCCGACCTGACTACACGAGTCCACGGTCGAACAGAATGGTCTCCAGCCGCTTGTGAAATAGAGGCATGAAAAGTAGAAGAAGCTCATGTCGCAGATTACATGAAAGTCATTTTTAAGAATTAGAGGCCGACCACTGCAAAGCTTTGAATTATGACAGAACGCGACGGGGGAGCGACCTAATTACCCTCGGTTGCATAATGAAGAGATCTTCGACGAGGTAATGATCGATGACATGGGTTTAGGGTGGAGCACAACCAGCCAGGCAGGTATACGCCGGTGAATAAGCCGGTCTCCCTGACATGGCTTTTGTGTGGCGCTGAGAATTTTCAATTTTCAGAGATTCACATTCACATTACATTTACGCTCAGCCTACATAAGTACATATAGATACATGCGCACTTTATACGCCCCTCATAAAATTGTCCTTTCTATGCTAACAACACTCAGCTCATAATTTTCCACATTTCCAGTTCCAGATTATTAAACCCAATGCGCCATTTAACAGGAAGCCAGTGGAACCGACGAAGGTGATCTGGTATTAATAACTGACTTTCTGAGTAATTAATAATGTTACCTAACATTGACCGTCGGGTATGTGATTCTAAAGCAATTTGTAGCACTCATGTCATTCGTACTGATAGCAGTAAGTCTATACTTGCAATGTTTCCAAGCAGGTATTTCACCAGAATGAACTAAGAAAATTACCTGCAGTACAGCGGAACATTAATTACAGATCTATAATCATTGTTATTGTCTGACATTTATTGTATTCGACAGTTTCGTTGATGTTATTATGTCGAAGACTTAAATCAAACGTGCATGCAAACGAACAATAACAGCGCAACAACCTCCATTATCCGTTCTACATTTTTAACAAAAACAACCACACACTACATCCCATATTCAACTAGGCTGATAAGATGATTAGGGTCGCCCTCCTCCTTTATCCAGGCTTGGGACTGGCACTGCCAGAGTACAAGCAGTGGCGGAATTGTGAGGTACTATATATTCATCGTACTTCTTATCCTCATTACCCTGTCTTCGATTTGAGTCACCTCATGCAAACAACTAACGTCCAGTCAACTAAAATAAAATATTCGTTTATTTTGCTTCTGCGGTTTTATTTGTAGAAGCGACAGTCGATCGGTGTCTTGTGAATAATCATAGAGGCGTCACATAAATTTAGTAAAAGACAAGCTGTGTGTGCACGAGATAGACAACGTATACTTGTATTCTTTTCTGCTATGTATTGGTTCACAAAGGTTGACAATAAAGATGTTGATAGTATTCTACATAGGCGTAATTTGTGGGGGGTACGAGGGGTACCCGTACCCCTTACTTTCTGGACTGGGGTACCCCCACTTTTTGGACTGAGGGGTACCGTATCTTTCGCTTTTTACACAATGCCAATCAATATTTTATTATTGTGACTTTCCAGAAATCGCAGTCTCCGCCTTGCTTCGTATATGTAGTAAATTGGTACCCCTCACTTTTTCGACCAAAGTTACGCCGCTGGTATTCTAGATATTTTAATGGAGTAGGGCCTATATTATAGACGCTATGAACAATGTCAGTATTATTACATAATTAAGCTTTTATCTCGCATTTTGGATCATGGCGTAAAAGTAACTTAGATCATTTGGTGTGATCATTACATAACGTTAGATGGTTGGATAAATCAGGAAGCGGCCGACTGTCATTTCCATTCAGATTTTTTGTCACGACAGATATACGACTGATTATTATCAGAGAAAGTACACATTTAAGTAGCATTTGTAATAAACCTTGTCGAAACGACCCTTTCTATTGGTCCACTCTTTCAATCCATCAGTTACTGTATACCACGAGAGCATAGCGCTGAAACTATTCATTTCCAGCCATCATTAAACCCATCCGTCATCCATCCGTCCGTCCGTCCGACCATCCATCCATCCTTCTATCCATCCATCCGTCCGTCCGTCTTTCCATCTACCCATCTATCTATCTTGCTAAATATCTATCCATCGAGCTATTCTTCATTCCTTCTTTCATTCCTCCCTCCTTCTCTCAACCTTTCTTTTTTTTTTCTTTCTTTCTTTCTTTCTTTCTTTCTTTCTTTCTTTCTTTCTTTCTTTCTTTCTTTCTTGCTAACTTTCCTTCTAACGTTTTCCCTTCCTTCTGACCTTTATTCTCTGCATGCGTGTACGTACGTATGTATGCATATTTGTCAGTGATGGGCAATAATTAACTAAAAGGTTGCAAACTTTTAGTTCAACTAAAATTTTTTAGCTAAGGATGAAGTTTAACTAAAAACAATAGTTTAGTTAAAACCATAGTTTAACTAAAAAAATTTAGTTGCTAACTAAAAAGTTTAACTAAAAAAATCAGCAATTTGCAATTATTTTTTCACAATGAACATCGAACACTGTCAACAAAAAAAACATTTTAATACTGCATGGTTTTAGCATTAACAGCCTTTTTTCAAATTCATACACTAGCCTACTTATAGTACGCCTGTAACTGTATGCCAGAACAGTACACAACGCATAGTTTGAAGGTGAAAATTTCATTGACGCTCTGCATTATTACAGTTCACTTAACCTCTTTAATTGTGAAAATGTTTATCGTAAAAAGTTGGAAAAAAGTTGGAAAAAGTTTAACTACTTTTTTTTTAGTTTAGTTAACTAATTTCCAAAATCAGTTGCCAACTTTAGTTAAACTATTTTATTTTAGTTGGAAAATAGTTTTAGTTTAACTAAAAGAAAATAGTTTAGTGCCCATCACTGATATTTGTATGTAGCCTATGTTTGTGTGTATGTATGTATGTATGTATCTATGTGAGTATGTATGCAGTATGTAACATTGTATATGTATGTACATATGTATGTATGTATACGCCCAGAGACACATGCTTATAGCCTTTTGAAACTATCTCACTAAAGCGCTCAGGGGCGTAACTTTAGTCTAAAAAGTGGGGGTACCAATACTTTGGTCTAAAAAGTGGGGGGTACCAATTTCTTCTCCACTTTAGCTTTTCGCATGACGCCCATTTTGAACATATTCCCTGCCAGTATTCTCACTAGTTTTGGCTCTCGGTTTACCTGTGTATCTAAGTATTTTCGTACTTTTGGTGGTGACTGCGTTCTCTGAGAAGGCACAATAATAAAATATTGATTGGCATTGTTTAAAAGTGGGGGGGTACAGTACCCCCAGTCCAAAAAGTGGGGGGTACGGGTACCCCTCGTACCCCCCACAAATTACGCCTATGAAAGCGCTGCCTGCGCCAACTTAAATGCTATCGGAGTCATTAAGAACAAGAGTTAATCAGTAAACGGAGAGTGCTCAGGTAACTAGATCTCGAAGAGAGTCACCACTGATGAGCTCCTGCAGACACGTAGAGCCAACCGACGGTTTCTATCCAGAGCTGATAATACGCACCATGTTCTCTCTGCCACCGGGTCTATGAAGGACGACAAGCGTCACCACAGTGGAACGACCAGCAAGAGTTCGAGAACTCCCGTGGCCTTTCGAAATGGCGCTTGACAGCTAGAAACGTGAGGCCTCTTAGAATGGACGAGTCCATCCGTGGTAGCACGCGAGACCTCGATAATAAACGTCTGAACACATTCCTTTCTTTCTTTCTTTCTTTCTTTCTTCCTTCCTTACTTCCTTTCTTCCTTCCTTAGTTCTTTTCTTTCTTCTTTCCTTCCTTCCTTCCTTCCTTCCTTCCTTCCTTCCTTCCTTCCTTCCTTCCTTCCTTCCTTCCTTCCTTCCTCCCTCCCTCCCTCCCTTCCTTCCTTCCTTCCTTCCTTCCTTCCTTCCTTCCTTCCTTCCTTCCTTCCTTCCTTCCTTCCTTCCTTCCTTCCTTCCTTCCTTCCTTCCTTCCTTCCTTCCTTCCTTCCTTCCTTCCTTCCTTCCTTCCTTCCTTCCTTCCTTCCTTCCTTCCTATCTGCCTTCCTTCCTTCCCTCCCTCTTTCATACGACTATTTATTTTAGCATACGTTGTATTAACTGTAAAGTTATGACGCGCAATTATACAGAGGTCTCATATAGCGCCCCTTCAAGGTAATCTACTCAGGAGCGCTCCCAGTCCAACCCCGGTCAAACAAGACAGTTTTAAGACAAGAGTGGAACAGAGAAGAGCAATTTATCGGGGTCAGGCGCAGCGCTACTGGGAGCCCATTCCAGGTCGCTGGGCCAGAGACATAGAAGGCTCGGTGTTGCCGGATAGCAGTCCGTGCGCGGGGGACAAGGAGCTCAGCCTGTGCTGCGGAGCGAAGTGAACCACGACGCTGGACAGCCACAGTGGAGCAGCAAAGTTCCCGGAGGTAAGGGGGAGCCAAGCCCTCAAGGCACCGCCGAACTAAAGCAGAGACCCGACAAGCAATGCGCTGCGGGTAGGGGAGCCAGTGGAGCACCTCCCGCATATACTCCGAGACCCGGCCAAATTTAGGGATGCCACCCACCAGCCGGGCAGCCGTGCGTAGGACCCGATTGAGGCACTTCAATCGGCAGGTTGGGAGTCCATCATATATGGCGTTACAATAATCGAGGCGGGAGACCACAAAAGCATGGACAAGTGTAGATGCTGAACTAGGAGAGAGGGAGCGAGATATGACCCTGAGCTGTCGCAGCTGGTAGTAACAGCTGCGGCAGAGGAGATTAATATGCTGAACAAAATAATGTAAGCTCCTGGTCTAGGGTGATTCCTAAGTCTCGGACTGAAGCTAGGAAGGTAAAATGCGGGTATTCCTTGGCAAGCAATCCAAAGTCTATTTTTGCCAGCTGCTGACAGGTGCCAAGCCAGATTAGCTGAGTCTTGGCCGAATTGAGCCTTAAGCGATTCGATGACATCCAAGCATGCAGGATCTCGGTTGCCTGGCTCATCATTCCTACTGCAGCAGCAGCCTGGACCGCAGGGCAGTGGACATAGGCCTGAAGGTCATCGGCGTATAATTGGCTACGAACAGACTCAGCCGCAAGCAGGGGACCCAGGTCAGCTGTAAAGAGAATATATAGAAGGGGGTCAAGGACGGAGCCCTGGGGAAGACCAACAGGAGCCGGGACCCAGAGGGACCTAGTGGGACCATGGGCCACCATAAAGGAACGGCCCCGCAGAAAGGACGAAAGCCAGTCTAAAGCATTGTCAGAGAGGCCAAAATATATGGACAGGCGCTGCAAAAGTATGTCATGATCGACAGTGTCAAATGCAGCGCTCACGTCAAACAGTGCCAGAAGGGTAACCTGGGACTTATCAATAGCCCCATAAATGTCAGAGAGGAGGCGGACAAGAAGGGTTTCCGTGGAGTGACCCTTCCGGAAGCCTCACTGATAGGTAGGGAGAAGGCAATTCATGTCTAAATAGTAAATAAGTTGGCCAGCTAAAACCTTCTCTATAATCTTAGAAAGGAAAGAGACATTGGCTATGGGCCTAAAGTTAGTAGGCTCAGCTGGATCCAGTCCATCACCCTTGGGCACAGAACAAGGATGGACCTCTTCTGTGAGGCAGGAAGAACACCCTCATCGAGGGAGCGGTTACAGAGTACTGTAATGAAGGGTAGGATGGTGTCGACGAACTCCTGAAGGATGAACATTGGAACAGGATCAAGGTCGCAGGTCTTTGGTGGCGACGCCAGGATGATCCTCCGTAGTTCCTCGCCGGTCACTGGGCCCAGGGCAGACAGGCCACAGCTGGTCGGCTGGAAGATTGGCGGCGGACAGCCTGCTGTGTCCTCACGGACAGAGCGAACCTTGGCTGTGAAGGACTCCAGGAAGGCATCGGCTGTGAAATGCGTCGTATACCCTGGCAGGGAGCTGAGCGGGAGCGACCCAGGATGTCGTTGAAGGTCGCCCAGAGCCTCCTCGGTTCACTGGCATTCAGGGCAATCTTGCGTTCCCAATAGCTTTGCTCCTTACTCTTGTATTGCCGGTGCATCTCTCGGACGTACCCCACCCAGGCCACATGGTCCCCAGCTGCCTTCGTCCGCCTGTAGTGCCTCTCAAGCCGGCGGGCGTGTCGACGGAATGCACGACATTCCGCATCAAACCAAGGCGTCAGCGCCGAGCGACGCGCCTTGACCGTGCGAGCCGGAAGCAACGCGTCGACGATGTCCGTAAGGGCTGACCCATAGGTGGTAAATAGGTCAGCGATCGGGACACCAGTAAGTGAGGTTGGGTCCGTTATGGCCGGGACACCCAGTAGGGCCCCGCGGAAGGCATCACGATCCAGCGCCTTCCAGTTGCGAAGCTCTCTCTCGATACGGATTGACGTCTCATGGAGAAACGGCACGGTGGCGATGACGAGGCCATGGTCCGAAACAGTCGGCGGATGGACCACTAGGTCGACTAATTGGCAGTCGTCGCGGGTGATAAACACATCCAGCCAACCCCCCGACTGATGGGTCGGCTCAGAGACTCGCTGGATTAGGCCGAACTGTTCAGCAATGAGCACAAACTCCTTCGTCGCTGGTAGCTCTGGCTGCTCAAGATGGAGATTAAGATCGCCCGCGACGATCAGCTGTGTGTTGTGCAGAGCAAACTGTTCAAGTAGACCAGCAAGCTCGTTGAAGAAGGCATCTGATGGTGGCTCCGAACCCGGGCGGTAGGTGTTAATGACCGTCAGAGGGCCGCGCGGCTAGGCGATGGAGACAGCCAGAACCTCGAAGGTGGAGGGAGGGACAGGTATCTTTATCCTTCGCGTGGGTAATACAGCCCGATGGTAGATGACAAGGCCACCACCACGCTGGTCACCTTCTCGGACGTCAGCTCTTGGGTAGTCTACGTAAGAGTAACCCAGCGGCGAAGATCGACGAACCGCCCGAGGAGTCATGCCATGACTCCGTAACGAGTAGGAGGTCAAGATCTTCTGTGAGGATCGTGTCAGCCACAGCACCATGTTTGTTCCGAAGCGATCGCACATTCCACGTCGCCAGCCGTAGACCGCGTGGAGAAGGGGTTGAGGTGGGAGCAGGCTGCGAATCACTCACGGGAGCCAGCGCCGGAGGAGGAGGAGCATGGCGTAACATCGCATGACAAATATAATTACATATCACTACTTTACATTGCATTACATAATATTACAAATGTGATAAACAGGTGCTTTATTTGTGCGAAATGTGCATGGAACAGAGGGAACTAGAAAGGTGATGACTTCTATTGTCTCTTACTTGACGTCGATTCCTTCGAGGTACCCGTCGCTGTGTGCATCGTCGATGGCATCTGTCGAAGCAGCCGCTGTCTGTTCGAATCCAAACTCCCCCTCGAGAGGTTGAACTAACCCCACTTTCAGTTGACTCGGTCTAACCCCGACTGCGAACAACCCTCTCAGCCCGAAGGTCAACAGTGACCACACACGAACCAGTAGCATTGTATTCGCTACAACAGATGCCGACGAGGCACTGGTGCCAAAGTCTTTGAGGCGGTTCTTGAAATGACAGAAGAGCCGAATTCGTCGTTCTTCTACTGTTCTTGTCAGAACGGAAGCTGGCTTGGTCTGGCGCTTCTGATCGTCAGTCTTGAAATAGACTTAAAGGCTTTTGGATACATATATAACATAGCCAGACGACAGCTTTGTTGGCGACATCAGTGCAGCGTACAATGGATGTAGGCCGATCGTGAGATCTTTGACGACCTGCGTGCACGCACACTGGAGATGCGCGTCAGCAAAACAGATAAAGAGATAATGCTTTTAAACAGCGCTGTCTTTTTTAATAGTGGCTGTTTATTGGTTTCTCTGTCTGTCTCTTTGACTGTATGCCGCTGTCTCTCTTTCTCTGTTTCTCTGTCTGTCTGTCTGTCTGTCTGTCTGTCTGTCTGTCTATCTGTCTGTCTCTCTCTCTCTCTGCGTCTATATGTCATCTGTCTCTCAGCGTCTGTGTCCAACTGTCCATGTCTCTGTCTGTCTGCGCATATGTCTCTGCATCTCTGCGGCTGCGTCTAATATGCTCAGACATGATCTAATCTAATCTAATCTAATCCAATGACTTGTATAGAGATGTTCTTATAATGTCAAAGTCTTGACCTTGATCTTGAGGTTTAAGGTCTTGACATCTAACCCGGAAAACAGAATTTATGTGGTTGGGTAAAAGACTAGCGTAAGTAAAAATTGAGACGGAAGCGATAGCGCGGCACTTCTACGTTGTCATCCGGGACCTTGGAGTGCTTCTGGATGAGGACCTATATTTGGAGTAGCACGTAATCAATTCCCTCCGCAGGTGTTGTTTTAATCAAACGCGTCACATTCGAGTCTTACGACGAAATTTAGCACTCTACGGCTCTGCGACTCTCGTTGATTCTTTAACTCTTACGCGCCTTAGTCTTGTTGTCAAGACCTTAAACCTCAAGACCAAGACCAAGACTTTGAACCTCAAGACCAAGACCAAGACTTTGAACCTCAAGACAAAGACCGAGACCAAGACCCATAAATGACAATCAGGTCTAGACCTCTGTTCCTTACTAAAAACTATCAAGTCGGAATACTCGTTAGTTTAATGAAAACGTGTCTTTTATTTTAATCCATTCATTCATTCATTCTAAGGATTTGATATAGCGCCTCTTCAAGATACCTGATACCTACTCAGAGGCGCTCCCAGCTCAACCACAGCTAAAGAAATGAGACTTGAGGGACTTACAAAAAGCAGGTGAGTTTAACAGTGGCAGCAAACGCAGGTTTAAAGGTAGGCCATTCCAGATGGAGGGCCCTACAACCGAAAAGGCCCGACACTATCTAATAGCAGTGGGAGCACGGGGGACCAAAAGCACCCCCCCTTGCCGAAGAGCGCAGAGATCGACGAGCTGACAGTTCAGAGACAGGCCGACAAAGATCAGACAGGTAGGATATGGAGCACAGCCTAGAAGGCACCGCCAGACAAGTGCAGCAACCCGATAGGAGATGCGCTGAGAAACAGGGAGCCAGTGAAGGACATCACGCATAAAGGCAGATACAGGAACATGCTTAGGGAGGTGACCAATGAAGCGAGCCGCAGAGCGGAGAACCCTATCAAGGCGCCCAATTAGCTTAAGAGGCAGGCCTACAAGTACCGCACTGCAGTGATCAAGTCCACTGGTTACGAAGGCATGCACGACAGCCACCGTAGCATTGTGTGAGAGAGAACGTGAGACAACTCGTAGTTGGCGTAACTGGTAGTAACAACTACGAGTGACCAAATTAATATGCTGTGAGAAATTCAGCTCTTGATCCAAAGTTACTCCAAGGTCTCGAACTGTGACAGAGAAAGAGATTTGAGGAAAAGTCACCGCTAATAGACGCAGGTCAATGGACGCCAATTGCCTGCGGGTACCGATCCAGATAAACTGGGTCTTAGATGGATTCAAAAGCAAGCGATTTGAGGCCATCCATGATGAGAGAGCGTCAATCGCATGGGACATCAGCGATACAGAAGACACTGCGTCGACGGCGAGGCAGTGAACAGAGGCCTGCACATCATCAGCATAGAGCTGGTGCAGGAGGCCATTTGCGGATAGCAAGGAACTAACACTAGCTGTGTAAATAATGTACAGTAAAGGGCCCAACACTGAGCCCTGTGGCACACCAAAAGGGGGCAGGGACCCAACGGGACCTAGAGGCACCAACGACCACACAGTTTGTGCGCTCAGACAGAAAGGAGCGAAGCCATTCTAAAGGAGCACCAGCCAACCCAAAAGAAGTATAGAGGCGTTAGAGCAAGATAGGATGATCGACAGAGTCGAAAGCGGCACTAACATCGAAAAGAGCCAGGAGAGTGACCTGACCACGGTCAATGGCACCATAGAAATCATATAGTAGACGGACCAGGAGTGTCTCTGTGGAATGGTTCCTCCGGAAGCCCGATTGCTGGGAGGGAAGCAGCTCATGCATGTCTAAATATGCAATTAATTGGTTAGCGACTATGCGCTCTAATATTTTAGATAAAAATGTAACATTGGCAATTGGTCGGTAGTTGGCTGGATCATCTGGATCCAGACCTTCTCGCTTCAATGCTGGAAGCAGAATTGACCGCTTTTGAGAGGACGGAAGATGAGTTTCCTGGATCGACCGGTTGCATAGTGTAGCGAAGAACGGCAGAAAGTCATCAATGAGTTCCTGTACGAAAAATGTAGGAACAGGGTCCAGCTCACACGTCTTTGGCGCAGAGCTTAGGATGAGCCGACGTAACTCTAATCCAGTGACCTCATTTAAGACGGTAAGACGGTGATCAGTGACAGAGTATTCTGGTGGAGAAGAAGCTGAGGTAGCGTCGCGTATGGTTGAAACCTTGGTTGTATGCCGCTCCAGGAATGCGTCTGCAGTAAACGGCGGCGGAGACTGGGAGTCTGGGATTGAAATAGACTCCCAGTCTCCCAGTCTCCGCCGAGGAGGCTGTTGAAAGCAGATCATAGTTTCTTAGGTTCCGTCGATTGGCGAGTAATGATAGCTTCCCAGTACTCACGCTCCCTATCCCGGTAGGTGGAGTGCGTCCTCCGGACGAAGTGAATCCAAGCAGTCTGATCTTGTGGAGAGCGCGTTCGCCTATAGATCCTCTCCAAGCGCCTGGCTTGTCGACGGAGCGCTCTACACTCGGCGTTGAACCATGGGGACAACGGGCGATGACGTGTTTTAACTGAGCGCAGTGGTAGAAAAGAGTCTATGATCTCTGTCATCACAGTCTCATAGGAGCCGAACAGGTCAGAGACAGACTGTGCAGAACTTGCCTCAGCTTCCTTGAAGAGAGGACAATCCTGAATGGCTGCTCGTATTTACAAAGGTCCTTCATGCAAAATGTAAAAAACCTCACGATTTGTTAAATTGCATCCAGTGCTTGAAAAGCTACTGTGTAGGCCTAAGCCAGCGACTTCAACACCTGTAGAACTTATTTTTCGCATGGCTAAAATTTTATGAGGCCCCACAAGCACGTCTTGGTCAGAAAATTCTGAGCGAATTGGTTTTATAAAATGCACAAGGCATTTTGAATAAATTTTGCGTGAAGGACTTTTGTAAATACGAATTCGTAACTCTCTGCCGCCTGCATTTAAAGTTAATTTTCTTGAATAAAATAAAGGACTACCATTTTCATTAAAATATCGAGTATTCCGACTTGACAATCTTTTAGTAAGGCATAGAAGTCTTGACCTGATTGTGATTTTTGGGTTTTGGTCTCGGTCTTGGTCTTGAGGTTCAAAGTCTTGGTCTTGAGGTGCTTAGCGCATGTAATGCAAGACCATCTTAGACAGTTTCGTAATTAGTACTATAGCCAAAGGCGTAACTTTGCCCGACTCAGTGGTGGCAACCAATCCCCTCCACTCTCTTCTCTCCCTCCCCTTTCCCTATATACGAATTTAGTCTTGGTCATGGGCGGCGATCTATGGGGGACGGGGGACATGTCCCCCCACCTTTAAGAGTGGGGGGACACGCCATACATTTGTCCCCCCACATTTTGAAGAAACACCAAAAAAAGGCCAGCAAATGTAATTGCGTGTGAGGGTTTTGACAGCCTTTTTTGACGAGATGAGGTAAAAATTCAATTTATGAGGAGAAGTGTCCCCCGAAAATTCAAAGAAAGTAGAAAGTAAGAAGAAATTCCTAAGAAAAAAGGTCAGTAAAAAACCAGTATTAAAATTGTAGGGCGATGACGTTCTAAAAGAGTTGTAAAAGAGATGAATGACTAAAAAAGGTCATCAACTTTTTTTAGATGAATTCATGAAAAAGTCATGAAGTTATTTCCAAAAAAATATTTTCAGGGATAAATTCAAGGCCGACTTTGTCCCCCACCTCTCAGACAAGATCGCCGCCACTGGACCTATGAACATGGGCGGCGATCTAGGGGGTTCGCGGGGGACAAGTCCCCCCACCTTTAACAGTGGGGGGACACACCATGCATTTGTCCCCCCACATTTTGAAGAAACACCAAAAAGGTCATCAAATATTTTGGCGCGTGAGCGCGAAAAAATTTTTTACCTCTTTTTTTAGAGTAGATCAGTTCAAAACTTTTTTTGATCAGATTAACTCAAAGTGTGCCCCCAACTGTCAAACAAGATCGCCGCCACAGTCCGCCACTGGTCTTGGTCTTGAGGTTCAAAAGTCTTGGTTTTGAGGTTCAAAGTCTAAGTCTTGGACTTGAGGTTCAAAGTTTTGCCCTTGGTCTTGAGGTTTAAGGTCTTGACAACAAGACTGTGTATTCTTCCAAATAATACCTTTAAAGTAAAACTATAACCGAGTACTTTGGCACGATGAATAGGCCAGGCCTGTTGTCTTTAATTCCAATAGTATATACCTACTGTTTACGCACTAAGCACTTAACGACTGCACCTCTTACTTGAAAGGTGCTGCTTGCAATCCTAATTGCTCTAATCGATGAATAGGCCAGGTGAAATTCATCTAAAAAAAGTTGATGACCTTTTTTTAGTCATTCATCTCTTTTACAACTCTTTTAGAACGTCATCGCCCTAATTTTAATACTGTTTTTTACTGACCTTTTTTCTTAGGAATTTCTTCTTACTTTCTACTTTCTTTGAATTTTCGGGGGACACTTCTCCTCATAAATTGAATTTTTACCTCATCTCGTCAAAAAAGGCTGTCAAAACCCTCACACGCAATTACATTTTCTGGCCTTTTTTGGAAACTTAACACCCACCCAGAAATTTCAGGCGAATGGTTAGTCCCCTATGCCCGAAATTTTACCGGAAACATTGATTGTCAGTTAATTTCACCAGTTTTTCAAAGAGTTGCAGAGGTGAGAGCCGACGTGCCAGACACTTTACCCGGTCGACCGTAATCGTAAACTCCAAATTTCTAAAGCGCCACTTGAAAGCTAAGCGCAGGGCACCAGCTTATTCACGCGAGCTGAGCTAATAGTGCTAGCTCATCTCCTTCCTCGTTTCATCGCATCTTAGCAGTTTCTCACAAGGCCTAGTCTACTATACAGGGTCAAACGGTCAAACTTAGCTTCAGTCAATACTGATAATTTGGCTAGAAAAACCTTTATTATGAGGATGCTTTTTGATGTTGCGTAATTAGTAAACATTTTCAATTTCTTTTAAAATCTCTGTCTCTCTCTCTCTGTCTCTGTCTCTGTCTCTGTCTCTGTCTCTCTCTGTCTCTGTCTCTGTCTCTGTCTCTGTCTCTGTCTCTGTCTCTGTCTCTCTCTGTCTCTGTCTCTCTCTCTCTCTGTCTGTCTGTCTGTCTGTCTGTCTGTCTGTCTCTCTCTCTCTCTCTCTCTCTCTCTCTCTCTCTCTCTCTCTCTCTCTCTCTCTCTCTCTCTCTCTCTCTCTCTCTCTCTCTTCAATTAGCTTCTCTTTTCAGATTATTTAGTGTTTAATATCCCCATTACTCCATTACTACGATGCTTTTAATGTAGTAGGCTATAATTAGTATTATGTTTCAACTCTTATAACATTTTTACTCTCTTTTTCCACATGTTATCATCCTCTTAGGCCTATTTATATCATCTCATAACTTGTTCACCAATGTGCGGTTCGCTTTTGGTTTTTCAATTAAAGAATATTGATAATAATAATAATAATAATAATAATAATAATAATAATAATAATAATAATAATAATAATAATAATAATAATAATAATAATAATAATAATAATAATAATAATAATAATAATAATGTTCGTCTGAGTAATGGCCACCCAACGACTGTACTAAAATATAAACATGTTACAAAAGCCAATCTCGTGCTACTTAATTGTTAATTAACCGGAAGTGACGCAGCTGCTGAAGACGCCAGCGATGTCCTTTTAGACGACGTCAAACACTGAAATATCCAGGGTGATCGTTTTCTTGTCGTTAGATGTCGCACCCTCTGCGGTTTCCTTTTATTGGCATCGTAAACATAACTCCAACAGGCTAATAAATGCGCTATATCTTTCCCTCTAATCTCTCCCCACGTGTTCGCATTTGGCTTTACCTTCCTCCCTCCCCTTTTCGGAAGTCCGAATCAGAGGACTGACAACATGATGCCTGCAGTGTAGCATCCCCGCATCACCCTTCTTTAACCGACCTCCTTTCTCCTGCTTTTGCATGCTAAACTCGAATGCTGTCTAAATGGACGCCTTGCATGGCTGCCGTATACAGTTAAATTCGACTCCTGTAATAACTTAATTGTGATCATCCGTTCACACTGATTTGTAATCATACTGCGTAATTGTCAGTTTGAAATATTAAACGAAGATTATTATTATTATTATTATTATTATTATTATTATTATTATTATTATTATTATTATTATTAATGTCATCATAATTCTTTTTACAATTATTCCACAGTGCACACGTAAGCGATAAAGTGGCCGACAAAACATGCTAAATTCGTATATATAAGGAAAGGGGAGGGAGGAAGCACTGGCGGCGATCTTGTTTGACAGGTGGGGGGGGACACCTTAGAACTGATCTGGTAAAACAGTTTTGAACTGATCTGGTAAAAAGTCAATGTTTTTTCAAAATTTGAGGGGTCGAATGTATGGCGTGTCGCCCCTCCACTCCTAAAGGTGGGGGTCTTGTCCCCCACGACCTCCCCGGGATCGCCGCCCATGGGAGGAAGGATCGAGAGAAGAGAGTGGAGGGGATTGGTCGCCACCACTGAGTCGGGCAGTTACGCCCTTGGCTATAGCAGTAGACCGTTTAAGATTACAGGTCGTTAGCCCAATGATTTCTGGTTAAACGGTGATAATTCAAAGCTAGAGCTGTTTTTTACACGCCTCTAGGCCCTACATACAGACATTTGTCAGAAGCCAGGTCCAGAGAATAGAGGATCATTCTTCGGCCGAGGCATAAAACCCAGCAACGGCTTTTCAGCAGGGCCTTTCTCTGTCTATGCAGTATATAATATATCTCTTCCTGTACCAACAGATAGAGAGGTTGCGCGGCCTCAGATGTATTTTACAAATCCCGGGTGATCGTTTTCTTGTCGCTAGATGTCGCACCTGCTGCCGTTTCCTTTCATTAGCATCGTAACCATAACCCCAACAGGCTAATAAATGCACCCCAGTCAACGGCGCCGGTGACACTGTTCATCTCCCTGACGCAACTTTATGTGGCAGTGAGAAATTTCGGAGATTTACATTTCCATTACATAACCAGACTCCATTTATCTGAACTGCAAACAACCTACCGAACAACTGCCCATTAATTTTCCGTTTTATTTTCGACCTCTATTCGTGAGAGCACAGAAGGAAACCAGTATATACGAACAGCATATGAACTGCAGCATATGAAATGCAGAATATGAAGACCATATAAACAGCAAGTGAACATTCATTCGATACATCGACTGCTAGCACTGCTCTTCAAACCAATAACGAAAAACAGTTAAAGAAACTAAAAAACGTTAACATGTTACATTTCAATAAACCGCTGAAAATAAAAGTTCTTAATAACTTACTGCAATCTAAAGCAATCACATTATTAGGACGACTGCACATCATTAGACCCTAAACAACGTACTTACAGCACATGCATGAACACTAGAAAGTAAGTAGCAGAAAGGGCACACATTCCATACATTCTTTTTTCCCTCTACACCGATCTTCCGTTGTGAAACGTGCTTTTTCTCTGCTCACATCAAAGTTATTCTAGCAAAACTTCTGTACTTCCGGTACTGAAGTTTTGTAGACTGGTATTTCCAATAAACATACATGTATGCTTTATTCTAAGATTACACAAGCTTCCCAAATACATTATAATTATTGGAATAAGCTTTCTTGGTTGTCTTTTGTGCTATGTCATGGTGTACCTCAAGTGTGACCTGCAACCTATGGATATGTAAACAAGTAGAGCAAATTTTGCAAAACAGTTTAAGCGTTTGCCATTTATGTAGAGCCGTTTTCAGGAAACTCATGAGTTTATTAATTTATTTAATGGCAACTTCATTTCCTAACAAAGACGACGAGCATTGACAACAAAGTCTCAGTTCTGCATTGGGTTTTATAAAGAGCATTCACCACCACTTAAGGCTCCTTTCAAACACCTGTATGCAAATGGATCATCCACCAGGTAAAATAGAAATGTGAATAAATTATGCAACCTTTCCAGACAGCCATATTCATCGGGCCCATAGCGAGCCTGCACTGTGCCACTGGTTTGAACAGGTTGTTAGCTATGGTCTGAACGAATTAGGGTCGTTGGATATGATGACCCCGGATATGGTTCTCGGGTTACAGAATTTGTAGGCTCAAGCAGAAACACAGCAGCTAGCATTCCAACAAGTTAAATAAATGTAGCTACCCAAATGGATGATATAGTAAATACGAGATCAATGTCACTGGACAATAGAAGTACGACACTACCAACATACTCAGCACTAAGAAGCACGATTCATTCTATACTAGCTCACTAAGCAGTGTCAATGTTACACCTCTCAATCACTGTCGTGAAAGTCACCAGGAGTTGCTCATGACTTAATTATCACTCCTTCAGTCGATGACTTATGAGAGCTCACTGAATGTAGCGGGGTGCCAATGCACAGGTTCAATTGGGTTAGTTTTCAGGGTACCTAAACTCTTAAACCTATACCACTGCACCTCATGATATTGTTGACAGTCCTGTGTTGGGCCCACAACTGGTCACCAGCATGACACAATATGGGCCAGCTATGGGCATCAAACGTGGCTGTTATGGACATCTCTGATTAGGTAACATCGCTATGCACTGACTTAAAGAGGCAAAGCTTTATTCAATACCCAGAAATTGGGCTTTTCACAGCTGTACACACAAATATTGACAGTTTAATCAGCAACATAAACTGTAATAACTTCTCAAGAAACCTGTAACAAGAGATATGGTCACTTTCTCAGGATGATAATATAAAGAAGTGTCATCTATTACATCTTTACTGATGCACAAACACACGAGTTTCCCCTCTGTATGTCTGTGTAACTAAATACATGTAGCTACTTTAACATGCACAAGCTTCACTTGCCTTCAGTGATACCTACCAAAGACATGCATGCAATGTTTTCACGATCCTAATTATATCATCACAATCAGTAGTTACATTGTCCTAATCAACAGACAACCAATGCAAGGAAAAGTGACAGCACTACATCACCATCACAGGTGGTTTTGCTCAAATCTCAAGCGCTGGACCCCAGGTGTCAGTCATCCACTGTGGACGTCTATAAAGAAGGAGGATGAACAAACATGGATACAGGTAGTCATGTCCAATATGAACGGATGCCTCTCAATTTGGTACATGTAGTTTTCTTTAGTAAATCCTGTGCCTTCAATAACATCTTTGACAGGAGACATTTTATAGTGTTGGATGGAGTTATTATTTTTAGTTGACTTCACTGGTTATTGACAGCTGCATCATGCTTCGCATGTGTTACTCACTAATGACTCGATCATTTGATGCATATTGAAGGGAGATCTGCAGTTAAAATACTGGTGCTCTGCAGTTAAAATACTGGTGCTGGATACCAGAAGACAGAGATCATTATAAAATCAGGATAATAATTATAGTCCTTCCACTCAATTTGTATCAACTACCCCATCCAATAGGACAACTGGCTCTGAAGCGCAAACATCAGCAAAGGAGGACAAAGGGTATGTGGACATTGGACAACGGAAGGTAGGGGTCCAAAGAAGTTCATGTTTTTGTGGACATCTTATGGATGACCCCAACTTAACGCTTTAATGAGGAGTGTATACTAAAACCTACTGGGAAAACAATATTTCTCACCTTTAAAAGACTGCATTGACAGTGCAATAAAACTGCGTAGAGTTAATGTAATTCTTAGTGTCATGGCCTCATAAGTAAAATACGTTCTTTGTAGGGTAGCTTTTTGTGGGGAAAGAACCTGATCCCGTGAACAGTCTTGCCAGTGTAACACAGAAAAAGTTCCTAACTGAATTCCAGTGCCACCTAAATGTAAGTAATGTAATCACAGATTTACATCGCAAAGCTCCAACAGATCAAAATGGTTATGATTTAAAATACAGATCATCTATTCACCTCTTCTGACAGACCAATGAAACAGCCATTTTCTGACTAGACTTTGGTATGCCACTGGCTAATGCCAAAATGTACAAGATAAATCGTTAACTCTGAAACTGAAAGCACCATGCAAGTCCAGTCCATTACTTTACTAGAAACAACTTCCTGTTTCAAGATAAGCACGGGTAAGGAAGGAGAAGCATTGATGGAATGCATGCATTTTGGAATGCTGGCACTTTTTTCAAATATCATTATACATCGTGGAATTGTAAAGAGACTTTACATCTCACTTATACAGCTGTGGAAGCCGATATATAAAAATTACAAATAGCAACAATATTTTCAGTCTGAATTACTTGATAGCTATTATGCCACTGAAATCTCCTACAGTGAATTTAGTATCACTCCAGTAATGAAGCCAGCATTGACAATGGAATGCAGTTTCAGTAATGCATGCTGAGCAACTGGTTTAGTAAAGCAACAGGTATTAGGTAGTCATAATAAAGCCTTGTTGGTTTTTCAAGCAACTTGGGTCCCCATAGTCCTCCGAGTCCCGAAACAAAGGCTGAAAGATATTTCATCCAAAGCACAAAAAGGACAATAGTAATTGAACAATCAGACAACCTGCCTTAACGAAGTGTAAGAGGGGTTATCTTGCAAAGACACGTTCTCTTGATTAAGACAACATAAATCAGAAGCGGAAAAGGGAGAAGCAGGTCTGACAATTAAACTAACTATAATGTTGAGAATCGCAGGAAGGTGGTAGAAGACATCAGGAGGCAGAAACCGTAATGGAGTGAATGATGCAATAAGGAGAATGGTTTAGGAAGACAAGAGCAACACACAGAGCAAGAGGGTTGATAAATGAAAGAAAAATAAATGACCAAAACAGCTGCAGAAAAGTAAAGAGATGCTGAATGGTAAGCAGAATGGGAGAAAAGTGAGCAGAAGAAAAAAAATGTGGCGATAAAACAATAATAAAAACGGTTACAAGAAAATCCAATTTAATGATGAGAACGCCGTTTTAACGACGGGAGACGAGAGGTGGGAAAATCGATGGAACTCGACGGAATCGGATGACGAGAAAAATAGCTTCAGCACCACGAGAAGAATGGTGATCTTGTGCTGAATCGTTGTGTCAGAGTGTCGTCGCTGTCGGCCCGTATTCGGGATTTGCCGAAAGTCTTTTTGCGTCGTTCGACTGTGACAACAGGCATCTGAACCAGCTGGAGGGGTGACTTCGAATCTCTTAGAGATATCTCACCGAATACAATTTATATGATTGGAGTAGAATGATCGATGTTTTCGCTTCTGTCAAATGGGTGGTTAGATACCCCACTCATCTCAATCTCTGATTCTGCATCTTATAAGGACACCGAGGAAGATAGTCCTATGTAGTCCATTCAGTCTTGTCGCCGTAAAGGAGTTGATTGTCTGAGCCTGTATAAAATCTATCTGCAGATTGTTTCATGGTCTGTTCGACTTTTGTTTCCCTTCTAACCAGTAAGTCGTCTGCAGGCCTTTACCCTACAGAAAATAATACAAACCGTATTTTGTCTTTTATTCATTCGAGGATTTATATACCTATGTCTATAACTGATTAATTTTATCCTAAATTTCCGTATGCACTGCAAATAGTTGTTGATATCGATCAAGGCCATTTCATTTTCTAGACTAGGGCTAACTGGTTAGCAGAGATGTAGTACTTGGTACTTGTATTTGTACTCGAGTACAGTTTTAAGTACTTGTACTCCGACTTGATATCTAAGTAGTTGTACTTGTACTTGAGACCTATACTTGTACTCATACTTGTACTTGAGACCTAAATACTTGTACTTGCAACCTATTAGTACTTGAAACATCTCTGCTAGTTAGTTTCATATCCGAATTCGGGGAGCAGTTTTCTATTTTGGAAAATAGAATAAAATTCATTCATATGGAAAATTTATATAGCGCCTCTTCAAGGCTATCTACTCAGAAGCACTCCCGACCCAACCCCGGCTGAAGAGCACAGTCTTGAGATTTGAATAAAATGTGGCGGAATGGGTGCTTGGGACCAAGCGAAGCGCTACAGGGAGCCCATTCCAGATTGCAGGGCCAGCGATGGAAAAATCACGGCGCTGCCTAAGGGCGGTCCGTGAGCGGGGAACTAGAAGCTCAGCCTGCTTAGAAGAGCGCAGGGAACCACGGCGCTGGATGTTCAGGGTGGAGCGGCAATGCTCTCGCAAATACACAGGGGCCTCACCCACAAGGCAGCGCCACACTAGGGCAGAGACCCGATAGGCAATACGCTGCGGGATAGGAAGCCAATGCAAAACATCCCGCATGTACTCGGTGACATGGCCAAATCTCGGGATGCGACCAATAAGGCGCGCCGCTGCGCGCAACACCCGGTCCAAGCACCCAATCCGAGCCGCTGGGAGACCAAGATCGATGAAAATAGAGCTCAAACTAGAAGCTGGATGAGCGATGAAAATAGAGCTCAAACTATAGTCTATAGTCTAGTTGGCTACAACCGGACCGCCGGAATAGTGGATCCCGTAATAGCGGACTCTATTTTAGAGTATAGCCCACTGTATTTTTATATTGCCCTTCTTCCAAATTTCAGAAGTGTGCACGACCATACAACAGATTATCGATGGCGCTGAGCAGTTGTGAGTGAAGGACTGTCTGAAGGTCCCCCCCCCCTATACAGTAATTAACTGCCGTACTGCCCATAGTACAGGCGGAGTGCTCTTACTAGAAATGGTATAAATTAAATTTCTTTACATCTGCCGTATACCCCACCAGTGGTTAAATTTCAGCCGGATCTGAGATCTGTCACCTTTGGTTTGAGATCCGTCATCTGAACTATAAGGTCTGCCCAGGGGCGTCTATTCCCCCCCCCCCGAAGTCACTGGAGCAACTTCCCCTCTCCTCCCTCCTCTTCCCCTTCTCTTTCCTTCCCACAATAATGATGGCACATACACTGACAGATCTCCCCCCCCCCCTATTTTTTGGATGGAGCATTTGTTCCAAGGTTTCTATGGAGTAGACGCCCCTGGATCCGCCGCCTAAAAGTGTAGGGTTTGAGTCCGCTATTACGGGATCCACTATTCCGGCGGTCCGGTTGTAGCCAACTAGACTATAGACTATAGTTTGAGCTCTATTTTCATCGCTCATCCAGCTTCTAGTTTGAGCTCTATTTTCATCGATCTTCTAGTTTGAGCTATAGGCCTAATAGCGGAATAGCGGATCCGCGGAATAGCGGGCCGGTACCAAAAGTGGAGACCCCAGACAGACAGACAGACAGACACAGAGAGATGGGGGAGGGAGAGAGAGCAAGCGTGAAGTGTTAAGATTGAGAGGGGGATGAGCGAGCTGACCGATCGAAGCCTTTCGAGTTTCGTTCCAAAGAGCTGGCGCAGCGTCACCTAAAAGCGGAGACCCGTCACATAAATATATCTTTGGTTGCAGTAATCGATAATACGCATCATATTTCATGCATTTCTAGTTTTATCAGAATAGCGAAAAGCCAATATCAGTTATAGATTATCCAGAAAGACTTTTTTGTTTGTGCTTTACAAAGATTGTTAGTTCCACCAGCTCTGGATGGCCACTTTAACCACTGTACCCCACCCACCTTGACTTCTATTTGACCTCTCATCTTCATGGTGTAGCCGATTTTCGAAGACATTAGAGCCTCGTGGAGTCGTTCACTAATCTGGATGCACATCGCTGTAAATAGCAGACGACGAGAAACAGAGACTGATTTACGAAAAGCATTAGGCCTATGGTCAGAAACAACGGAGGAATTACATTGTGTCACGGACTGTTAATTTGTTCGCGTATCAACTGCGTGATCAGAAATGCAGGCAGGACCATTTCGAAGTTTGTGGTGGCGTGCTGCGTAGGCCTACATATATTGATGAGCACTGAGCAGTGCATCTTAATTTATATAACTTGATGAATGATGATGAAGATGCTGAAGATAATGGTGATATATATATAGGGCCTATATAGTATATATAATTATATATAAGGCCTATGTACATGTATATAGACACTATAGTGCGCCTTGTGAGGTACTGAATTATGATGATGATGATTGTTATTATTTTTACAGTTGTGCGCAATTAGTAGTAATTTTACAAGTAGGCCTATTTTTATTATATACAAGTAGGCCTAATAAGTACTTGAGTCCACAATGTAGCCTGTACTTGTAACTAGGCCTATACGAACCTTCCCCGGTCGACTCCATTCGACTGGCAACGTTGACCGTGTCCCCGAACAGACAGTACCTCGGCATGGTCATTCCGACGACCCCAGCGACCACTGGACCGCAGTGAATCCCAATGCGGACCATCATCTGTTGGTCTGGACGGTGCTTGACCCGGAACTTGCTGACCCCGCTGAGGATCGTCAGCGCCATGTCTGCTATCTCTTCTGCGTGTGATGGGTTAACGGTGGGCAGGCCACTGGCCACCATGTACGCATCGCCAATGGTCTCCACCTACAAGCAATGCAATATAATGCAATAAAACATAATGCAATACAACTTTGTATTTCTAATGTGTAACCTAACCTCATCAAAAGCGTAGTGCATATTCAGTCGATAATCCAAACCTAGCAGGTGCGTCTGAAGCCCGCGCATGATCATTTGATGTTAGAGTGTGCGTCATATATATATATATATATATATATATATATATATATATATATATATATATATATATATATATATATATATTGTAGCGAGTTCAACCTAATAACATCTCAAAGAAACTCGTTTCTAGTTTAACAGGGGTATAATTCTCCAAACAAAAATATCAAACAAAAATAATTATCGATACATTACCCAACCGTAGATGACGGTGGAAAACGGTTCGTTCATCACTCACGGAAGAACGCCAACGAAAACCTGGTCTTCAATGCAGCAACAGGCTGACGACCAGAAAATAGACGCGTAGAAAGACGTCAAACACCACAGGTGTAAAGCCTCACGAAACTAGCTTAACTAGCATGCGAACACAGGAAGTACTCGGACAAGACTACGCCCAGTCGGCAGTATCATCAGAGACTTCAGCCACACACCCTATTCTCTATCCTTATATAGTAGATCTTTCCCCGGTAGAGGTCTCTTATTAGCCAAAGAAAACCAGTCAAGCAGGACTGTTACCCATCCTAGAACTAGTCAGTCATGGGATCCTAACATACCCCGGGACGTCCAAGCAAGGCAGAAACCAGAAGGGTTTCTGACTTAACTAACTTACAATTAACATGCACAGTGCAACAAATATCAAAATCAAAGCATAACCTATGCAACAAATCATTTCACACAAACTCATTTAAACTATACACACTAGACGTCCATGTAGGCTACGTCAGCCCTAAACATATGCAATAAATCATTTCACACAAACAAAAACATTAATCTATACACTCTAGACGTCCATGTACGTCAGCCCTAAACACGATTACCCACTGGTAATCATCGATGGTCGACTCAACAAGTCCGGAAGGTAATTGTCTCTCCCTGAACGGTGCCGAATATCCAAAGTATATTTTTGGAGTTCCAAACTCCATCGGAGTAATTTATCATTCGAGTTCGCCATCGAATTAATAAAAGTGAGAGGACTGTGATCCGTATAGACCACCACAGGCGCAGATCCGAAGTATACGGAAAACGTCCGTACAGCCATGACCAATGCCAGAGCCTCCTTCTCCACTGTTGAGTAGCGTATTTCGTGCTTCCGTAGTTTCCGACTGTAGTAGCACACCGGATGTTCGATTCCATCGTATATCTGGAATAGACACGCTCCAACACACACCTGCGAAGCATCAACAGCAACCAAAAATGGTCGATTATAATCAGACGGTTTAAGAATTGGTTTCGACGCCAACCTTGATTTCAAGTCAACAAAAGCCTGTTCAGCCTTCGGCGACCACACAAATTTATTTCCCTTCTTCAAAATCTCTGTTAAAGGATTAGTTAAATCAGAAAAATGTGGCAAATATTTCCTGTAATAGCTTGCCAACCCAAACAAAGACTGTAACTGCTTCTTGTTAGTAGGAGTTGGGAAATGAAGCATCACTTCCACCTTTTGTGAACGTGGTGACACTACACCTCGACCTACATGATGACCCAAGAAATCCACCTCAGCGTCAGCAAAAATACACTTTTTTATGTTCAATGTTAATTTAGCATTCGCCACCCGTTGCAAGACCTGTCGTAAATGATCCATATGATCAACCCAAGTCATACTGAAAATAATGACGTCATCCAAGTAAGCATCACAAAAAGACTCTAAACCTGCAAAAACCTTCTTAACCAACCGACTGAATGAACTCGGCGCGTTTCTAAGCCCAAATGCCATATATTTCCATTGGAAATGACCATTAGGCGTCACAAAACCTGTCAAAGCACTTGCCGATGGCGTTATAGGAATTTGATAATATCCTTTCGTCATGTCTAATTTCGTAAGAAATTTTGCCTGACCAACTTTGTTTACGAGTGTTTCCACTCGAGGCATAGGAAACGGATCAGGAACTGTGACTGAATTCAGTTTCCTGAAATCTGTACACAATCTCAATGTACCATCTGGCTTCGGAACCAAAACTATTGGCGCCGCCCACGAACTTTCAGACTCTTCAATTATCCCCGACTGTAACAACTCTTCTATTTCCTTATTTACCACCTTTAACCTGTCTGGATGCAGCGGATACGGTGATTGCCTCATAGGTCTCACTCCATCCAGCAACTTGACATCATGCGACACCAAAGTTGTCTTCCCCGGCTTGTCACTAAACACATTCTGAAATTTGCATAACACATATGTCAAATCCTTAACTTGACTCTGATTCAAATGATCCATCATCACAGAATCCATAATTGATGTAGACTTGTCTGTATCAGCAACCAAAACATTCACTTCAGGTTCACTGTCAACAACCAACACCTGATCCCCTTGCCGTGGTAGATATCTCTTCATGAGATTGACATGTACCACCCGTTTCGTTTTCCTCCGATTTGGAGTACCGACGAGATAGTCAACCTCACCCAGTCTTTTCAACACTTGGTAGGGACCACAATACTTCGCTTCCAAAGGCTTTCCAATTAAAGGCAATAAAAGTAAAACCTGGTCACCTTTCTCAAAAGTCACAGCCTTCGCATGCAAGTCATACCATTCCTTTGATTTAGACTTAAGGACCATTTCATTGTCATTTACAATCTGTAAGGATACCTTAATCTTCTCTCGAAGGTCTAAAACAAAATCAATGAGATTAGCCTTCTTTAATTCTGGTAGAACATCAGTTCGTATCCAGCTGTGTTTAATCATTTGCAAGGGCCCCTTCACATCCCTGCCAAACATTAAATCAAACGCAGAAAATCCTAAACCCTGAACTGGAACTTCTCTATAAGCAAAGAGAACCCAAGGAAGAATTTCGTCCCAATCACCCTGAAAAGTTTCTCCTATTGCTTTCAACATATCTTTTAGCGTACGATGAAATCTCTCAAGACATCCGTTACACTGAGGATGAAATGCACTCGTCCTTAAATGCATTATCTGACATTCATTCGTCATCAATTGCATTAATTCTGACATAAATTCAGAACCTTGATCTGATAAAATCTCATCAGGAAAACCAAACGTAGTGAAAACCGAAATCAACACTTTCACCACTTCCGCCGCCGTGTGTACCTTCAACGGAAACGCAAACGGAAAATGCGTAGCTAAATCCATTATCGTCAAGATAAATCTGTTCCTTGACTTATCACAAGTCTCCAAAGGACCAACTACATCTAACGCAATTCGGGAAAACGGTGTACTGATAACCGGCAAATTAATCAAAGGCGCCCGAGCTTTTGTAGCTCCCTTGCCAAGACGCTGACAAACGTCACAAGTACGACAATATTCTCTGACATACTTAAAAATACCAGGCCAATAAAAATGCCTCAAGACTCTATCAAGAGTTTTCTGTGTTCCTAAATGTCCACTCGAAGGAACATCATGCGCTACATGAATTATCTTTGACCTCAAAGAAATTGGAACGAGTACTTGCGTTCTACCGAAACCTTCAGGCTCCAAAACACTCCTCCACACGCGAACCAAGACTCCATCACGCACCTCGTAAAACGAACGTTCACTTCTATCAGGTGAAAGCGCTAAATCAAAAAGACAATTGAAAGATTCGTCAGTGCGTTGCAATTCAATCAATCGTTCTCTCGAACAAATTCCCGAACATTCACCACGAGTCTCATCAAATTCTGTAAACAATTTATCCAAGTCAAAGTCGACAACGTCGATCACATCAGAATTCTTAATTAGAGGAGCGTCAATGTCTACAGCGTCCTGTCTCGCCACGCTCGACTGCACCGTAGTCCCGACTTTACTCTGAGCCCTCGTAACAACCTCTACATCTATCGGTTCATTTTGAACTAAATCATTTCCAATGAGAATATTTATTCCTTTGGGCAATTTGTCTACCAACCCACAAAGAATAATTCCCGAAACAAACTCACTTTCCACTTGCATTTCAATTAATGGGACAGAAACTGGTTCTCCTACAATTCCCTGAATCAATCTATCTTCACCCGTAAAGACATAATCACAAGAATTAAGCCCATCCTTACTAGCTATTGACTGTAATGCACCCGAGTCTCTCAGTAGCACCACATGACGCTGTGTACCCTGTCGTCCGTACACAATTCCACTCTTAACAAAAGGTCTGTACTGCTGATTTATCGTCGAGTTGCCCGAATGTACATCTACCAATCCAATGTTATTGTCTGGATAATTTGTGCCTGCCCTAGCCAAATTTCTTGTTTTCAGCTTTTCACAATTTGAAATCATATGCGTTCTCGCATGACAATATGCACAAGAAACAGGTGTGCCAAACGCACTTGTATAATTCCTACTGGTAGTCCTAGGGCTGCCGAAAGAATTTTGACCTCCGCCTCGTCTCATATTATCGGTGTCATTTGCCCATCCCTTTTCAAATTTAACAGGTGCTACCATTTCCTTCTTGAAAGGTTTATACAGCATGTCATATTCATCAGCCATTCGTGCTGCTTCCGAAAGGGACGTTACTTTACGTTCGATCACCCAACGATGTAAATCCACAGGTAGACAATTCACAAATTGCTCAAGTTTGAAAATTTCCAAAACCTTATCTAAATCAGCCAATGCCCCTTCTCCCTCAAGCCAACTCTTAAACGGAATATTCAACCGATATGCAAAATTTGAATACGTTTCAAGACTACCCTTTTGCAACGCTCGAAACCTTTTCCGATAAAATTCTGGCACTCTTGCATAAGCCGTAAGCAAAGCATTTTTCAGAATGTCATAATCCTTGCATTGTTCCAAGGAGAGCTCGCCGAAAATTTGTAAAGCTTTCCCCGTTAGTTTCGTGTGAATTAACGACGACCATTTATCTTTCGGAAATTGATGTAGCTCCATGGCTTTTTCAAACGACTGCAAATAATGTTCTAAATTTGTGTCGTCAAACCGAGGTACTAATTTCACCGCCGACCCAATATTAAATTTTGTCGTACGTCCAGTCCTTTCTGCATTTTCTTCACTGAAACCCTGTGCTACCTCATCGAAGTCACCTACTGTTAACCTTTCAACAGAACCTCCTAATTCCTTCATTCTCAATTGATGCTGTCTCTGTTTTTCTTTTTCTACCAATTCCATTTGTAACTTCCTCTCAGCTGCTTCCATCTGACTTTTCTTAATCTCATTTTCCATAGACAACCTTTCGTTCTCTACCCTCAACCTCCTTTCTAAAAGTTCTGCCTCTATCCGTAACTTCCTTTCTACTGCTTCTGCCTCTTTATCTGCTTGTTCCTTCTTAGCTTCTGCTTGTTCCTTCTTAGCTTCTGCTTCTCTCCGTAATTTTCTTTCTGTTGCTTCTGCCTCTTTATCTGCTTGTTCCTTCTTAGCTTCTGCTTGTTCCTTCTTAGCTTCTGCTTCTCTCCGTAATTTTCTTTCTGCTGCTTCTGCCTCTTTATCTGCTTGTTCCTTCTTAATTTCTGCTTCTTTATCCAGTTTTCGCAATTCTAATTCTGCTTGTTCCTTCTTTGCTTCTGCCTCCTTATCTAGTCTTCGCAATTCTACTTCTGCTTGTTCCTTCTTTGCTTCTGCATCCGCCTGTATTTGTAATTTCAACTTATCAAGCTCAAAGTTTCTCTCAGCTTCTCTGTCCTCTTTACGCTGTGTACGTGCAATTTCGTCCTGTTCTTTTTTCAATTTCAATTTCAAAATTTTAGCTTGAACCCCCAACTCTGATTTTGGAGAAGAATATGGCGAAGTTAACAATTTAGACAGTGCCTTTTGCATCTGCAATTTAGTAAGACCTTTCACGTCTTGTCCCAATTTCTCCAATTCAACACGTAATTCGTCTTGTTTCAGTTCAAAAATATCCTCCACCTGTAACATTTTTACTGCCTCCGGTGTTTCCATGTTTCAAATTTCAACACAGATACGCCCCTAAAATTCGAAATTCCCTCAACGATACAAAATTCGTATTCAAGAGCCAAATTAGAGCGCAAAAAAAATCCCGCGAGCCCTCATATGTAGCGAGTTCAACCTAATAACATCTCAAAGAAACTCGTTTCTAGTTTAACAGGTATAATTCTCCAAACAAAAATATCAAACAAAAATAATTATCGATACATTACCCAACCGTAGATGACGGTGGAAAACGGTTCGTTCATCACTCACGGAAGAACGCCAACGAAAACCTGGTCTTCAATGCAGCAACAGGCTGACGACCAGAAAATAGACGCGTAGAAAGACGTCAAATACCACAGGTGTAAAGCCTCACGAAACTAGCTTAACTAGCATGCGAACACAGGAAGTACTCGGACAAGACTACGCCCAGTCGGCAGTATCATCAGAGACTTCAGCCACACACCCTATTCTCTATCCTTATATAGTAGATCTTTCCCCGGTAGAGGTCTCTTATTAGCCAAAGAAAACCAGTCAAGCAGGACTGTTACCCATCCTAGAACTAGTCAGTCATGGGATCCTAACAATATATATATATATATATATATATATATATATATATATATATATATATATATCCAAAGGTACAACACACGATAAGTCAAGAAACAGGACCTTCAGTCAGAATAATTATAGATATTAGACCTATATAATAGGACAATAGAATAATAAGAGTTAAACACAACTTAAACTAGACTACTAGAGCGCCTATATATCATTTATAAAGCGTCTTGTCTGTAGCCTTGTTGTTTACGTGGTATTTGTTTCTGTGTCAATTGTGTAGCACTGTTATGTCTTCTTATGCATATGCCTACGCATTCCCTAACCTTTGCCATGCCTAGCTCTTCCTTGAATTTCTCACCTGATTTTATAGAGATGCTTATACCTTGTCTTGTCCTAACGTCTTGTCTTGCTTTGTAGTTGTCTGCAATTCTACTAATTGCGCACAACTTTAAGAAGAGCAGTTCAAAAGGTCAGAATTAATCCATGTCCGCTCATGTCTTATACTGCGTCTTTGTTGTGTTTAGTATTGTCTTTTGTCTTGTCTTGCGATGTGTATGGTGTTGTCCTGTCTTAATCTATAGTTTCTTAATGTCTTGGCGTGTCTTGTTCAGTCTCACTTGTCTTGTATGAGCCTAATCTTGTGGGATTCTTGTCTAGTGTAGCCTATCTAGACTTGTATTGTCTTGCCTTAATTGTCTAATAGGCCTACGTTGCGTCTTGTCTTAGGCCTACGTTTCTTTGTATCATCCTACATACTACCTTGTAAACTTTGAAGGTCGAGATGATGTCGTCGAATGCGATGTAAAGGTCGTTGAGAAAGGTCACGACCTGCATCGGAGTGCTTTCAGTGCACAGGGCAGAGAAGCCGACAATGTCCGAGAAATAGACGGACACTTCTGGAAAGAGTTCCGGATCAAGTCCCGACCCCAACTTCAGTTTATCCGCCACTGTCCTTCACAAACATCAGACAGTAACTACACTGCAATTAATTTAATAATTTTAGGCATACCAATAATTAGGCATACCAATAGCCGAATTGTTGTAGCATATTCAAATTTGAAACAACTCGGCAATTAAAATCATTGCGTTGTCTAAGATGGTGGGAGTGGCTGATCCTGCAGTTGTCAAAGGAGACCGGATACTTTATTTAGCGGAAATTTTTTCTCGACCTTAGTCATCATAAGGTTTGCTTTTCTCTCACAGTATATGTTGACTATACTTTTTGCCCTGCGCCGTTTATGAAGCATATTGCTTTATAATATTCCTATTGAAAAATATTATTTTGCAAGCAGGAAGAGGCACACATAGGCATGTAATCATTCAGATCAAAAGTGGAGGACAAAAGCATCCCTAGTGGTTGGAGTAGAAGATTTAGTAGCAGAGGTTGCATATATGTATGTATGTATGTATTTGTGTATGTATGTATGTGAATATGTATGTATGTATGTGTGTGTATGTGTGTGTATGTATGCATGTATGTATGCATCTACACACACATAGGCCTACATACATACATGTACATTGTATGTATGTATGCGTGTGTGTCTATACCCTTAATAATAATAGCTGTTTTGGGTACCTTACTAAGGTGCTGTTGACGCTAGCGCAGTAGGAGTTTACGCAGACATGTGTACAGAATGTGCGCTGTATATAGCTGTTCATATAGGGTCTTAAGGATACCTGGGTAGCATGCTGTAGAGGAGCATGTCTGTCTTCTTCTTTTCCTCGAGCAGTTGTGTGGTGCGTTCCTCGACCACTTCTTCCAGACTATTCGCGTATTTCTCCATCAGGTTCAACATGTTGTCGACGATGTTTAAGTTTCTTAAAAGTAACATTGTATTCACCGGACGCCTATAGATGCAGTTGAAAGTGACAGCCCGAACAACAATTTCTACTGCATGCATTCAGCTTCATTTTTTAACAGTTACCTGGTGAATCGCGGTGTCCAATTTTCAACCGCAAATGGATCAGAGAACAAGGAAAACCCGTTATGTCATTGAGAGTTAATTGGTTCTCCTATCGTTCATTAGAACTCCACCCACACAGAATCATTGAAGCATCAGCTTTAGGCCAATTTATTTGTTGCCTTTTCTCGTATCACGCTATGTCCTCTGCAGCATTTCCCAGTCTTGTTGTCAAGACCTTAAACCTCAAGACCAAGACCAAGACCAAGACCTTGAACCTCGAGACCAAGACCAAGACCTTGAACCTCGAGACCAAGACCAAGACTTTGAACCTCGAGACCAAGACCAAGACCAAGACCTTGAACCTCAAGACCAAGACCGAGACGAAGACCCAAAAAATCCCATTCAGGCCAAGACTTCTTTTCCTTACACAAAAAATTGTGGAGTCGATATTTTAATGAAAACATGAGTCGTTTATTTTATTCAAGCAAATTAACTTTAACTGCAGATTGCAGAGAATTCCGAATTCGTATTTACAAAAGTCCTTCATGCAAAATGTTATTCCAAATGCCTTTTGTAGTTTATAGAAAAAAAACAATTCGCTCAGAATTTTCTGACCAAGAGGCTTGTGGGCCTCATAAAAATTCCGCCATGTGAAAAAAATACTTTCCATATAGCTAGGTGCTGAAGTCGCTGGCACACACAGTAACTTTTCGAGCACTGGATGTAAATGTACAAATCGTGAGCCTTTTTGAAATCCTCCCATGGTTTATCAGACCGTCTGGCTTCAGAAACAAGTCTCGACAGGGTTTCCATATAAGCCTACAGCATAACTTAGTTGCTACTGCCCATGGGTTTTCCTGACCAACAAGGCTTGCATCCGTCCGTAGGTATTTGTTGTAGGTTATGATGCAAACAGGTTTGATAAGTTTTTAAATTCTTGAGTTTTGTTAATGACTGTTCATACTGACAGCCGGTCTTGGTTTGCGAGACCAAGACCAAGACTTTGAACCTCAAGACCAAGACCAAGACCAAGACCAAGACCTTGAACCTCAAGACCAAGACCAAGACTTTTGGTCTCAAGACCAAGACCAAGACTTTTAAGAACGAACTCGAGTGCACTCGAGACCAAGACCTCGGTCTCGAGGACAACAAGTCTGGCATTTCCTTGGGCATCTGATGGGACACGTATGGGTCCCATCAGATGCCCGTATGGGCTCTGTGATGGGTTGAATATGGGACTATGGGTCCTAATTTAGCTCTATGTAGGCATGCTGGCAGAGGTAGTGCGTTTGCAGAGTGCATTTTGGATGGATTTAGTTAAATTGTGTTATTTTAGTTTGCATTTTAGCTTTCAGACTTTAACTTCGTTAGGTACCTTGCCTGCATAACGTAACATAACATAACAAAACATGGCTGAAAACCTGTAAGGCGCAACTTCAAGGAAAAACTCATCAAGGAGAACCAAAATGTAGCCCATATAAAACCCATATTCCCACATGGGACTCGTTTAGAGCCATATAGTTCCCATCATAATGCCCATCATAGGCGTAATGTGTGGGGCTACGAGATGTACCTGTACCCCCACTTTTTGGACTGGGGTACCGTGCCTCTGCTTTTTAAACAATGCCAATCAATATTTTTGTTATTGTGCCTTCCCAGAGATTGCAGTCTCCGCCTTACTTCGTCTTTACTTAGACAGAGTGAGGAGTATGTACCACAAAAGTACGAAATTACTTATACACAGGTAAACCGAGAGCCAGACGAACAGGGTCACAGGTATTCTCAGACAGGCAGACTTTCAGGCACACAGGTCACCCGACAGACTGACCGCCGTGACCGGCCCACAGGCGCCACAGATCTTGGCCACGGCTACACTCTTCTTGGAAAGATCTGACATTACCCTCACTCTCCGCCTTATGGTTGTCATCTTAGTCATATCGGGATGTGGAGATGTAGGTCAAAGCGCAAGCTTCTGTACCCTTCATTAGTTATAAATCCGTATACGGACCCACACTCATATTGTCGGCCTTGAAATGACTCCTCAACCCTCAGTCCTCTCACAATCTTAGCATCAATAACTGTCCTTGGTTAAGTATATCCGAGCCGGCGAGCTGAAGAAAACTCCCTTCGTTACATGATTTAGCATTTAAGACGTCGTTGATTATGATCTATACACGTCGTCTTCCAAGTTTGCTGATAAGGAAAATGGATAAATTTATTCTGAAACGAAAACCAGTAATTGACATTATAGACGATAAAATTGCAATTAGGGAGGTAAGCTCATCAGCGTTTCGTAATCGGTTACTGGCAGGGTTATAATTATGTCCAAAATGGTCTCCATGTGAAAAACGAAAGTGGAGAAGAAATTGGTACCCCCAATTTTCTAGACCAAAGTTTACGCCCCTGATGCCCATGGAAATGCTGGCCAAGTAGGTCCTCCTTTTTAGACGAAATTCCTTTTAGTGATTTTTCAACGTATTCTACTTGGGTAACCCATAAAAGCCACACACTTCCTAGCCTACATAATTATCCTTTCCTAACGATATGGTATGCACACACAGAACTGATGAACTCTTACTCCCTTACAAACAGTCTGAGAATCTCACCTTCCGGTATGGATGGCCGAGAACCGAGTTTTAATCTGCGAGAAATCCGGTCTGATGGCCGGGTCATCTTCCCAGCAGTCGTGTATAAGCTGAAGAAATCGCATATCCGATCCGCCGGAGTTTCCGAGCATTGGTCGGAACGGTGGACACTCACAGTTCCTTACTCTCTGGATGATGTCTTCAGGAAAAGCATGAACAGAATAACAGAGGTCTAATTATAGGCACATAATAAAACAAACATCCGAGAGAACGTAAGCCGATGTATGTAGGCCTATAGGCCTACGTATGTACGTACAATCGTACATGCCCAGTGGCGGCGATCTTGTCTGAGCGGTGGGGGGGGGACAAAGTCGGCAAAAAAATTTCTTAGGAGACATTCCACGAAAAAGTTCAAAAGTTCTACACTTTTCCAGAATTTATCTCCCAAAAAAGTTAACGACCTTTTTTTTAGTCATTGACCTTTTTCTTGAAACTTTCTCAATCACCTTTTCCTAAACCTTACAACTTTAACCTTTATGACCTTTTTTTAGTCCTTCACCTCTTTTACGACTTTTTTACGGTCTCACATTACCTTTTTACCTTTCTTTTAAAACATATGTCCACAACATTCAGCATCTTTTTTAGAAATGCAACTTTTTCTTAGAATTTCGGGGGGACACTTCTCCTGAAAAATTTTATTTTTACCTCATCTGGTCACAAAAGGCTGTGAAAACGCTTACACGCAGTTCCATTTGCTGCCCTTTTTCAATCTTTCTTCAAAATTGGGGGTACACATGTATGGCGTGTCTCCCCCCGTCCCCCTTAGATCGCCGCCCATGTACATGCCGCTTGTTTTGTTGTCTGTTTGCTTGTTTGCTTATAACGAACGGACGGACGGATGACCGGTTGGCTGGATATAGGGAGGGGCCTACTTTGTGAGGAAACATTTGTATAGCGCCACCATAGAGTCTCTCATTGACGCTGTTTGCGCTGCGTGGCTCTCAGTCATATATAATTATGGGAAGGTCGTATAGGCTATGTATGTTGTTCGAGGAAATGTAATGTGCTTTGCAGTAAGCGGAACACAGCGAGTTTCTAGACTTTCTACTTTCTAACTTCCCTCAACAGTTCTACTCTATACATTCGAATGATTTTTTTAAGACTCGCAGGCTTAAATGACGCTAGTCAATAAATTTCCTTTAAGTCCATTTTAAAGGCGATTTCCTTCTCTCTGCCAGACGCCAACAGCCGCACAAATAAGTTACAATTGTGGGTCGGTTGTTACTCGCACTGAGTCATTACGTAATTTAGACGTAATACTGTATGAGTAATAATCAATAAAGGGGAGCCAATGTTAGTATAAGCCTGTGGTCTCCAACTTTTTTTCGGCGAGGAGCCGCGTTGCAAAGTTTAGCAACGTGTGGGAATCGCATTGCAGAGTTTAGCAACTGTTGGTAGCCGTCATGGTTTAAGGTCGAAGTCAGGAGCACAACAAATACTAGCGGATAACACTAAGTTTATTACCGCTAGCATTAATCATAACATATAATATTACGGAAACAGTCCATTTTTATACCGTAAGTTTATTTCACCACATAGAAAATGTCATTTCCTGGAAAGCTCTGGAGAGCCGCTACAGAACTTTTCGAGAGCCGCATGCGGCTCGCGAGCCGAGGGTTGGTGACCACTGGTACTATATCAGCTATTAGCTTTTCTTTGCTCTTCTTGCACAATACTTGCTGATTCATAACTGTAATTGTAATACTTGTTTTGTGCGATAAACAATTCAAGAGGCGCTACAACACTTAGCAACGCAAGACCACAACGTGCCTCGTGCATTACGATAGCTATTCAGTCAAATTTACAGGTTATATAAGATAAATAAGAAACGATTGAATGGTTAACTCAACCGACCAAACAACAAGCAACATCGATAGATAGGCCTAGATTATATGAAATCTTTTCGAGGCCTACCCTTAGACCTTGTGTGTACGTTTTCTCCGAGGAAGAAAGGACCTTGGCTATAAAGAATCTCCTGAAGAATTATGGCGAAGCTGTAGACGTCGGCTTTTTGAAGTCCAGCCAATGGCACTGAAGAAGGAGTGGCATTAAGGACTTCCGGTGCTGTCCAGAGCAGCGCTGTGCAGCGAAACAATTTCCACTTTTATTATTATTATCATCATCATCATTATCATCATCATCATCATCATCATCATGATCATCATCATGATCATCATCATCATCAACATGGATGTTCTTCGTTTGTGTCGTGCTTATTATTATTATAAATTATCATCGTCATCATAATTATCATAATTGGAAGAAGAAGTGAAAGAAGAAGAAGAAGAAGAAGAAGAAGAAGAAGAAGAAGAAGAAGAAGAAGAAGCATAAGAAGACGAAGAAGAAGAAAATAGAAAACGATAAAGAATAATAACAATGAAACAACAACAATAGAGAGCAACAAGAAAATTTCAAAATTAAAGTACAAGAAGAAACGGCGACATATATGAAAATGAACGCACTAAAAACAAAACAGTTGATAAACGAAAGAAAGAACAATCGCTCGCGAATGATTAAACGAGCGACGACCAGAGAAGACTTCTTACCTGCGTAAGTTTCGTTCTCTGAGTCGTAGATGGTTGGTCGAAGTCTGACGAGGCCCCAGTCGGCGACTCTAATGACCCATCGACTGTCGATGAGAACGTTGGAGCTCTTCAGTCGACCGTGACACACCAGAGAGCTCTTGTGTAAATACTCCATTCCCTGAATCAATCAGCAGAGCCTTGAATTGTTAGCAGAAAAAGATTGGTTGACAGCACAATTGAAACGTAAATTAGGCATTGAATTGGTCCGATGAAAGAAGGTATTTGTCCTGAAGGGGCAGTACAGTCAGAGGTTTGAAGTGTTAGCGATTTAACTTTCTTAGCTGTAGTAGAAGAGGGTAATTTGCCAGTTATCTTCCTTGCCGTCTGGTCTTCCCGACGACAGTGTGCGGTACTCATTTCATCGATGAGTTCAGTAGGGGGCGCAAGTGTTTAACGGAAATCTGGAAACATCTTTATGTTCTGGCGGGGCTTTAAATTAACCCCGGCTTTTCAGTTGACTACCAACACACTAAAGCCATTAAACTATTGCGCACATAGGCTATATTGAGTAAGCCAGAAATGCGGTGAACTGAATTTCAATTTAATCGAATATTGTCATATACTAGATCATTAATTGATTTTAAAAAAACGCAGATTTCTATTAGTCTGTTTATTAAACTGTTTGTTTGATAATTGGTTTCACCTTGATTATTTCGCAAATGAAAGTCCACTTGAAGTTTTGATCCAAATTCATCACTTCGTCGCTCAGAACATCCTACGATCAACAATTACAATATTAGTAATTAATAGTAAATCGCAGTGCAAAACCCAGTGGTTTGCTGCAAAAATTAAGGCTAAGTTTACACTCGGGTTTACTACTCGGAAAGCGATGACCATATGAAGTGAGAGTGACACTAGGCAAAGCAAATGAAAGCTATTCTACTAGATGATGACATTGGCATTTGCCCGTCGAGTTGAAGCTTTTGAAATAGTTTGACTGGAGACTGGAGTTGAGGTTGATGTTCATTGCTGAAGCTTAGGTTTGGGCTTCAACCTCTCTGTGAGGAATCAAGCCTGGATTCCCGTGGGAACCGACAGTTGAACGAAGAAATCGAGATTGGACATGCACCGCCAGCAGGCGCCACGATATGAAAAGTAGTAAGGCAAATTAGAGGGTATGGGGGATGGAAGCTTTTAACAGACAAAAAGAGGTACGGCAAAAATATGTTGTTGCCGTACCACCTTAAAAGTGGTACGGCAAAAGTCGTACCACAAACATAGCACCGCCAGCAGTGGCGGCGCCACGATTTGAAAAGTAGTAGGCCTACGGCAAATTAGAGGGTATGGGGATGGAAGCTTTTAACAGACAAAAAGTGGTACGGCAAAAAATATGTTGTTGCCGTACCACCTTAAAAGTGGTACGGCAAAAGTCGTACCACAAACATAGCACCGCCAGCAGTGGCGGCGCCACGATTTGAAAAGTAGTAGGCCTACGGCAAATTAGAGGGTATGGGGATGGAAGCTTTTAACAGACAAAAAGAGGTACGGCAAAAATATGTTGTTGCCGTACCACCTTAAAAGTGGTACGGCAAAGTCGTGCCACAAACATAGGCGGCGCCGCCACTGACCGCCAGAGGTCGATCGGAAGGAAGTCGGGATCGATGATCGACCAACGACGAGACACAGATGACTAGGTTATCGAATAGTATATTAACGCACAGAAACGATTTGTTGATCCTATCCTGGTTCTGCCTCTGAACCAACCCATGACCACCATCACCGACGATTTCCACTGTAGCACCTTTCCGTCTCCTCGGCCTGACCTTCTGCATTTTGACCTGGCGCCGATGCTGACCAAACAAGGTGATCCTTACCATCTTACGGGCTTGATTTGATATAGAACGGGTGCTTATAACCTGGTCTACCTGCCCCGGATCTTGCGTGGCGCTGAGATATTTCGGAGATTTACATGTGCATTACATTGTCTTCGCCATCATTGACGAATATCGGCAGTGCTAATTATCATCTAATAGTTGATTGCACTATGATACGATTGACTGACGTGCAGACTTCCTCTGGAACAGAAGCCGGTCAGTAAACAGATGTTTCTGGGTTCGATGCACATTCCAACGAACGAATTGAGGTTTTCGTGACTTATATCGCGCATCTACATCGACAGAAACAAACAGTTGCAACATCTAGAATGCCTTAGATAAGACATATCGGTCGATTTATAGAGCGCCTATAGTTCTGGTTTATCTGGTGCCAGTTATAAAGATGACAGAAATGTAAAGGAGACAGAGCATCACGACCACAATTTGTGTGGCGTGTTCTTGCGGTTCTGGGGTCTATTCGCAACAATGCAGGATAATGTTCAATAGGCTACGTCTGAAATGCACTTAGAGAAAATAGTTAGCTTGGGAGTTAAGAACGACTACTGGAATCATGAGATTAATTTTATGTGGCGATTGGTGGACAAATGGTCGAGTGCTTGATAACAATGCAATGAATGTCGATTTCGCATGACGAGCCTAGAATTTTAAACCACGGGACAGAAGCGCAGAGCCGACGCGCTATCCTCTCAGCTGCTGTACCAACTCATCGTGGACCTACAGTAGCCTAAATGTTCCCTTAAGTAACATTATTCTACGTTATAAATCACGAATTGCTAACTATGCTCTCTCAGGATCTGGCTACCTTATTCCACTTTTCTCCTATCCTTATGCCTCACTTGATTCGCAGTAACTTCTCTCTTCATGGTTATATCTTTGATTGTAATATTATGTTTACCATGTACAGCGCCGTGCGTTTGCTAGTGCTTCTCAATAAAGAATATAGTTACTTGCTTACTTACTTATTTCAGTTCGCCTGCTTAACCGCATGGACTTACCGCCTTCAGTTCCAGGAGATCTTTTCTCGTGAGTGTGACGTTTTCAACGGCCAGGTACTTTATGGCGACCTTCGTCCCATTGTAATGACCGATTCGCATGTTCAGGACATATGGACTGAACCCAGGTGAGTCCGAGACCGTGGTATCGGACATGCTGGACGAAGTGAGAGCACAGGAACGCGCCTGTTCCACATCCAACCCATTACATCAAGTATACTTACACACGTATATGCATATATATATATATATGTTATATAGGCTATCTATATATAGGGTCAGATAAGCCAGTCAAAAAGGAGACCAAGGAAGAATTTAGAGAAAAACAGTCTATCAGTTTCAATGTTTGGGGGAAACCATATCCGGATCCCGTTCTCACTAACCCTCATCAGAGCCTATCTCAATAATAATAAATTATAAAGTTACGAATGGAGTTCGAGCATTACAGTTGGTAGACCAGGTCATAATTGTATGAGCAATGAGATTGACAGAGCACGCTCTTACCCAGACGGGCTTGAACGATATTCCTCTTTTTTTCGGTAACAACTACAATCTGTATAGGAGAAGCTGTTGGGATGAGTAGCGTAAGATGCTAGGAAAATGAGGCAGCACGGGAATGCGGGGCTTCATAGACGCTCTTGCTATCCAATTGTCTTGTATATGAGGGCCTTTTGTAATTCGATACACATCTTCTAATTAGTAGGCCGCACATCTGAGGTCTAACTCACGGAAAAAAGTCACTGTTCAGGGAGTAATTAACGATGTCATGATCTCACGTGGCACGATATTCCTTCGAGCGTCACATCTCATTACAATGCAGGCATCACACAATCTATACAGCGCATGATACTTAGACGATGGGTTCCAACAACGAATTAAGTTTGTTGACTACCGTTTCCCTTTAAGCGATCATCAATTTCGATCACCAATTCAGCAGCATTTTAGTGCATTATGGGGACGTCGCTGTTGAAGCCATTAGACCAGATTAGACATTTATGCGTACATATATAGATATAACCATGTCTATAGCAGAGACGCTTGGCCTCGGCCTCAAGACTAAACTTGGTGTATGCAGCCTCGCAGGCCCTCTGGCCTCGAAATGTTAGCCTTACGTCCTCTAGTCTCGAGAGTTCTGGCCTATAGGTCTCGAGGACGCCTTTTTGGAGAACTTTGCCGTATTGTTCCGTTGCTAACGTACTTTATAGGAACATAGAACAGTAACCGACAACCGAAGCCTGATCCCAGATATCCTGACTTGAACAACATGGTTCTTGCTGAATTGATATGATATAGTGCTGGTGTTAAGCTGCTGTGCCTGACGCAGATTTTGTGTGACGCTGAGAAATTGTGGAGGTGTATGTTTACATGCACATGACCTTATAGAAAGAAGCCATTAAGCTACATACCAAATAAATTCATGTCTTTTAAAAGAGAGATGGAGGTGATCCGGGACGCAAACAACAAACAGGCAGATAAACGTAAGAAAGCCACAAAATAAGGGTTAATAGTCACAATTTTGATGCGTTGTGTTGCCTTTGGAGGATGGGGTGCAAAAATGTGTACTATATGCACAGAAGCTTCAGAGACCATCAATGCGTCTGCAACACAGCTATGAAATGTATTTCTATCTAGATACCATAATAATGCTGCCTTGGCTTCTTTGCATTGCTTTGTGAACGACGACGTCTTCGTACTTGACTTTCCATTTCATCATCACGACATCCTCTTCGAATTTCTTGCGTCTGCAAAAACCAAGTCAGCGGCAGAATCTAAGAAATAACTGGCATAAAAATACTGACCGACTCGCATGTTAATGACGGGGACGGACTGAACCCAGCTGGGTTGAAGAAGATGTTCTGAGAACATCGTTTAAGCGTGAAGAAGGGAATGGGACCCTGCAATAAGGAACGTACGTGCGATGTTAGGACATATAACAGTATGGCCAAAGTTAATGTTTGTATGTATGTTATGTATTTAAGTATGTATGTGCTCATGTGCATATGTACGTATGTACATACTTACATAGTGTACACGTATATATGCATGCATGCATATATGTATGTAGCCTATGTATGTATTTATTTATAACCTTCAGACGCGTGCAGTATGCTACATCTAAATACAACGGCCAACAACACACAGACGTTATTTGTGTGTGCGTAGTCCTATATACTGACCCTGCCAACATTTCCATGGGCATGAGCTGGGATCCATGTGGGCTCCATACGGGTCCCATCAGGGGCGCCCGCAGGCTTAAAAAAATTGGACGCACAACAACAAAAATTGTCAATTTAGATAGCACCTAAATGCTTTAACATGCCGTATTGCCGTTTAACAAAATAACTTAAGAATGTTCTGTTTTGCATGTTATGTAGAAGATTCAATTGTTTTCAAAAATATCGCTGCGAAGCCTATTCCTTGTGTGGATTTGATTTGGTGAGTGGACGCACGTGCGTCCAGTGCGTCACGCTGCGGGCGCCCCTGGGTCCCATTATGGAAATATGGGTCCTGTATGAGCACCACGTGGGCAAGCTGGCATGGGACTTTAGTGACAAGGCTTGCTTACCTGAAGAATGACGATGACTTACCTGTAGAACTGCCAGACCATGACAGTCACAAGTGTCAGTAACAGAATCGAAAGGGTGACAGCAACGACAACAATTTCATTTTGAGCTGTAGCGTCGTAGGCGTAAAAGAGTAAAAACAAAACTTTACCAAAGATGTCTGGTATTAGTTTTAACAGCTTTTCATAAATATACCTAAATATGATCATTGGATAGGCAAAGCGAAGCTAATTAAAGCTAAGCAAAGTTAAAATGAGATGAGGTGAGATAAGATGATATGATATGAGATAAGATTGGATGAGGTAAAATAGGATCAGATCGGATAGGATTACATCGGCTTAAAATATATTAGATCAGCTAAGAATTGATGGTCTTATATAAGATTAAATCAAAGGAAATCAAATCAACTTCGATCATCTCATGCGTGTTGACCTAAGTTCCTAAAGTTAAGCTGGAACAAATGTTTGTGGATGACAACAAAAGCCATGAAGAAAGAATACAATTATATGACAACCTTTTTTCAATAATATATATATAATTGATTCCGGCGTAAAATGCCTTTAACGTTCATCTAGACAAAGAGTGGCCCTGCTGCCTCGACTATATAAATTATGATGGGGAGTAAGAGAATTAGCTATTACAGCTTGTGTCGCCACACCAACCTACTGTCACATCACCGCCGAAAGTTACCTGTAGCAGTGTAGCACATTATCAATGCTTCTGAACCATCAAATTGCGGAAACTATTTTGCCTTGTTTCAAATTTACCTGCAGGCAGATTTCTTCCATAACCCTGTGTGATTGATCTTCGTGTTGCGTACGCATGCATGCACTCAACATTGAAATCTCATGTCCTTTCAATGGCTGAGCTAGCTATGCCTATCTGGAGCAGCTTTCACCTGCGTCTATACGTGACCTCCTGGGCAGGAAGATAGTCTACACGTGCACTCTTTATTCGCCGATTGAAAATGAAAACTGTTCTCTTTCCGTGGCTGGGCTGAGAGTGCCTCCTAGTAGAAATCTCGAAGAGGCGCTATATAAATTCAATGAATGGGTTGAAAACGACCATAATTTGGTATCAGGCAAATAACATGACTTAATCGTTAGCCTGGTATGCGGGCTAGTAGGAAGAGGGATACTTTACAAGCGTGTATCCATTGAGAATATGCCAAGGCGTTGTACTTGTCTATATGTATAAATTTCTCTTAATGTGCTAAGCGACAGATGATTTACCTTTGACAAGTATACATCTCTCATTCAGGAAGCCGCAGACTGGACGGTCGTCAGGAAGTGGTAGACGCTGGACGCTGGAGAGGATCTTAACCTCCTACTCAAAGTAACAGAAATGAAACAGCGATGAAGATTTCATGGATTGGTCGGAATGGGTAGAAGTGGTAGAGTGAGTGAATGTTATGTTTGGTGGTGCATTGGCGGACCGTAGATGAATAAATGGATGGATAGATAGATGGCCAGATGGTGGATGGGTGGATAGACGGTTGTATGGATGAAAGGATGCATAGATAGACGGATGGAGTGTCCTGTTTCAGATAAATTGATGTAGGACTGCACTGGAAGGATGACTGTGTGGACTAATAAGCAGAATTTATATAGTTAGGGCAGCAAGGTCATTCTTTTTCTAGATGAATATTAAGAGGGATTTTAAGCCGGACTCATTGTGATTATGTATTAGGCCTACTGAACGAGGTTATCAGTTTAATGTAATTTTCTTTCTTCTTTCCTTCTTTTTGCAATATGAAACTAGAACACTAGTTTGATGATAATAAGATGAAACCTTAGAGCTTCCATCGAGCAAAGTTTGATTCACTGTTTCGGTGTCATAAGCGACACTAGTGTCGTTTCATTACTTTAATTAATTTTTACGTGTACTTTAACAATTAAGGCTACGAATTAGTCAAAGACTGGTTGCCTATTCAAAAGAAATTGACAACTTTGTATTGGTTTCACACACTCGATCCAGTCTGCACTCTGGAGATCATGCCTATTGCTAGTAAATATAAACCGTGACATATCGCTCCTAAGATCACCATAGGACACTCAGTTCAACAACAACTATATGTTAGAATGTATCAATCCATGAGACGGTTTGACACCTACTCCAGATGCCAACCCGGAAGTGCAACAACACCCTCAGACCACTTTCTCTTTCACAGCAAAGTCACTTAAATTGAAAGTACGAACACTGATCTCTCCATACCTTTTGTTGAATGATTAAAATACATGTAGGCCTAGCATATGCATGCAAAAAGATCTGTACCAGCCAAGGGGTACACTTTGTGACGTTGAAATAGACTTGAGTCAACGGGACGAGCATGTGTTCCTGGTAGGTGTCACCATTTTCTGGCAGATACCAGATCTTGTAGTCCATTATGCGATCGCACTTGTAGTCGATGACCACCTTGCCAGTTATACCTGAGTGGCATAAAGAAAACACGCCAACTAACATAATGAACCAGCATCCGCAATTCTCAATAGTGTAGCAGATGGCAAAAAAAATATATCCTGTTTTGACAACATATATAGGCCTACAGGTGGAGGGTTTCACGTGGCAGCACAAGCTTCTTGGTAACAAACATGCCCTGCCAATATTTCATAATTTATAACACTAGAATTAAGAATTAGAACTAAAATATCATAATATTTTTTAATCATACTTTATTCTTTTTTGGGCGGTCGGCCCAGTCCAAGTCTGGGCGACCCGCCCACCGGAAATTTCCCAGTGTCCCGGCGCCCCAGTCCAAGCCTGTAAACACCTACTACGTATATTACTGAGCGTGGACGGTAGGCTACGTGTAGAGCTATACAAACCAGAGTACTGTATAGAGAAAGAGTAGCTGCATCGTAGCCTACCGTCGAATGTGAGGTTTCTTCCAGCGTTGAGATAGGCTGTTCCGTCTCGATAGTTGTGTGTTCCAGATGAGAGAAATTTGTCGACGAGAATCGCGAGAACGTAGAAGGCGTCGTATAGGAAGAGTGAATAACGAGAACCCTATAATAGAACACACACGGATCATCAAACAGACCTTTGACCTTTAGTTGTATGATGAGGGCGCCACAGACGACATGTATGATTGTGGCTTTGTTGCTAGAGGGATTTTATGGTGAACTATAAATCCGAAATCACCGCCTAATAGCAATTGATGCGACTGATGCACCTGTAGATGAATCTCTGTTGTACATCTGTTAAGGACGCATAGTTCATCATTTATTCGTTTACCGCGCTGCAGAACTTTCGATTAGTTACATCGCGGAAGCTGGTACCAAGAGCTACGACTAACAACGCAGGTGTCGTGACTCTACACATCATGAGATGCTTCCTGCTCCATTTGTGCAGTAACACACGTTCAACCATCCAGGCACACTGCTTAAAAAGGTGCTATACAAAATTTTTACATATACGCATACATGAATTAACTCGGCCCTTGCCCGTACCCTGGTAGTGCCAGTACCAAGCCTGGATAAAGGAGGAGGGCGACCCTAATCATCTTTTTTACGACACAGTGTCATTAAGCAGCAACTAAACACGAATTAAGCTTTGTTCTCAGATTGTAAGGAAACCTGCTGTAGAATGAGGGACCGAACACTGTGAAGCTGATATGTTGCATGCTGGCAGTACGGGGAGGGAACCATCAGATCATTCTCTGTTACAGAGCGAAGAGATATACGGCCAGATAAGGATGACAATGCACGTAACCCTCTATTAGGTATGATGGAGCAGAACCAGCCACGCAGTACACATCAACATCAGGATCTTAAACTCAATGCGTCCTCGTATGGACAACCAAAGTAGACAACCATTGCAGAGTGGTTGTGTTCCGCGGTTCCAAATACTTTTCGAGACGCTCTAAGAGAATGCCATGGTCGACCGAGTCAAAGCTTAGGCTTTCAAAGAGTGTAGGCAGAGTTACGTGACTCCGATAAACGGCCACAAAGAAATTAGCAATAACTCGTTGGTTTAACACAATACTGTATGTTTGCATCTGGACATTGGTTGTCGGATTAAACCTTCCGAAACAAGACTGTTGTTTGCGTAAAAGGGAATTCAAGTCCAGTTACCATGTCAACTGCACCGTTTGGGTAAGAGGGAATTCACGTCCAGTTACCATGTCAACTGCACCGTTTGGGTAAGAGGGAATTCACGTCCAGTTACCATGTCAACTGCACCGACACGATCTTCTCAGCCATCTGCCTCAAAAAGATTGGTTTGACAATTTATAATTGGCCGTGCCATCAGCATCCAGCCATTGGCGTTTAAGTCCAGGCACGGTAATCTCCCGCTTCTGGAAGGCGGGAAGGGACACCCTTAGACAAATGGATATTGAACGACACTGTATGCAACAACAAAGAATCCTGCTCTATTATACTATTTTTCTTAGAGTAGCAAGAACATACGGTTAGTCCTTTTTCGAGCGAGGCCGTGTAGTTCCAAGGAGGCTTGGCCAGTTTCATCGGCATATCAGCCATGAACCTAATCGCTCGTTCACTCTCAACAGCGAAGTCCACGGACACCTAACAACACAACACGAACAACAGCGAACGCAGTCACCAGATATGCATCGACGAATTTCCTTTTCGTCTTCGTTGTCAACATAATCATCATCATCGTCGTCGTCTAGTCAGGGCCGCCGACAGAAATTCCGGGCCCCTAGGCAGAGCAGTCACGAGCCTCTAGGCAGAACAGTCACGGGCCCCTAGGCAGAGCAGTTACGGGCCTCTAAACTATCTTAAGGCTTAATATAAATATAATATCGTAGGGTCGCACGAAAAAAAAACACAAATTTAAATGATTAAAGTGTGTGTACGACCGTACGATATTATATATATATATATATATATATATATATATATATTATATATATATATATACACACAACTATCATTTATTAAGATGCTTAAGTTTAAACTGATTGTAGTTAAGCGTCAAATAATATATTTTAAAAGGCATAAATCATAAACTTTGTATAACTGATAATAATATTTTGATTGCGGGCCCGGCCCGGGCCCCTAAAAAGTCGCCGGGCCCCTGGGCATTTGCCCCCCTGCCCCCCCCCTCTCGGCGGGCCTGCGTCTAGTGTATCACCATCATCATGCTTGTTTTCATCATCAACGGCTATTGCAACAATATCTTTCTCACTTATCATAATGGTCGTCGTTTTCGTCGTCGTCGTCATCATTTCCCTCGAACTTGAGTTTCAATATGTAAATGATGAAGTTCAATATTTTCAGAGACAGCCGCATCCAAAGCGTTGATCTCGTGAGCTGTAGACTTCACCAACTTTTTGTATGTATGTACGCATGTATTTATGTATTTTCTTTATTTATATGTGTATGTATGTATGTATGTACGCACGTATTATATGCTTGTGTATGATGTATGTATATATGTATGTAGGCCTATGTATGTACTTGCGCATGTATGTATATATGTACGGATGTATATGTATGCTTCCATGTATATATATATTTGTATGTGTGCATATATGTTGTTATGCGTGCATGTGTGATGTATGTATGATGTATGTATACGTGTGTATATGCTAGTATATATGTTTAAAGATACTTGAGACAGAGCCATTTAAGTATCTCAGAAACGCGCTATTGGCGTTGCCCGTCATCCAATATCTCATGTTTTACTGTCATAGTGCGATCTGTGAATAATATCGGGTGACGGGAGAGACTTAAGAGTAGGCTACGTGCTAAAAACTATGCAAAGATATATCTTTCATGCGAGGTTGAGTTTGCAGAGGAAGACATCTTCCCTATGTATACCTTACAAATCGCATATATTTAATGTAAATAAGTGCTGTGTGAATGTCAGTTCAGCATCAGTTGACGGTGGCTCAGAGCATAGACGATCACCACGCATTAAATGCTTCCTATTCTGCCAAACAGCAAAGCAAACAGCCATGATGGCTCATTTTCTGCACTAAACTACACGTCAATATGCGATCAACGGGCGCCTAACAGGCTGCCAAGACGTGTGTTCTATAAGATTTGATAATAATTGTACTGTCATATGCTACAAAGTTACTTATTGCGTTTTGTCAGTGAGCTTGTCGATAAACACGAATATTATTATTATCAGTGTCTCATCTGCTGTAAGAAACGCCAGCATTGGTCTCTGTGGCACTCGCAACACACCTGCAAGGCATAAACATAGGCAGCCTTTGCAGTGATATCCATGGAGTCGTTTCGAATCCATGGCGTCCGAAAATTCTCCGGTGGCAGTTGACTGGTCAGCAAAAAGACGAAATCGCCGCTGGTCATTGACATCTGATGAGCAGCCAAGAGGAACGATCGCGTGAAATTGTCATCACCACAAACCAACACAACTAAACACGACACACGTAGCAATAAAGAAATTATTCGGAGAAAACAAGAAACCATTCTTGGACGGGTAGGACTCGATCGTCAAGAAGGCTATAATAATAGTATTAATAATAATGATAATGATTATAATAATAATAATAATAATAATAATAATAATAATAATAATAATAATAATAATAATAATAATAATAATAATAATAATAATAATAATAACAGTAATAATAATAACAATAACAGTAGCCGTTCCAGACCCTTAGCAGTTTTACTAATATTAAAGTCCCTGAGGGATCATTTTTTACCTCGGGGCAAAAAAAATTAAAAATAACAGTAATAATAATAATAATAATAATAATAATAATAATAATAATAATAATAATAATAATAATAATAATAATAATACGTTAAATGACCTGGTACGTTCAATGACCTGGCAGAGGACGAGGCCTGATTTCCTGGAAACAACATTTTAGCAGATTAATATTTAAATCCCCGACGGATCATAATATACCTTGGGCAAAAAATAATAAGATATTATTATCATCATCATCATCATCATCATCATCATCATCATCATCATCATCATCATCATCATCATCATCATCATCATCATCGTCATTATCAGTATTAGGCCTAAGTACTGTTATTTTAATTAACTGTAGTAGTAAGCATGGCGCGTCATTTAATTCTAGTAATACGACTAGGTATGTTGTTTCATCTGATTTATGCGTCTGTTTACTTCTTGCGGATGTCTTTATGGTGTGTAACCAATCCTTGGCCGTTGCGTCGTCAAGGGTTTCGCTGCTGATGCTGAGCTCCGTTGCTATGGTGAATCCGCATTCGTCGAAGACGTCCTTGATAGCATCCGTCAGGTACTGGCACTCATGAGTCGTCGAGTAGACGAGGGCAGCCAGCGTCCACTACAGATGACCACAGGTGACCACAGTTCGAGACAGAAACTAGAAGCTGAAAGCTCAGCTGTTGACTAGGCCAGAGGCCTTACATTTAAGCTAGGACTAATTTTAAAGGCGGAATTTTAAAATAATTTATATAAAGTTAGAAATTCATAAAAAATTCTCGAAACTCCAAATATTTTCAATTGGCTAATGAGCTCAATTACGAATCATAATCTAATCATAATAGTTAAAGAAGACAATGCCAATAAGATCAAAAGCATCATTCGTGGTCCGGTGATTGTCCTTCTAAGTAGACAGGGTACAACATTGAGACATTGATTATTTCTAAAATTATTGTAGTTGTATCCGAAGCATGCAGGATAATCTCTAAACTCAGGACACCATTATGACTACGTTATATAAGCAGCATTTCATATTATGTGGAGACAATAACATTACCTTACCTGCCTCGTAAAATTTGTAATTTGTTATTTGCAATCTAGAATTTATATAGCACCACTCAGAATCAGAGACGCTCCCGACCCAGGTCAGTGTCGTCACTGGCAAAAAGAAATTTCTTTAAGGCGCTTGCGGAACAATACAGGAGAGAGAGATAGACTGACAGACAGACAGACAGACAGACAGACAGACAGACAGACAGACAGACAGACAGACAGACAGAGACAGAGGGAGAGACAGAGACAGAGAGAGGGAGACACAGAGGGAGAGACAGAGACAGAGAGAGAAAGCCTAAGGGCCTGAAGCAGGCGGTTGCAGCTACCTAACCTATTTCTTATAGGTATACCTGGGTATACCTTATCATTGCCCTACTGGCTCAGTATTCAGCTTAGCGAGGGGAAAATGACACATTTGCCCAAAGAAAGACTGCGTTCTCCACCTCATAGTAGTTAAAGAGTTTGACGAGAGATGTCGCCAGGCGGTCGTAGGGGCTTGTCACCCTGACGAGGGTGTTGTAGAGCGTCGTGTCCCCCAGCGTCCACTCGGGCGATGCGAAGGCGTACCAGGCCAGGTTCCAGTAACCCATCAGCTTACCAGCATCAACTGCACCTGAACACAAAACAGGTCAATCGAAATCCAACGGCGGCGCCAGTTATTGAGGTAAGGGGTGAAGCCACCAATGTTAGCTCAGCTCTCCTTCCTCAAAACGAGCCGTCCCCAATGTGCATTTTTCATATACGCATGAATGCATACTGCAAAATATGGAACCAAATTTGAAACGCACTGAAACGCTCAAGTTTGTTTCTGATCGGCCTAGAAACCGCGGATTACTCAGACCTCTTCGTTGAACCGACAGATGGCACAGGTATTGAACAGTGCATTTCTGGTACAACCTTCCTTGACGATTACTGAACAAGTCTTTCACTCACAATTTGCTGGGCGCCATCGACTGGTGCGTGATCATTATATAGTGGCGCTTAATGAATGCGTATTAATAATATTTTTCTTTGCCTATGAGCAGCATTTCTGCACTGCATAAGAGTCTGTCAAAAAATCGAAAGCCCTGCGGTTAACAATGCTGTTCCTTCGGCTTCAGGCGCCAATCATATGCGACAAATTTTCCAGTCGATAGCCCACAACTAGACGCAGCAAGCCTATCGGCGCGTAATGTCTGACGAGATGCAATCTGTGTCACATAGGCGTAATTAGTGGGGGTACGAGGAGTACCTGTACCCACACTTTTTGAACTGGGAGTACCGTACTCCCTACTTTTAAACGATGCCAATCAATATTTTATTATTGTGCCTTCCCAGAGATCGCAGTCTCCGCCTTGCTTCGTGTATGTAGACAGAGTGAGGAGTATGTACCACAAAACTACGAAAGTACGTAGATACACAGGTAAACCAAGAGCCAGACGAACTGACTTACAGGCAGTCAGACAGGCAGACTTTCAGCCACACAGCTCACCCGACAAACTGAACGCCGTGACCGGCCCGCAGGCCGCAGGCACTACAGATCTGGATCACGGCTACAGTCTTCTTGGAAAGATCTGACATCACCCTCACTATAAGCCTTGTGGTTTTCATCTTGTAGGTCAAAGAGCATTATATGTAGGTCAAGGCCCAGACTTATATTGTCGGCGTTGATATTATCTTCACCCCTCGGTCCCCTCACAATCTCAGGATCAATAACTGTCCTTGGTTAAACATGTCCGCACCGGCTAGTAGTTGGAAAAAAAGTCCCCCCTCCCCCGTTACATAATATAAGCAGTTAAAACGTCGTTTGTTTTGACTTTTAAACGTCGTGTTCCGATTTTACTGATAGGGAAAATGGATAATTTGGTTATAAAACGAAAACAAGTAGATTATAGACATTATAGACGATAAAATTGCCGTTACGGAGGTAAGCGCATCAGTGTTTCACAATCAGCTACTGGCAGGGTAGTATGTCCAAAATGGTCTCCACGCAAAAAGCGAAAGTGGAGACGAAATTGGTACCCCACTTTTTAGATCAAACGTACGCCCTGCCCTAACAGCAGCATTATCCTGAGGAGTTGTACAGGTCAGACTCCTCAAATCATCGTACTGCACGATCGCTGCATCGTAGCGTGAATGCTTGTTTGCAGTAATAAGATATCTTGAGACTCAAAGAAAGATTCATTAACTAGAAATATGACTAGAAATGGGGCCTATTTATCATCGCTTTTACTCGAACTGTGTATATAGAACAGTGTTTCCCAAAGTGGGTTCTGCGGAACCCTAGAGTTCCGTAAGGGAAACAGAAGGGTTCCATGAAACAATTGGATAAGTGTTGTTTAATGTATTGTTACATTATAAATCAGACTTCGAGGTGAAGACAAGGGCTCCGTGGGAAAATTTATTTAGAACAATTTCTAGTCTAACCTCAATCGATTAAATGTACATACCTGGTCACTGTTTAAAAATATTGTACCAGAATATGCTTTGTTTAGGTAGGGGTTCCGCTAAAACATTTCAAGTCATAAGGGTTCCATAGCCTAACAAGATTGGGAAGCACTGATATAGAAGTTTAATTTTCAGGCTATTCGTTTGATTGTCCCTTTCTCTGTCACTGTGAGTCTCTTTACTGTTTGTATAGGGCCTACTATAAAATTTTGGTCAATAAGTGTGAGCGTGTTTATCTTGAGCTAATAGAGGTTACTTAGTTATTTACAGGAAGTCAGCAGTGTCTAGAGACCATCTGAAATATGTAATCATTGGTAGGTATCAAAGCATTTATATAGCGCCTTTTAAGAACTTTACAAAGACACCGGGTATAGCAATTGCATTAATTAGGCCAACTAGTCGTGTGAAGTTGCTAACCCTTATTTGCTGGCATGGTCATGCATGGACAAGACGCAGTTAGGCCCTATATCTGCCATATAGGCCTACCTTCGTGTGGGTACCATTTTGTAGTCAACGAGCACAAGACTTCATCATTATTCTTGTTAGCTTCACCGGAGCAGTAAACGTCTTCATTCGAGCGACATTAAGCAGTCATTAGATAGCTATAGGGCTTTACTCGCGCATGGTCGAATGAAGCAGTGGTTCTAACACAGACTACACGTCTTCTGAACCACTTAAAACCCTTGTTATGTTATGTTATGAAGCTGCCATGCATAATTCAGCACACATGTCTATTATTTTTTTCTCCAAAAGCAATGATCTAATTATCTGGCTTGCTCTTGTCTTTCAGAAGTTATATATATATATTTGTTACTAATATATATACATATATATATTTATATATATCTTCTCTACATATAATGATATATATATATATATATATATATATATATATATATATATATATATATATATATATATATATATATATATATATATATATATATTAGCAACAATGCTCTCGTCATTCGTGATTTTCGCTTTGGACATATGGGCCACGTTTGTCTGATTGTAATTGTGCGTACAGACCAATACTATTAGAGTTCCGCACTGTAGGCCTATATATACGGTCTATGCAACGATAGGGGCTCGATTCCTCCACAGGTCAAACAGATATTTCAAAATTTCTGTGCTGCTTCGACCCCAACTTAATAGTCAAATCAATCAGCAAGCAATGCGGGGAGTAATAGTAGCTGTAATAGAAGAGATTGCAGAGGACTAGCAATGTAGATTGGGAGGGGAAAAGGAGAGGGAGAGAAGAAAGGAAGGGATTTGGCAGCCAGATTATGGTAAACAAGGTCAAGGGAAGCTAAGGCAAAATCAGTTCCTTCAACTCCAGAAAATACGTTTCAAGAAAAAGATTGAACAATTATCTAACACTAGACGTCATAGCTCGGCGTTCCGAGTATAATTGTAGTCGTAGACTTCAAGGTAACGAGCGCACCTGTAATTAAACTCGTTTCCTCGGACAGCGCTGCATAAATTCAGAACTTTCAAGCAGGACTTTTATTACAGCGAGACTCAAAGACAAGAATAGAATTAGATGAACTTGATTTGAATGAACTTTGAACTTTACGACGGGTGCAACTGAGATAAAAACAGACAAATACAACGACAGAGAAAGATACAGATGGATAAAAAGATACAGATGGATAGAAATAAATCAAAGTAGAAATGGAAACAGATAGAAATTTAGATATGGTGTAGGATTAAGACAGACAGACAGACAGACAGACAGACAGACAGACAGACAGACAGACAGACAGACAGACAGACAGACAGACAGACAGACAGACAGACAGACAGACAGACAGAAGGAAAGAGACAGAAACGATTCATATAAAGACTGACTGGAGACAGACAACTAGACAAACAGACAAGATAAAACAGGCAGACACGTACACAAGCATACGAAGAAAGACATGATATATAAAGACAGCGACACCAGCAAGCAAGAGCGTCAAAAACAGAGGGGATTACACCAGGGGCGCCCGCAGGCGGACGCACTGGACGCACGTGCGTCCACCCACCAGATCAAATCCACACAAGTATAAGGCAGAGCATGGATATTTTTTTGAACGACAATACGGCATGTTAAAGATTTGGATGTTATCTAAATTGAATTGTGTCTAATGAGTCACTCTGAGTCGTTTTCAGTGTATGACTACCAGCGTAACCACTCCTTGGGTTTTTTCACAAGATCTTGGGTTTTTAATCCGAACTTAGGAAATGGGGTTTTTTCATGAAGACCTTAGGTTTTTTACTTGTTTTTTTTTCTTGTTTATTGAAACCCTAGTTTTCAATAATTTAATCAGTTTGTGCAACGGTTTGGATGATCGATATCAATAAACAAATAAAGAAATGGCGCAATATGCATGCAAGCATGTACTATACTAGTCTATTGCTATATTTAAAATATTTAAATATAATTCTAAGGACTAAATGTGCTAGACTAGACTATTGCTATATTTAGAATATAACTCTAAAGACCAAACTGCAGACTCAGGCTGCACTTTTTCAGAAGTTTTCCCGACGTGAACTGTTGCTCTTTTTTAAAACTTAAGAAATAGTACTTTGAGTTTCATAGTCTGTAATCTTTATTCTGGTTTAAAAATTAAAAAAATGTGCTATAGAAGCAATATTTCATGTGATACGGACTCTGATGAAAATAAGTACAAGCATAAACATTTTTCACTTGCTTGGAATATTAACTAATAATTTTTAGCGATTAAAAGATAGAAATAAAGGATAGAACAACATTTTTATAACAGAAATGGTATAATTGCATTATATTATTATATATTATCTTATAATGCGTTTATTGAAGCACAGTATAAATAATTACAAAGTACGTCGACTCCCGGCCGATGCAGCAGTCAGAATGTGTGACCGACCGCCATTTTGAAAATGAATGTTTACACGCCGATACACCCTAATCCATCACATGAAATATTTTTAAACAACATTGAGGACTACACGCCGATACACCGGAATCCTTCACATAAAATATTTTTCAAACGTTACAAAAACATTGAGGACATCATTAGAATTAACAATATTATTTTTAACGTTAATTTCAGCTAACATTTTTCTTTCAAGCTAAATCTATAATTCAAAAGCTCAGTTTCAAAATGGCGTCACCTCAAAAACTAGTCAACAGGCAGCGATGGGAGTCGACGTACTGTGCAATTATTTATACTGTGATTGAAGTCTGCCGAAAACCTACCTTGGGTTTTCTTGGGTTTTTTAATGTCCCAACTTAGGTTTTTCATTTTTTCAGAGTGGTAACACTGATGACTACCAGCGGCGGACAGAGGACGGGTAGGATGGGAGGGGACGGGAGGAGTGTGCGTCCAATTTTTTGGGGTGTGCGTCCAATTTTTTAAAGCCTGCGGGCGCCCCTGGATTACACGTTTCTGTACATAGCGATTTGTCGAGAATTCTTTTCTCTGAATCAAATCGTAACGAATTAGGTATCAATCAATCAATCAATCAATCAAAATAATTTATTGGCATCAACGACAGTATTTCATCATGTAGTGTAAATGTTTAACATAAGAACTCAATAGCATATGCCGAGTAGCATTATGAAGCAAAAAAATACATTAAAAATAAATCATTTACTAATTAACATTTAGAATTCGTTGCGAGTACTTTAAACATGTCACATACTGAAATCTTTAGCATCTGTTTAATGAAACTTAGAACTGTCATCAACAGCAAATGGCATCCCTTAAGGGATGTAAGTCCCACTAAGGCAGGGATGCCTATATGACAATATTATGTGTTTCAAATTGATGCAGTAGGACTGTAGTATCTTTGTCGTTGCATACTACATAATCATGTAAGTTGTACGTGAAGAGTGGATCTTATCTATCTTAACTATCCTTAACTACTGTTTCCATCTCCAGTGTGACGTTCGTTCAGTTTGGATGTTCATATTAAATAATCGTGCCCCGAGGCTCTCAATTCATATCTAAGGATAAGAGGAAGCATCGCAGTCTTTTTTTTAAAGAGTAACATACTATTACTTGTTCTTATGTCAAAAGGCAATGAATTCCAAATGGATGTACCCGTAGATTTTATGGAAAATAATCTAATGTTAGTGCGTGCTTTGACTGGGCGATATAAGGAGGCTGACCTTGTGTTGTGTTCATGCACCATGGAAGCCAGAGCAAAGTAACCAGCAAATGAATTTGGAAGTATATTATTTATATATTTATAGAATAGTACTCCAATATGAAAGATCCGTATTTGTTTTAAATTAAGGAGATTGAGGTCTTTAAATATGGGTAAAGAATGGGATCTATATGGGGAGTTAGTAATGATTCTTATCGCTTTTTTGTAATATGTGTAATTTGTAAAGGCGTGATTCCCAGTTTGAGGCCCAAATAATGTTGCAATAACTTAAATAGGGAAATATCAAGGAGTAGTAGAGGTTTAATTTAATATCCTTTGGAAGAACCCTGGCTACTCTAGAAATTATTCCAATATTTTTCGCCACCTTTGAGGCAATGTAACTAATGTGAGATTTCCAAGTAAGATGTTGATCAATTACCACACCCAGAAACTTTACAGATTCAACCCTCGTAACAGGGACCCCATCCAGTGTTATATTTCCTATTATCGGTTTAATATTCCTATGTGATTTAAAATTAATGAAGTTCGTTTTGTCTACATTAAGAGTTAATTTATTTGCTAGAAACCATTTATTTACTTTAGACAATTCCCCATTTATTGTTTCTACAAGGGATTCCCATGAGCTATTTGAATAGTAGATAGTCGTGTCGTCTGCAAATAATATGAAATGAATCGTAGAGGAGACTCTAGCAAGGTCATTAATGAATAGTTAAAAGAGGAGAGGTCCTAGGTTCGACCCTTGGGGTCGAACCTAGGACCTCTGTGGCAGAGAATTATATGGCAGAGAATATCATATCACAGAAAGAAACGACTTCCGGAAGACTGTCACCACGTTATACACAAACACATCCTTTCTTGTTCCAGTTCTTCCCATGGGCGGCGATCCCGGGGGTCGAGGGGGACAATACCCCCATCTTTAACAGTGGCGGAGACACAGTATACAGTTGTCCCCCCCAATTTTGAAGAAAGGTCAACAAAGTTTTTTCACCTTTTTTTTACCAGATCAGTTCAAAAGTCTCCCTTGTCCCCACCTGTCAAACAAGATCGCCGCCAGTGCCTCTTCCTCTTCCATACCTAATTCCAAACCTTCGTGAAAGCGATGCTTATTCCGCGTGGACGAAGAGCCCAGTGGGCATTCGTGCAAAAACGAACGCGCTGAAAGCCCGCCACAGAACGTATAGGCCTACCAGCTGCTATTAATGCTTTTAATTTGCTTTCATCTCATCGGTCGAACTGACCAGACGGCGTATAGTTACATTCGACATCTAGACCGACGTGTAAACGCGGTCGCTTGATCCCGTTACACCTGAGATGGTGATGCCTGGTGAAGATGATGATTAGCATCGTCTGGTTCGCTTGAGCGGCTGATGCGTGCACTCATTGAACTCCTAGTCTCAGAAATGCCTTAAACCGTCGTTAGTTCTGAGTTCCTATTGATGACCCCAAGCAGTCGTATGTTGACCGGTGCAGAAGTCTTCTTTCACCAGAACCTAGTGCACTGTCATTTCTTGTATATGGTTGTTAAAAATTCTGTTTTGTAGGCTAAATTAAATGTAAAAACACGTCGCAATATATAAATATAATGTGTATATATATTGTCGTTCTGGCACCGAAGGAATAAAGAGCAAATGGAATTGGTTTTGCCTATATAGACGACGGCTAAATTTGGACATAAAATTTTATTCGTTTCTCCCTTGTCGACCGTTCATCAAACGTGAACATGTCGCTCATAAAGAGGCTCATGTAATGACAAAATGATATGTAAGCTTAATAACAAAATGACAGGTAATGTCAAAATGACAGGTAATATCAGTGGCGGCGCGTGGATTTTTCAAAGGTGGTGCGAAGCATCAGTGTGCCGCCCCCTCCCCCCCCCGTATGGCGACAGGCCTGTCTAGTAGTCTAGGGAAATTTTGTCTGTGTTGTGTATGATAGTAGTTAGTAGCAGCCTTAGCCTAGTATGGAGCACAGTAACAGATGAAGCAGATCCACTACTAGTATCATTGTGTATTGCGCACTTAAAGTACTTTTAGCATAAGCAAACCAAATCAGATGGGGTTTTTCAGATAGTAGTCAAAAAGAGGTCCGAGTCCGGTTTCCAGAAGGCCAAATCAAATTAGAGTGGGTCCCCAGAAAGTAGTTCACAAGAGCAGTGTTGGGTAAACTCACACAAGAAATGAGTTAAATCAAAACTCAACTCACGCACCTCAAAATGAGTTTAAACTCAAACTCAACTCATCCTAAGTGAAATGAGTTAACTCAAACTCACTTGTTAAATGAGTTAACTCATAAACTCACACGTTTCATACTAGCACATTCTAATCGAGCAACAATTTTTCCATCACGCCTACTTGTAACAGAAAAATAGTTTCCATCAAGAATACACGGTACTTCAGCCATGTTGTTCTTAACTGTTCACAATATACAAAATTTAATATGCAGTGCTTAAATACTGTCCGCTAGCAGTGTTTACGACCCTCCCTGCCGTCACCACTCACCAGTATGGAAAGCCGACGATATAAAAAAAGGCTTGTTTCAACATAATATGTGCCGAGTGCCGAAGAGTGACTTGAGTTTAAAATAATTGACAGTTACAACTCAAACTCACAGAAAATATGAGTTAACTCAAACTCATAACTCACACTCTTTAAGGTGAGTTAACTCAAACTCATAAATCACAGCAAGTGAGTTAACTCGTGAGTTTAAACTCACATGAGTTAACTCATACCCAACACTGCAAAAGAGACGCGAGTCCAGTTTCCACGTGGCCAGATCAGAGAAGAGGCAGAGGAGCTGTCAAGGCGGGTGTCGTTTATTGCGAGAAGAATTTGAAGGCGGGGGATCAGATGAGTCAGGGTAGTACTTGAAAAGGTGAGATTCCAGGTTTGAGTGGAAAGCCAGATGGTGATAGAGGACCATGAGAAGGAGAATGAAGGACGGGTTGTAATGACGATGGAGGAACTGAGAAGCTGCGGAATTCAGGGGGAAATCAATCCATAGGCGTGGTGCTGTGTTAAATATGACTCGGTTGGAGAACTTGAGAAGAGTAGTGACTGGCCGTCAAGAAAGACTGAGATAGGAGGAGGATCGGGTGGAGCGCGTTGTCTGAATGGTGAAGAGATCACTGAGGTACTTGGGCCGGGAATATTGTAGAAAGTTGTAGGTTAGTGTAATATAATGAAGTGGATTCTCTCTGGGATTTTTAACCAATGGAATGATTTGAGGATGGGAGTGATATGATGATGTTAACTCACTTGCTGTGGGCGTTCTAGTGACAGCTCTGGCAAGTGAGATTTTGATAAGTTGCAGACGCTTGATTTGGGTGGATTCAAGGTTCAGGAAGAGGGAACTGCAGTAATCAAGCTTTGAATGAACAATAGAGGTAGCAATGGTGGAGGCAGTTTTAAGGTCGAGCATGGGCCGGATGCGTCGGAGGTCACGAATGTGCACGAAACAGGAGTGCGGGAGGTTGGAGATGTGGCTAGAGAAGGAGAGGTGTGCATCGAAAGTAAACCACATTATCAATATAATCAAGCGCAATCATTATTTCTAGAAACCAGAGGCGTAGCTAGGGGTTCAGAGGGTACATGTGTCCGCGAGCGTCAAGGGAACTGTCTCGGGGTCGGCATTACACACCCAGTGTGAGGCTTCGCGTCCCCCGTTTTCACCGCTACCATGGTGTGCCGGGCAAAAACCTACCAGCGCAATGCATTTTTAGCTGGTCAAAAAAACTTACACTCAACCTATTTTCAATCGCCAGATGGCGCCGCCCGAGAAGATTCTGTGTGACCGCCAATTCTCTGTCACCGGGACGCATCTCAAAAGATTCGCCAGATGGCGTAGTCGTAGGGATTTCACTTCACATTAACTTTTCTTGCTTACTCGCTCCAGGGATTGAAACTTATAACCCCGGGCAACGCCGGGTAAACCAGCTAGTCCCAAATAAATTTAAATGATTTAATTTTGGAGCCCCAAATATATCCAGTTATATCCATTACTTACAAACCAGTTCTCAGGTATGATTTTGGCGCCCCATTAAGCAATAAGGTGCAACATGCATGTACTATCTGCATTTTTCATATTATTGTCATTTGATTAAAATTAAAATTGTCGTTCTATTATTTGGAAAATGTGAAATTGTAAAACGGAGTGGGGGCGTCAAATTCGTAGTTCGTCCCAGGACTCAAAATATCATAGCTACGCCGCTGCTGTAAACTATAGGTTTAAAATGATCTAAATCAATTTAAAACTAAGAAATACATTGAAACTCGCATGAACAGTGAAGATTTACAGTTAACTGAATAATGATATTAAAGTTTCATTGAAACGTCTAGCAACGAATTACGTAATAATTCCAAATGAAACTCTACGGTGACCACAGGAAGCACCGAAAAAAAATTTCAGTTAGTCAAAGTGCCGCCCCCCTCAAGTGGCCGCCCGGTGCGACCGCACCCCCTTGCACCCCCCACGCGCCGCCACTGGGTAATATCAAAATGACACGTAATCCCAAAAATGGCACGTAATCCAAAATGACACGTAAATTATGAAAACGACACGTGATGCGAAAATGATACGAAGGCCTAATTACAAAATGGTACGGAACGACAAAAATGCACGTAAAATGACACGTAATTACACAAGGAGTGTCAAGGACATGTAACACTACGTGTCTTTTTCACGTTTTTATGCCGTAACGCCAAAATGACACATAGCGATAAAATGACAGCTCCAAAATAACACGAGAATAATAACGCGTAGCACTAAATGACCCGTACCGACAGAATGACAAGTAATGACGAAATGACACGTAACGCAAAATGACACTGCCTGCACTTGAAATAGGCCTACGATGCGCACTGTTTATGTACTCGCCAATATCAATAGGCCTATCTGATCCGCTTCCCTCAGAAATAGGCCTATAGCCACATTCCGAAGAACTCAGCAACCAGCTGCTTACACTGTCGATATGAACTACTTTAGAGGTCGTTTCGAAAATGCAATTTGGATAATTCTTGGTGCGTACGATTGATTTTCTTATCTAATCTTAGTTAACGTTACCTGTAACTCTTCTCGTAACGTGCCCGTACATTAATGCGTGGCATCAAGTAGCCATACGCAGTCGATCTACTCGCTAGCAAGAACAACCTGCCAGTCTTGTTGTCCTCGAGCCCAAGGTCTTGGTCTCGAGTACACTCGAGTTCGTTTTTAAAAGTCTTAGTCTTGAGACCAAAAGTCTTGGTCTTGGTCTTGAGACCAAAGGTCTAGGTCTTGGTCCTGGTCTTGAGGTTCAAAGTCTTGGATTTGGTTTTTCAAGACCAAGACAAAGACTTTTGTCAATACGAACAGTCATTTAACAAAACGTAAGAATTCTTAAAATTTATCCAATAATAATTAATACAATTGCGTTAGTAGGCCTATTTACACGGTGTGAATGAGGTTTTACTGTTGTTTTCGACAATTATTTTGACTTGCGGTTCTTTACCATGGAATGATTTCAAAACAGACTCACGATTTGTACATTTACATCAAGTGCTTGTAAATCTGCTGTACGTGTGTGCTAGCAATTTCAGCACCTGTCGAACGTATTTTTTCACATGGCAGAATTTTTATGAGGCCCCACAGGGCACGTCTTGGTTAGAAAATTCTGAGCGAATTGGTTTTTATATGATGCAACAGGCATTTGGAATAACATTTCGCATGAAGAACTTTTGTAAATATGAATTCAGAATTCTCTGCAGCCTGCATTTAGAGTTGTTTTGCTTGAATAAAATAAAAGACTCATGTTTTCATTAAAATAGCGAGTAGTCCGACTTGACAGTTTTTTAGTAAGGAATAGCAGTCGGATATGAAGTGATTTGTTGGGTCTTGGTCTGGTCTTGGTCTTGAGGTTCAAAGTCTAGGTCTTGGTCTTGGTCTTGAGGTTCAAAGTCTTGGTCTTGGTCTTGGTCTTGTTGTTCAAAGTCTTGGTCTTGGTCTTGGTCTTGAGGTTCAAAGTCTTGGTCTTGGTCTTGGACCTCTTGGTCTTGAGGTTCAAAGTCTTGGTCTTGGTCTTGAGGTCTAAGGTCTTGACAGTAAGATTGCAACCTGCAGCTGTCCGGTAACCTAAACTTAGCCAGTAAATGTAGCTCTGAATTTACATAGAATACGACTTAAGCTTTAAACCAGACAATATTACAGAAGCTGCTCCGAACTATACTGGTTCCCTGTTGAACAGAAGTGTCTTAAACTTGGAGCTTTAGGCTACCAATACATTCAATTTCAGTCAAGATCTTTATTTCCGTTATACCTGGACAACCTTTTACATTACATCCGCCCACAATCATGGGCGGCGATCCCAGGGGTTCGAGGGGGACAAGACCCCCATCTTTAAGAGTGGGGGACACAGTATACAGTTGCCCCACAGGGCCCCCAATTTTGAAAACACCCCAAAAAAGGTCAACAAATGTGTTTCGCCAGTGACCAGATAAGTTCAAAAGTGTCCCGTGTCCCCCCACCTGTCAAACAAGATCGCCGCCAGTGCCAACAATGTCACCTAATCTCATAAATGGATCGCGTAATATGTGCGGTTTAGGTAACCATTCAAGATCGTCGAAATTTTGGTCTGTTCGGCCAAACTTTAACGAAGATTCAATAATAATTGTCCATCTTGAGCTGTCTCACTTAACGTAGCAGATAATAGTGGAACTAACCTCCATCTAGGGGCCTATACACGACGTTTTAGCACTGCAAGATTTTACTAACATGACCTATACCTTAATCTTCATCGATTGTAGTGCCATTCGCTGTGTATTATACTGCACCACATCTGAGAGAGGCGTTTACTATGGATCATAAAATGTGGTGTTATAATAACCATTATCATCTTAAATGAATCTCTTCCTCGTCGAAATTGGTTTATGTTGACTCTAATGGTTATGATGGATAATCCCAATGAATAACACATTCGAATGACTTCAATTCGACTAACTGTTATTCTGTATAGATCTACGTATCCTGTATAATTAAAGCCTAATTTCGCATCGCTACTGCCAGTTTAAAACCGTGCTCAGTGCTCATCGACTTAAAGACGATCACTTTATTCAAATCATACAACGTAGTCTTCTCATCAGACCTCGACTCTTCGCTGATCGATGTCTGATTATTTAATTTATTTATAAGCGTCTAATTTAACGATAGGTCAGATTGCATACAAAGGTAGAACTGCCAAAGGTAGGTAAGTTTAAGGCTATGTGAACTATAAGATATGCAACTAGCATGGGCGGCGATCTAGAGGGGTCGCGGGGGGGACAGGACCCCACCTTTAGGAGTGGGGGGACACACCATACATGTGACCCCCAAATTTTGAAGAAATACTAAAAAAGGCCAGGAAATGTAATTGCGTGTGAGGGTTTTCACTGTCTTTTTTGACCAGACGAGGGAAAAATGAAATTTATCAGGAGAAGTGTCCCCCGAAAATTCTGAGAAAGTAAGAAGAAATTGCTAAGAAAAGTCTTAGAATTTTTGTGGGAGAAGAATTGAAAAGAAAGTTTAACAATGTTTGGGGATGTTGTTCTGAAAAAGGTAATGACAATGTGGTGGGGAGACCCTTAAAAGTTGTAAAAAAGGTGAATGACTAAAAAAAGGTCATCAACTTTTTTGGGAGAGAATTGATGAAGAAGTTAAGAACTTTTCGAAAAAAGAAAAGTTTTTCGCGGTAAATTTACTAGCAAAAGAGCTCAATGACTAAAAAAAATGTCTGGTCCCAACAAAATTTTTCGCGATAAATTCCTTAAAGAAGGTCATGAACCAGACCAAGGCCGACTTTGTCCCCCCCCACCTCTCAGACAAGATAGCCGCCACTGGCAACTAGATATCTGCAGATCTCATTATGAACATAACGAACATTAATGCTCATAAGTCATAATGCTCTCCGATGTAACTCTGGTAACAACAAATGCAATACAAATATATATTTATGTGTTATATATATATATGATAATAGGCCTATATGATAATATATCAGGTTGCCTAGTCATGGGGATGTGACAGCAATGGCTTTTGAACACTCAGATGCAAGTTCTAACAGTAAGTAGAGATATTTCCTATACAGAAATGTTGAAGCATGAAAATGAAGACTGTTGAGAGATCGCCCTTTGGTAATTGCGATTAATCAAGCTTGTCAAGAGATGTAAAATGTAAAATAACTTAACTATATTATTAATTGCGCACATATTGTCAGTCAGGTGATATGGTTTTAAGTTGTAATCAATGAATGAGACGTGGACTTAACTAGCAATGATGGAGACATGGTCCTAATACGTGCACAGGAGGATACTGCCTATTGTTGGCACTTGCCTGTGGAACATGGCAATCCGACGTAGGCGTCAACGTCGTGTTCGTAATGAAGCTCTGCGGTCACTCCGAGCGCCTTCGTTGCATCGCATCGGTCATCTCGGAAGATCACCCTGGTAACAACAAATAAAAAAATATATTTATATTATATATATAATATAATATATATTGTGGGGCGCGGTGGCTCAGTGGTAAGTTCGGCGCCTTGTGACCTGAGGGTTGCAGGTTCGAATCCCACTCTAGCCGCTGCGTACGGACCTTGGGCAAGTCCTTCACTCGCGATTGCTCGTGGCGCTTCGGCGTGAAAACTCCGACACAGTATATTTTATGAGTCATTTTCCGGTAAATGCATAAATTGACAATTCAGCTGTCCCCGGTCATTTCTAAGAAAACAATGCCCAGTCTGATCATGCTAAGTGATTAGATTAAAACGTTATTGATCAGTCAACAATTTAAGACCTTTGAAAGTAATTCAGAGCAATAAAATAATTTATTACAATTTATTTTGAATTTAAAATGTTCCACTCCGTTACCGTCCCTAGGCTATAGTACATATTGCTTTCGTCTACAATTTCAAAATGATTTGCATTAAACCAAAAAATGTGACTGTTTCTTTTATAATAAACATAATTGCATATTTCTAAATACAACTTAGAAACTTACAACTTCAGTATAATTTTTAAAAATATATTTTAACTTGTCCCCGGAAAATTATGTCCGCTCCGTTAAAATGTAAAAATTATCTCGTATCTCACAACCCTTCCAGTTCTTTGGTCCCGCTACTTAACACATCTCTTCTGTGAAGATCTATGTAAGTAAGTATGTCTTAATACAGGATCTGAATGCTAAGACAAATTTCATACAAATTTTCATTTATTACGTACCTCATGTGTTTTTTCATAATACATCCACTCCGTTACTGCATTTTGGCAATGATTATGAATAAATATAATTTAAATAATATTTTTAATATAACATTTATAAGCTATATAATGAGTGTACCGACGATTAATGTGGACGCATGAGAGATAATATGATATTTACCGTGCTGATACACAATTTGTCCACTCCGTTAACTGTCCACTCAGTTACCATAAATGTGACCCTTGAGGTACTAAAATTTATTCCACTGTCAGGATAAGTCGTCTACTTAAATTATCATTTCTAATACAACTTATATAACAATATATGACATTTTAAATAAATTTTTGCTTCGGCAGACTGTTTTTTTTAAAGTTCACTTTTCACATTCTGTGCTCAATTCTCGACAAATGGTAACGGAGCGGAACTTTTTATGGTAATTTTTTATGTAATTTTGATGTTATGAGCAGATTTTTAAGACAACATCATAAATATTTTAATGTTTTTTTTGTTCATTTGATCACTGGTAATGATTAGCTGAAGTGATTTTTATTTTGTTATTTGGCCAAAAAAAATACAGTCAACTTTACGTTGATTAGATTCCCTATTTTTCTTTCGGTAACGGAGTGGAACTTCTTAACAAAATTTAAAATGTGATGGAATTAAATAATCATTTGTATTGTAATTTCTCTTATATTTATTTTATAAACATTAATACTAAGAACATATTGGCATGTCAAACTACGCAGTAGGCAGCTGTCTACTATATATAAATAGCTCATATGTTTTGGTAACGGAGTAACGGAGTGGACAAACATTCCACTCCGTTTTTCGTAGGGCTATTTTCTTTCTGCTAAAAACTTCATAATTTTACATATTAGTGCAAAACCAAATATATATTAGTGAAATAGAAATATTCAAGATTTGCTTCAAACAAAAATCAATTGCTTCTTCAATTAGTGAATGTGACATATTACCGGAAAATGACTCGTATACCAATGCTGTAGTCGGGAGCGCCTCTGAGTAGTAGTAGACTTGAGGAGGCGCTATGGAAATATCCGGAATAAAAAAAATATATATAGATAATGGTAACTCCACCACCACCTGTACTCTGGAAGTACCAGTCTCAAGCCTGGATAAAGGAGGAGGGCGACACTAAATTTAATGATCTTTGTTATCACACAGTGTCGTTAAACTGAAACTACTAGATAATGGTAGGCCTATATATACCATAATATACACATGATGATAAATATGATAATATATAATTATATATATATATATATATATACCAGTCATAATGCTCTCCGAAGTAACGCAAATGCGTCACGGTCTCGGTTGTTGCCTTAGTGCGGTCGCAGTATCTCAAAATTTTCGATGAGACATTAATTTCTATCACAGCATGTCCTAGGGTTCAATATTGTTCTCGCTATAACAATGCACAATTGGCGAAATATTAAGATATTTTAATCAAGAGCTTTTATGCTCTTTCTGCGCGTTATGAACGATAGGCCCTAATCATTATAGAACACACGTCTTGGCAGCCTGTTAGGCACCCGTTGATCGCATATTGACGTGTAGCTTAGTGCAGAAAATGAGCTGTTTGCTTTTATCTTTGGCAGAATAAGAAGCATTTTAATGCTTGTTTATCGTCTATACTCTGAACGACTGTCAACTGATATTGCACTGACATGTCATACAGCACTTCTTTACATTAAACATATGAGGTTTGCAAGGTGTACATAAGGGAGACGTCTCCCTCTGCAAACTCAACCTCGCATGAAAGATATATCTTCGCGTACTTTTTAACACATGCTGTCAAGTCTCTCCCGTCACTTGATATTATTCATAGATCGCGTTATGACATTAAAACATGAGATATTGGGTGACGGTCAACGCCAATAGCGTTGAGGTACTTAAAGTACGTTGAGGTACTTAAATTTAATGGCTTTGTCTCAAGTGTCTTTAAACATACATACTAGCATATACACATGTATACATACATACATCATATATACATCACACATGCATACATAACAACATACATACATGTATACAAACATACATATACATTATACATACAAACATACATGCAAGCATACCTGTACATCCGTACATACATACATACATGCGCAAGTACATACATGCATACATACATATAAACATACATCATTGTATTGTATTGAATTCGGATATTTATGAAGCGCTTCTAGCGGGAGGACCATTCAGATTCGCTCCCAGAGCGAGAGATCCAAAGATAAAAAGCAAGTTTTATGAAAGGTAAAAGAGGAAGAGACGTTACCTGAGACAACAGAAGAACGAACGGACGGAGGAAGCTCATTCCATACTTTATACACAAAAACATAGACGTACACACACACATAAAGGAAATAATGTTGGTTTCGGTCTTATCTGTCTGAGCGAACTCAGATGATTGTATCGGGTGACTCTAGAACAAAATGGATCCACATTAAGCTGGGCGTTCCTCAAGGCTCTGTACTTGGTCCTCTACTCTTTATTCTGTACACGGCTGACATTCCCTCTCTTTTCCCATGCACTCTCGGGAGCTGCTGGTCATCTCTTTGCGGATGACGTGCAAGTATTTGTCCATGGGTCTCCTTCATCCCAGTTGCACTTAGTTGAACGTATTGAGTCTCTATCTAAGTCTCTCCATTCCTGGATGTCTTCAAATCGTCTCTCTCTTAATGCCTCCAAAACCCAGTTCATTTGGTTTGGCTCTCCTCAACAGTTGCTGAAGATTGATTTTACCCTCCTCTCGAAAATCTTTCCACACTACTCCTTTTCATCAAGTGTACGTGACCTGGGTGTTACGCTTGATAGCTCTCTCTCCTTCAAAGATCACATCTCTAACCTCACACGTGTTTCCTACTTCCATTTAAGGCGTCTCAGGGCAGTTCGACGATCTGTCTCATCTCTGTTTTCACCACGCTGGTCCATGCTTTCATTTGCTCCCGAATTGACTACTGCAATTCGCTTCTTATCGGTCTTCCTAAGGTCCGTCTCATGCCTCTGCAGTCAGTCCTAAATGCAGCTGCTAGATTAATAGCACGTTTGCCACGCTACTCACACATTTCGTCCTTCATGTTTGAGCAATTGCACTGGCTTCCTCTCTCTGCACGTATTAAGTTCAAAATCCTCATTCTGGTGTCTAAGACAGAGCGGGGTCTTGCCCATAGATATTTAACTGATGTAATTCACCGGCCTCTTTCTGTCTCCTCGCATCGTCCACTTCGCTCCTCAAACAGACTGGATCTTTTAGTTCCTCATTCTAGAACAGCTATGGTAGTCCAAGCAATTTAGAGTTAGACCTGGGCAAAATTGCTTCAGAAGCTTTTTAAACGGTTTCCTGTCCAGAAAAAATTGCTAAATAACATATCAAAAATCGCACAAAATCGGAATAGGGGAACACCTCCAAAAATGAATTTCAAAATGGCGGATTGGGGGTTTTCTAAGAAATACCGATAATAATACAAATAATTTGCAATTAGACCTGGGCAAAATTGCTTCAGAAGCTTTTTAAACGGTTTCCTGTCCAGAAAACATTTCTGAATAACATATCCAAAATCCGACAAAATCGGACCACGGGAACACCCCCAAAATGGTCAAATCCAATATGGCCGCCGTCGACCATATTGGAAAATTAAACGTTTTTGTTTTTTAGAGTATATGCACGTGTAATACCTCTAATGTGACTGATTCCGGTATGTAGAATTCATTTCTGATATTGTTTTCACCATTCGAGGTCATCTTCACCTTAAAAGGTCATGGTCAAGGTCATTTGGGCAGATTTGAAAACGGTCTAATTGCAAATTATTTGTATTATTATCGGTATTTCTTAGAAAACCCCCAATCCGCCATTTTGAAATTCATTTTTGGGGGTGTTCCCCTATTCCGATTTTGTGCGATTTTGGATATGTTATTTAGCAATTTTTTCTGGACAGGAAACCGTTTAAAAAGCTTCTGAAGCAATTTTGCCCAGGTTCAGTGGATTTTTGAGCTAGATTGCCTGGACTATGGCGCAGTCCCGATCTTTTGCCTCAACTGGTCCCTCTCTCTGGAAAACACTGTCTTCTTCTACTTGCTCTCAAATTTTAATTGGTAACATGTCGTCTTCTTTTGCTTTTCTCAAAAACTATTTCTTTTCTTGTGGCCTTGCGCACTGGGAGCGCTTCTGAACGGTTCACCCTACTAGAGGCGCTTTATAAAAGTTTAAATACAATACAATACAATACATGTGTACGTACATAAAAACGCTGGTGAAGTCTACACCGATGTGTGCTAATAGATTATGCATTATATGACCAGTGTTGGTATAAAATACAGTTCAATATATTTTAAATACGAAATACAAATACATTTTCAAAAGTATTTGAACTAAAAATAAAATTCTAACAGTTTTCCAAATGTACTTGAAATACAAAATACAAATGCCTTGTTTTGTTATGTATTTGAAATGCAAAATAAATCCACCCGAACTCAGACAAAAGTCGTAAACTTTAATATTACTTGTGAAAATTTACTGCATTAAGAAGTCTCATTATGCTGCAAAAATGGTTTAGTGTCACGAAGGCTAAGCGGCTTCTCATTTTACTTTTGTTGTTTAATATTATATTTTTTCTTTTATTAATATATTTTCCCGAGTTATATAATTATGATCCCTCGGGATTGCAAAAATTAGGGGAGCGTTCTTCTGGAATGGCTAGTCTTCGCAGATGGTGTAGGCTAGGCCTATTATTACCAGTCTTGTTGTCCTCGAGACCAAGGTCTTGGTCTCGAGTGCACTCGAGTTCGTTTTAAAAAGTCTTGGTCTTGGTCTTGGTCTTGAGGTTCAAGGTCTTGGTCTTGGTCTTGGTCTTGAGGTTCAAGGTCTTGGTCTTGGTCTTGGTCTTGAGGTTCAAAGTCTTGGTCTTGGTCTCGCAAGACCAAGACCAAGACCGGCTGTTAATATGAACAGTCATTTAACAGAACTCAAGAATTCTGTATCAAGCCTGCTTGCTTCATACGACCAATATCTATGGATGGATACAAGTCATGTTGGTCAGGAAAACCCATTGGCAGCAGCAACAGTTATTCTGTATCAGACGGTATACATGATAAACCATGGGAAGATTTCAAAAGGACTCACTATCTGTACATTTACATCCAGTACTTGAGAAGCTACTCTGTGTGTCAGCGACTTCAGCACCTGTGGAACGTATTTTTTCACATGGCGGAATTTTTATGAGGCCCACCAGGCACGTCTTGGTCAGAAAATTCTGAGCGAATTGGTTTTTATAAAATACAAAAGGCATTTGGTATAAGAGTTTGCATGAAGTACTTTTGAATACAAATTCGGATTTCTCTGCAGTTTGCATTTAAAGTTAATTTCCTTGAATAAAATAAAAGACTCATGTTTTCATTAAAATAGCGAATATTCCGACTTTACAATTTTTAGAAGTCTTGACCTGATTTCGATTTTTTGGGTCTTGGTCTTGGTCTTGGTCTTGAGGTTCAAGGTCTTGGTCTTGGTCTTGGTCTCGAGGTTCAAAGTCTTGGTCTTGGTCTTGGTATTGAGGTTCAAGGTCTTGGTCTTGGTCTTGGTCTTGAGGTTCAAGGTCTTGGTCTTGAGGTTTAAGGTCTTGACAACAAGACTGATTATTACTATTATTATTGTTGTTGTACCCGAGGTAGGCCTATATATGATTTCTCAGATGCAAGATACTAATTAATGATGTTGACTCGGAGGGATCATATGTACCTTGGGGCAAAAAAAATAAATAATAATAATAATAAAACCCAAGAGAAACCAACTATTTGTTGGTTCTTAATAATTATTATTATTATTAGTACTATTATTATTATTATTATTATTATTATTATTATTATTATTATTATTATTATTATTATTATTATTTATATTATTATTTATATTATTATTATTATTAGGCCTATTATTATTAGGCCTATTATTATCATTTACCTGAGGTACATATGATTCCTTCAGGTTTTCAACAATTATGGATAGCAATTTTTGGGACGACTATATAATTGTACTATATAATTGTACTAAAGCACTTCGTGAGCTTTGTTGCACAGTTTCAGGTGCCCAAGGCCGACGTTCCCTCCGCTCATAGGGAAAAGGGGTACTTTTAGTTCCATTTGCTCGTTCCACGACTATGCAAAGTCGAGCTTTTTCAGTGATGGGCTCGGTAGTCTGGAATAGACTTCCCTTAGAGCTCCTCATGTGCCCTGGGGCCACCCCTGGCCTATTTCTTGCAAATCTTAAAACTGTCTTATATGAACGTGCTGGTGTCGGGAGCTCCTCTGAGTAGTTACCTTGAAGGGGCGCTATGTAAATCTTCAAATGAATGAATGAATGAATTGCAATGGAATGACGAGCGCATTAAAACACATTCACATTTGCTAAATAGCACAAGTCCTGTGAAAAGCGATTGCGTTGCGGCGCTGGTTGGTACCAATAGGCGTTGGTAGAGAAATGTAGTCTTCCCTGTTGTCTCTAGCTGTTATTGTCAGTCTTGTTGTCCTCGAGACCAAGGTCTTGGTCTCGAGTGCACTCGAGTTCGTTTTTAAAAGTCTTGGTCTTGGTCTTGGTCTTGAGACCAAAGGTCTTGGTCTTGGTCTTGAGGTTCAAAGTCTTGGTCTTGGTTTTGCAAGACCAAGACCAAGACTTTTGTCAATATGAACAGTCATTAATTTTAACAAACGGCAAGAATTTTAAATATGTATCCAATAATTACTCATACAGTTATTGCTTTAGTATTTACACGGTGTGAATGAGGCTTCACTGTTGTTTTGGACAATTATTTTGACTTCCGGTTATTTACCATGGAATGATTTCAAAACATACTCGCGATTAATTTGTACATTTACACCCGGTTCTTGAAAAGCTGCTTTGTGTGCTAGCGATTTCAGCACTTGTAAACCGTATTTTTTCACATGGCAGAATTTTTATGAGGCCCCACAGGTCACGTCTCGGTCAGAAAATTCTGAGCAAATTGGTTTTTATGAAATTCAACAGGCATTTGGAATAACATTTCGCATGAAGGACTTTTGTAAATACGAATTCGGAATTCTCTGCAGTCTCCATTTAGAGTTGTTTTGCTTGAATAAAAGAAAAAAACTCATGTTTTCATTAAAATAACGAGTAGTCCGACTGGACAATTTTTATTAAGGAGTAGAAGTCTGGATACGACTGTGATTTTTTGTGGTCTTGGTCTCGGTCTTGGTCTTGAGGTTCAAGGTCTTGGTCTTGGTCTTGGTCTTGAGGTTCAAGGTCTTGGTCTTGGTCTTGGTCTTGAGGTTCAAGGTCTTGGTCTTGGTCTTGGTCTTGAGGTTCAAGGTCTTGGTCTTGGTCTTGAGGTTTAAGGTCTTGACAACAAGACTGGTTATTGTTGTTGTTTTAAACGCAGCAAAATCACACAGAAATGTCAAATTTGTGGCGCGGTTAGTTAGTAGTCAGGAGTTTTAATTAAATAACCAATTTTCTCATGATTAATTTGATTATTTTCAGTGTTACATTTATATTATTGTGCCATCAAGAGTATTGAAAACAATAACATCACTGTTTATGTTATTGTTGTTATTGAAACAAAACCGATAGAAATAGCAACTAAAGTAATAACAATTACAATGGAACGACGAACGCATTAAACCACATTTACATTTTACAAAAGCTCTCACGAAAAACAATATTTTCCTCAAAAAGTTATGTAGGCCTACATTGTTCCAAAATACGTAGACCTACTGAAATACATGCAGAAAAACATGACCACATGAAATTTCGAAAAACAAATCACATTTTATCAGTTCAAGACATCCACAGTTGCACGATAAGCCTACATTGAATAATGTCTTACGTTAAACAAATTTAAACTTTTATATTTACATGATTTAAATATTAAATACAATATCACAGAACTGTCATGAATACAAAACAATATCACAGAACTGTCATGATAGCAAAAGTGAGCTATACTCACAAGCATAACAAAAACATAAGCCTATATTTGGCGATTTCATTTATAATTATGTTGATATATACTGAGAAAATTTACACTCATTTATCCTACGGTAAAAAAATTTAAATTTAAGTTGATTGCTACTTTCTATTTTCTTCTTTTTTAGTTTTTATATTAGAAACTTGTGTAATATACACACATTGGTACACAAAAACCAGTTCACTGCATAGACACACGGAATTTGATGAGAATGAATAAAGGAGAACCAAATGATCATTTGTGTCCATTAGAAAAGTCAATGACCCTATGGTTTTCTTTCCGCGTTTCCTCGCAATAACTTCCGTTCCTTCTGTCGTCTGTCCACAAACCATTTCCAGACCTGCTTCGATGTAAGACCCAATTCTTGAGCTAGATAGTCACAGCAGGTGCGATCTGGGTAAGTATTGCCATGAGAGAAAGCGCTTTCCAATACTTCAATCGACTTCTTCGTCTTGCGTGTTCGTCTTTTCAGCTGAGCAGGTTCAGAGTCTTCTGCCTCCTTTGGGTTCGTAGTTGTTGACAGCAAATCAGAGGGTTGTTCAGAGGGAGTTTCATCGAAGTTAGAAGACAGAGGATCCGATATAAAAAACATACGATCACAACTACGTAATGTCGACCGATGGCATTCAGCATAAGTAGTACGATTGTCATAAGTATGGTCTGAAGGATAGTTTAGATAGGTGACAGAATTAGAATGAGACAAAGAGTTAGCTTGATCAGGTGGTAGCATAATATGAGAACAGAAGAGCTCAGGACACCTGGATAAATTACCCGCATTACCACAACACTGATTTGCATAGCTACACGAAGAAAGACGTATCTGGTTATGCGAACCGTGTAAAGAGAAAGCCGAGTGATTAGATAAATCCATACTAGGTGAGTTTGAGATTTCAGAAGGTCGAGACTTAGGACTGATGCTGCAAGAAGGCAGATTAACTGGCCTGTAGTCACAAGAAGAAATAATCGGGTTATGTGAGCTATCCAAAGAGAAACTAGCCCGATTGTGCGAAGGCAAGCATAAGTTTGTCTCATAATCGGAGGAGGGGAATAGGTTTGGGTTGGAAGTTAGACTAAAAGCGCTTGGATGTATGTGTAGCTGAGATAGGCCTACACCCAATGAACTGAAGAGTGGCAAATTAGTGTCACACCGAAGATGAAGCATTCTTTAGTTCTAAATAGAAGATAAAGTATTTTTGCTGAATCAAATTAAACCAATTCTTACCGTGTGATGAAGCGATGGTCGATTAAATTCACTGCGAATGTAAGAAGCTTTCAGTAGGCGGCTGTTGTTAGATAAAGCTTATACACCAAGACACTCTGAAACTTCGACTGATCGCAAGCTGTGTAGAAACAACGATACTCTTCCAGGTATTCTGTTCTAACGACTCTCGCAGAATGTGAGTGTTCTATCCCGTTGTCTCTTTATATGGACGTGGAGAATTAGTCAGAAAGTTGGAGTCACGCCGCGGTCCGAAAGATGAAAGAAAAGTAACCACTTTGATTGAATTTACTTAAGCCGCTCTCAAAGAAATTTGTTTTCTAAACGCAGTGTAGATAATCGCTCTTTGACTACCGCATTCGTGTACACATATGTTTGCTTAAGAACAGTTATCAAAGAGATTAAGCGCTATACATTAAAGGCTGTCATTTTAGCACCTTCACTTCAAGGAACTTCACACCTTTTCTTTTGAAGCACGCTGTTCAATAGGTAAGATGTGAGGTTCTTTGAAGATAACACGCGCACAAAATAATAGACTTCAAAGAGTATTTGTCGAAAGTCATATATATGCCGATTTCTTATCGGCTATTTTCTGAAGGGCCGGACAAAGTTTTGAACTATTATATTATTCAAATGAAATTCATAATATGAATTACTGTGGGTTGGATCATCAAAAGCCCGATTCGGTTGAACAGTAGCCTACGTGTGTTCGGAGAGTTGAGCTATTACACGAGAGTTTTTTATGCTTAGGTGCACGCAAATACACAAATGCATATATACATTGCAAACAAACAAATCCATGACAAATAGATAGGCCTTATGTATATACATACACACATCTATATAAATAAAGCCAGCTTTCTGTGTGTCTGTGTGTGTCTGTCTGTCTGTCTGTTTGACCGGGCTTAACTTCTACAATTTTGCACCTTTTCACTCGAAACCTTCACTAATGTGTCGGCCTCGGCTTCGGACACCCAGTGGAGGGGTTCGCGTCCTCCGTTTTCAACCCTACCATGGTGAAAATGCCCCAAAACGCTACCCGCCCGACCGTCCATAACGCGCAAGCTCGCCTATTCCACTGCCAAGCGGTTCTATTTATGGCGCCGGTATTCCCCAACGTCACTAATAATGCGCGTAAGTTGTTTACTTTCGCACAAAATATAATGACGATCGATTCGAAGTATATGCATCGTTTTACAGCAAAATTTTAACACATGTATGTTCAAAGACAAAGATCTAAATTATTTACAGTATATCAAACAACCAGTCTGCTCTACTAAGGGCGAGGCCGACTACAGACCGGCAGTGAGGGTTAGATTTCTGGCGTTTTCTTTAACACGCCAACGCCCGGTTCACCCTCTTCGACTGCGAAGCAGTCAGTCCACGGGAGACTGCGAAGCAGTCTCCCCCACAGGTCGCCAGACGCCACAAGGGCCTCCAAGACTGCGAAGCAGTCGCCGCCAGAGGGCGACTGCGAAGCAGTCACTTCACGGCAGAGGTCGCTAGACGCCAGAAGGCGTATACAAGACTGCGAAGCAGTCTCCGCTGTACGCCAGAAGGCGTCTACAAGACTGCGAAGCAGTCTCCCCCACAGGTCGCCACACGCCACAAGGGCCTCCAAGACTGCGAAGCAGTCGCCGCCAGAGGGCGACTGCGAAGCAGTCACTCCACGGCAGAGGTCGCTAGACGCCAGAAGGCGTTTACAAGACTGCGAAGCAGTCTCCGCCAGAGGTCGCCAGACGCCACAAGGGCCTCCAAGACTGTGAAGCAGTCGCCGCCAGAGGTCGACTGCGAAGCAGTCACTCCACGGCAGAGGTCGCTAGACGCCAGAAGGCGTCTACAAGACTTTCGAAGCAGTCTCCGCCACAGGTCGCCAGACGCCACAAGGGCCTCCAAGACTGCCAAGCAGTCGCCGCCAGAGGGCGACTGCCAAGATTGCCAAGCAGTCGTTGTTGTTGTTGTTGTTGTTGTTGTTGTTGTTGTTGTTGTTGTTGTTGTTGTTGGTGGTGGTGGTGGTGGTGGTGGTGGTGGTGGTGGTGGTGGTGGTGGTGGTGGTGGTGGTGGTGGTGGTGGTGGTGGTGGTGGTGGTGGTGGTGGTGGTGGTGGTGGTGTGAAACTTATAACCCCGGGCAACGCCGGGTAATCCAGCTAGTACATACATATATGCGTACGTACATACACACATACATCCACATATACATGTAGTGATATAGATCTGCATATGCAGACATACATGAAAACACACATTTTTGTACGTAATTGTAATTGTAATTATAAGTGCCTATTTATATAGCGCCTCGTCGAGAAAATTAATCAGTGGTATTCCCCACCTGACTACGGTCGAACAGAATGGTCATCAACCGCTTGCGAAATAGAGGCATTGAAAGTAGAAGTAGCTCATGTCGCAGATTACATGAAAGCCTGTTCCAGAACGAGGGACCGATCAAGGGACGTCATTTGGGGGAGGCAAGAGGCATTCTCCTCAGCCCCCGATATTTTGAAACAAAGATGTAAAAAAGAAAAGGAGGAAGAAGAAAGATGTAGAAGACTAAATACAAACATGGGCAGCGATCCTGGAGGTCGAGGGGTCAAGAGCTCCCATCTTTAACAGTGGGGGGACAATTTGTACTGTTGTCCTCGACATGGTGGGAAAAAATGTTTTTTTCACCTCTTCCCCCTCTGGAAAAGTTGAAATGACGTCCCTGGGCCGACAACTGCAAAGCTACCATGTTGTATTATGACAGTACGCGACGGGGGAACGATCAGCTTATCCTGGTTTACATAACGAAGAGAACTTCGAACAGACAATGAGTACAGATAAATACACAGCTGTCTAGAGGAGGGTGAAGCCCAACAGGCCAGGCAGCTACGCTTAGCATATAGGTACATAGATCCATGCTCACTTTATACTGCGCCCCGAATCGAATTGCCCTTTATATATGCTAACAACACTCAGCTCATAATTTTCCACATTTCCACTCCACTCCTTCCCTGCAAACACTCACACCTGTTTCTAGACCTATCAGTAGGTATACATGTATCGATAACATTCAATTAAATTTCTAGAAATGACGATACATGAATTAACGACTACGACTAGCCTACATTTTAATTTGCAATACTCTCAATCTGTGTATGGGTATCCAGCGCATATAATTATGAGAGGTCCTAATTATGAGTCAAGTATGGGATTTTAAATATGCCATTTAACAGGAAGCCAGTGGAACCGACGAAGGTGATCTGTTATAATAACTAATTTTCTGAGTAATTAATAATGTTACCTAACACTGACCGTCGGTATGTGGTTCTAAAGCAATTGTTGCACTCATATCATTCGTACTGATATCAGTAAGTCTATAGGCCTACGTGGAATGTGTCCAAGCAGGTATTTCACCCGATTGAACTTAGAAAATGACCTTAGTACAGCGGAACATTAGGCCTAATTACAGATAATCATTGTTATTGTCTGACATTTATTGTATTCGACAGTTTCGTTGATGTTATTATATCGAAGACTTAGGTCACACGTGCGTGCAAACGAGCATTAACAGTGCAACAACCTCCATTATCCGTTCTGCATTTACAACAAAAACAATCACACACTGCATCCAATATTCAACGCTTTGGCCTACACTAACTGATGCCGTTTAGGTCCGGGCTGAGGTACCAGTTTGTTGCTGATTAACGACGCTGTGTCATAACAAAGATGATTAGCGTCGCCCTCCTCCTTTATCCAGGCTTGGAACTGGCACTGCAGAGTACAAGCAGTGGCGGAATTATGAGGTACCATAATCATCGTACTTCTCATCCTCATTATCCTGTCTTCGATTTGAGGGACCCCGTGCAACCCAACTCGCTCTGTCCAATCAAATCAAATCAAATATTCGCTTATTTTCCTTCTGCTGTTTTATTTAGAAGCAGTCTTGTTGTCAAGACCTTGAACCTCAAGACCAAGACCAAGACCAAGACCTTGAACCTCAAGACCAAGACCAAGACCAAAACCTTGAACCTCAAGACCAAGACCAAGACCAAGACCTTGAACCTCGAGACCAAGACCAAGACCATGAACCTCAAGACCAAGACCGAGACCAAGACCCAAAAAAATCACAGTCGTATCCAGGCTTCTATTCCTTACTAAAAATTGTCGAGTCGGAATACTCGTTATTTTAATGAAAACATGAGTTTTTTCTTTTATTCAAGCAAAACAACTCTAAATGGAGACTGCAGAGAATTCCGAATTCGTATTTACAAAGTCCTTCATGCAAAATGTTATTCCAAATGCCTGTTGAATTTTATAAAAACCAATTTGCTCAGAATTTTCTGACCAAAACGTGACCTGTGGGACCTCATAAAAATTCTGCCATGTGAAAAAACACGGTCTATACAAGTGCTGAAATCGCCCGCACACAAATAAAAACAGCTTTTCAAGAACCGGATGTAAATGTACAAATTAATCGTGAGTCTGTTTTGAAATCATTCCATGGTAAATAACCGGAAGTCAAAATAATTATCCAAGACAACAGTGAAGCCTCATTCACACCGTGTAAATACTAAAGCAATAACTGTATAAGTAATTATTGGATAAATTTTTAAAATTCTTGCCGTTTGTTAAAATTAATGACTGTTCATATTGACAAAAGTCTTGGTCTTGATCTTGCAAAACCAAGACCAAGACCTTGAACCTCAAGACCAAGACCAAGACCAAAACCTTGAACCTCAAGACCAAGACCTTTGGTCTCAAGACCAAGACCAAGACCAAGACTTTTAAAAACGAACTCGAGTGCACTCGAGACCAAGACCTTGGTCTCGAGGACAACAAGACTGTTTAGAAGCGACAGTTGATTGATGCCTTGCGAGTAATCATAAAGGCGCCATATAAATTTAGTAAAAGACAAGGTGTGTGCAAAAGATAGGCGACATATACTCCTATTCTTTTCTGTTGTGTAGGTCTATAATGGTTCGCAAAGGTTGACAATAAAGATGTTGATAGTATTCTAGATGTTTGAATTGAGCACATGCACGCAATGCGCACAAGTGCACAATACAAAATGTCAGTATTATTACATAATTAAGCTTTTATCTCTCGTTTTGCATCATGGCGTAAAAGTAACTTAGATCATTTGGTGTGATCATTACATATCGTTAGATACACAAGATGAAATCAGGAAGCGACAGACTGCAGTTTCCATTCACATCTTCTTGTCACGACATATACGACTGATTATTATCAGAGAAAGTACACATTTAAGTAGCATTTGTAATAAACCGTGTCGAAACGACCCGTTATATGGGTCCACTCTTTCAATCCATCAGTTCTGTATTACGAGAACATAGTAAAGTAAGTAAGTAAGTATATTCTTTATTACACCATTAGCAAACGCACAATGGGACAGAAGCTAGAAGCATTGATTACAAAATATTGAAGTAATAATAAATCGAAATAAAAATGACAAAATAAGTAAATAAAAAGCGTGTTTTCCTATCATTTATGCAGTAATCTATAGTAATGTAACCCTTCCCAGTCAAAGGATCATGTGATTCACATCGTGGTATCTCACGATTATGCCAGCGAGGTCGAAGAGAGTACCCGGAAGATCGTATCGGAGGGAGCATATCATGGAGGACATGCCCTGGGTCCTGAAGGATTGCAGCAAAGAGAGCATCGTCCGCCTTAGAACACAAGTCAAATGTAGCGCTGAAACTATTCTTGCCATCCATCAGTGAACCCATCCGTCATCCATCCATTCATCCATCCATCCATCCATCCATCCATCCATCCATCCATCCATCCATCCATCCATCTATCCAACTTCATTCCTTCATTCATTCCTCCCTCCTTCTCTCCATCCTGTCTTTCTGCTTTCTTTCTGTTTGACGTCCCTTCTGAATTTTTCCTTACTTCTGACATTTATTCTTTGCATGTATGTATGTATGTATGTATGTATGTATGTATGTATGTATGTATGTAAAACATGTATGTATCTATGTAAGTATGTATGGATGCATGTATGTAATTTTTTATGCGTGCATGTTTGTATGTATGTACGTATGTATGTTTGTTCGTTTCGTTTGTATCTATATATTTGCATGTAAATATGTATGTAAATATGTATGTATGTATGTTTGCATGTATGAATGTATGTAAGTATTACGTATGTATGTATGTATGCATGTATGTATGTATGTATGTATGTATGTATGTATGTATGTATCTAAGTATGTTTCTTTGTATGCATGTATGTATGTATGTATGTATGTTTGTATGTATGTATGTATGTATGTAATTATTACGTATGTATGTATGTATGTAAGTATTACGTATGTATGTATGTATGTATGTTTGTATGCATGTATGTAAGTATTACGTATGCATGTATGTATGTATGTATGTATGTATGTATGTATGTATGTATGTATGTATGTGTCTAAGTATGTTTCTTTGTATGTATGTATGTATGTATGTATGTATGTATGTATGTATGTATGTATGTATGTATGTATGTATGTATGCATGTATGCATGTATCTATGTATGTATGTATGTACGTATGTATGTATGCATGCATAGAGACACTTCCCTATAGCCTTTTAACTACCTCACAACAGCGCTGCCTGCGCCAACTTAAATGCTTTCAGAGTCATTAAAACAAGAGTTAACCAGTAAACGGACAGTGCTCAGGTAACTAGATCTCGAAGAGAGTCACCACTGATGAGCTCCAGCAGACACGTAGAGCCAACCGGCGGTTCCAATCCAGAGCTGATAATTAATACGCAACATGTTCGTAGTTCCTGGATTTGTAGCGTCAAAGAAAAAAGCGATGACAATAGACTTGGTTCGCAACACACGAGGCCCAACACCAAGCAGTCACTCGCAGATGGTAGACTCACTCCTCGGATACTCTGTCACTCGCCGGGTCTATGAAGGACGACGACAAACCGCAGTGGAACGACCAGCAAGAGTTCGAGAACTCGCTTGGCCTTTCGAAATGGCGCTTGACAGCTAGAAACGTGAGGCCTCTTAGAATGGACGAGTCCATCCGTGGTAGCACGCGAGACCTCGATAATAAACGTCTGAACACATTCCTTCCTTCCTTCCTTCCTTCCTTCCTTCCTTCCTTCCTTCCTTCCTTCCTTCCTTCCTTCCTTCCTTCCTTCCTTCCTTCCTTCCTTCCTTCCTTCCTTCCTTCCTTCCTTCCTTCCTTCCTTCCTTCCTTCCTTCCTTCCTTCCTTCCTTCCTTCGATCCTTAGTTCTTTTCTTTCTTCTTTCTTTTCTTCCTGTCTTTTCTTGTATGTTCGTCCTTTCTTTCTTCTTTCTTTACTTCCTTCCTTCCTTCCCTCTCTCTTTCATACGACTATTTATTTTAGTACCGGGTATACGTTCTTTAACTGTAAAGTTATGACGCGCAATGCATGGCGTAACATCGCACGACAAATATAATTACATAGCACTACTTTACATTGCATTACATAATAGTGACATAGCCTAGTGTCATAGTGACATTACAAATGTGATAAACAGGTGCTTTATTTGTGCGAAATGTGCATGGAACAGAGGGAACTAGAAAGGTGATGACTTCTATTGTCTCTTACTTGACGTCGATTCCTTCGAGGTACCCATCGCTGTGTGCATCGTCGATGGCCTCTGTCGACGCAGCCGCTGTCTGTTCGAATCCAAACTCTCCCTCGAGAGGTTGAACTAACCCCACTTTCAGTTGACTCGGTCTGACCCCGACGGCGAACAACCCTCTCAACCCGAAGGTCAACAGTGACCAAACACATATCAGCAGCATTTCGTTCGCTGCAACAGATGCCGACGAGGCACTGGTGCCAATGTCTTTGAGGCGGTTCTTAAAATGACGGAACAGCCGAATTCGTCGTTCTTCTGGTGTTCTTAGTCAGAACGGAAGCTCGGTTGGTCTGGCGCTTCTGGTCGTCAGTCTTAAAATAGACTTAAAGGCTTATGTATACATATATAACATAGCCAGCGACAGATTTGTTGGCGACATCAGTGCAGCGTACAATGGATGTAGGCCGATCGTGAGATCTTTGACGACCTGCGTGCACGCACACTGGAGATGCGCTTCAGCAACACAGATTAAGAGATGCTATTAAACAGCGTTGTCTTCTATATAGTAGTGGCTGCTTATTGGTTTGTCTGGCTTCCTCTCTGACTGTATGCCGCTGTCTCTGTTCCTCTCTCTGTGTCTGTCTGTCTGTCTCCCTCTGTCTGGCTCTCTGTCTCTCCCTCTCTCTGTGTCTGTCTGTCTGTGTCTGTCTGTCTCTCTTTGCGTCTATATGTCATCTGTCTCTCTGCGTCTGTGTTTATATCTCTATCTGTCTACTTATATGTCTCGTTAAGGGTCTCTGTTTGTCTGCGTCTAGGGGCCATCCATATATTACGTACGCAAAAATCCGGGAAAATTGGACCCCCTCCACCCCCTGTTCGCAAGCGTACTTTCTTCCACACCCCCCTGCGTACGTACGCTTGACGCACACACACCCCCCCCCTCGAAGACCAGCTGCAGAAAGTGTCTCGGCAGCGACTGTCTGCACTTTAGGCCAGATTAAAGGATGAGTGAGGGCCAATATAGACAAATTATAGGTGTCTCGTTCACAGCACAGAATAACTGCACATGGCTTTTATGTAATGTAATAAAATGCCATCGGACGACTATAGGACAATACAGAGTTATAAATAGGTTAATGTGGACGTCATAATTAGACACTTATTTTGCGTACGTACACATTTTGTCCCCCCCCCCCTTCCCCCCTCCGTTAGCACCCGTACGCAAAATCGCCGAAATCCGACCCCCCTCCTTGCGTACGTAATATGTGGATGGCCCCCTATATCTCTGCGTCTAATCTGATCTGATCTGATCTAATGACTTCTTATCATAATGTCAAAGACATCATTCAATGCTCGTTTCAAGTGAAATCGGATTAAAATCATAATCCATTGGAAAGCCAGAGGTAGAAATTCAGTAGAAGCCAGAAGTTCAGATGACGTCAGGCTGTCAGCGTCTCTGTCTGTGTCTTTGTCTCTGCCTGTGTGTGTGTCTTTTTCTGTGGTCGTGGACAGGACTATTTTCAAGATCCTCCTCATTGGAGGACTTTCGATATTCGGTGCGGCATCAGACTACACCAGAGAGGTCTGCATTCCTGTTTCCAGCCAGCCTAGTCAGTGTGGGAATTGCAGTAAAAAGACTGGAATGGGTGCGGGTTGAACATTTTTTTCTGTTTTTCGCAAACTGATTTCAACGAAATTTGAAAGCAGCTGATTTCAACGCTATATGTTTTGCAAGTCAGACTCGAATCAAAATCAATTCCTTTGTTGAGAAAATTCAAAAATGCATACATGATGCATCATTCATTCATTCATTCATTCATTCATTCATTCATTCATTCATTCATTCTTTCGATGATTTGTATAGCGCCTCTTCAAGGGAACTACTCAGAGGCGCTCCCGACACCAACACGTTCAAATAATACAGTTTAAAGAATAGTAAGAAAGAGTCCAGGGGGACCCTAGGGCCATGGAGATTTCTTCTCTTTGTCAGAGACTCAGAGTCAAATAATGCTAAATCCAGTGGCTTCCATTAGGCCCTATACTTCATTGCTTCTCTTTTCAGATTATTAAGCCTAAGCTTATTTAGTTTTTAAAATCTCCATTAGGCCTACTACGATGCTTTTAATGTAGTAGGCCTATAATTAGTAGGCCTATTATTTTTCAACTCTTATAACATTTTACTCTCTTTTCCCAAATTTTATCATCTCCTTATTTAAGGTCCACTCAACCTAAGGCTATTTTCATTCGCGAGATGGCGCGTTGTTAAAAATGAGATGTAGGACGTGATGAGCGCCTTGCATGGCTGCCGTATACAGTTAAATTCGACTCCTGTAATAACTTGTGATCATCCGTTCATACTGATTTGTAATCATACTGCGTTATTGTCAGTTTGAAAATATTAGACGAAGATATTATTATTATTATTATCTTGGAACTTGCTCACCAATGTGCGGTTCGCTTTTGGTTTTTCAATTAAAGAATATTCATAATAATAATAATGTTCGTAATTGCCACCCAGCGACTCTACCAAAGCATAAACATGTTACAAAAGCCAATCTCGTGCTTCCTAATTGTTAATTACCCGGATGAGACGCAGCTGCCGAAGACGCCAGAGATCTTTTTAGACGTCGTCAAACTCTGAAAGATCCAGGATGATCGTTTCTTGTCGTTAGATGTCGCACCTGCTGCGGTTTCCTTTCATTGGCTAATAAATGCACTGTGTCTTCCCTCTAATCTCTCCCCACGTGTCCGCATTTGGCCTTACCCTCCCTACGAAAAGGACGTCCGCATCAGAGGACTGACAAGTGACAACATAACGCCTGCGGTGTAGCAACATGGACCCGCATCCACATCATTTATAACCGACTTCCTTTCTGCTGCTTTTACACGCTAAACTCGAATCCATTATTAACGTCATCACTCTGTTTACAATTAGGCTATTACACAGTGCACAGGTAATTAAGCGATGAAGTGACCGACAAAACATACTAAATTCGTATATATAGGGAAAGGGTAGGGAGAGAAGAAAGACGTCATTGGAGGGGGGGAAAAGGTTGCCACTACAGTTTGGCAAAGTTACGGGCCTATATATCTGTCTGCCTGGTTCTTAATCTTCCAATTTGCGCTGAGTATCAAAGGATAGAGGGTTGCGTGGTCATCAGACGTATTTCACAGAATGATCCCAGGTAGCATAATTATCGTTTTCTTGTCGCTAGATGTCGCATCTGCTGCAAGGGGCGTCTATCCCCCAAGTCATTGGAGCAACGTCCTTTTCCCCCTCCCCGTTCCTCCACCCCACCAAAAATGGTGGCACACACACTGACAGATCTTCCCCCTATGTCTTGGATGGAGCATTTGCTCCAAGGTTTCTATGGTGTAGACGCCTGCTGCGGTTTCTTTTCATTAGCATCCAAAACCATCCATAACCATAACAGGCTAATAAATGCATCCGAGTCAACGGCGCCGGTGACTCCACTCGTCTCCCTGCCGCGGCTTTATGTGGCACTGAGAAGTTTCGGAGATTTACATTTTCATTACATAACAACTGACCAGATTCCATTTATCCGAACTGCAAACAACCTACAGAACAACTCTCCATAAATTTTCAGTTTTATTTTCGACCTCTATTCGTGACAGCACAGAAGGAAACCAGTATATGAACAGCAGATGAACTGCAGCATATGAAATGCAGAATATGAAGACCATATAAACAGCAAGTGAACATTCGATACGTCGACTGTCAGCACTGCTCTCCAAACCAATAACGAAAAACAGTTAAAGAAACTAAAAAACATTAACACGTTACATTTCAATAAACCGCTGAAAATAAAAGTTCTTAATAAGTTACTGCAATCTAAAGCAATCACAAGAGGACGATTGCACGTCATTAGGCCCTAAACAACGTACTTACATGTACAGCACATGCATGAACACTAGAAAGTAAGTAGCAGACAGGGCACACATTCCATACATTCTTTTTTCCCTCTAAACCGATTTTCCGTTGTGAAAAGTGCTTTTTCCCTGCTCACATCAAAGTTATTCTAGCAAAACTTCTGTACTTCCGGTACTGAAGTTTCGTAGACTGGTACTTCCAATAAATATACATGTATGCTTTATTCTAAGATTACACAAGCTTCCCAAATACATTATAATTATTGGAATAAGCATTATCGGTAGTCTTTTGTGCTACGTCATGGTGTACCTCAAATGCGACCTGCAACCTATGGATATGTACCGGTAAATGAGTACAGCAAATTTTGCATAACAGTTTAAGGATTTGCCATTTATGTAGAGATGCTTTCAGGAAACTCATGAGTTTGTTAATTTATTTAATGGCAACTTCATTTCCTAACAAAGCATTGACAACAAAGTTTCAGTTCTGCGTTGGCCCGTTGGGTTTTATAGAGCATTCAACACCACTTAAGGCTCCTTTCGAACACCCGTATGCAAATGGATCATCCACCAGGTAAAACAGAAATGTGAATAAATTATGCAACCTTTCCAGACAGCCATAATCATCGGGCCCATAGGGAGCCTGCACTGTGCCACTGGTTTGAACAGGCTGTTAGCTATGGTCTGAACAAATCAGGGTCATCGGATATGATGACCCAGGATATGGGTCTCAGGTTACAGAATCTGTGGGTCAAAGCAGAAACACCGCAGCTAGCATTCCAACAACTTAAGTAGCTACCCCAATGGATGATATAGTAAATACGAGATCAATGTCACTGGACAATAGAAGTACGACACTACCAACATACTCAGCACTAAGAAGCCCGATTCTATACTAGCTCAATAAGCAGTGTCAACATTACAGCTCTTAATCACTGTCGTGAAAGTCATCAGGAGTCGCTCAAGACTTTATTATCACTCCTTCAGTCACTGACTTATGACAGCTCACAGAATGATATGGGGTGCAAATGCACATGTTCAATTGGGTTATTTTTCCGGGTACCCAAACTCTTTAACTTATACCACTGCACCTCATGATATTGTTGACAGCCCTGTGTTGGGCCCACAGCTTGCCACTAGTGTGACACAACATGGGCCAGCTATGAGCCCATTAGACATGGCTGTTACGGATATCTCTGATTAGGTTACATGAATATGCACTGACTTAAAGAGGCAAAGTTTATTCAAAACCCAGAAATTGAGCTTCACAGCTGTACACACAAATATTGACAGTTTAATCAGCAAAATAAACTGTAAGAACTTTGGCTAAAAGTTGCAGCAGGAATGTTGACTAGGGAAAGCTGACAGGCTTATCAATAAACCTGGTCACTTTCTCAGGATGATAATATAAAGAAGTGTCAACTATTACATCATTATTGATACACAAACACAGGAGTTCCCCCCTCTCTCATTCTCCGTCTGTCTTTGTCTGTCTGTGTAACTACATACATGTAGCTACTTTACATGCACAAGCCTCACTTGCCTTCAGTAATACCTACTAAAGCAGCGGTTCTCAACCTGTGGGTCGCGACCCCCACAGGGGTCGCCTTACGATTTGCCAGGGGTCGGCTGGAACCTTCAGAAATTTGGATTGCAAAACGCCATAATTTTTCTAGTCATAATTGAAATTATATTGTTGGCCTTCTGTAGCTTTGTTTCTTCTTAAATCTGAAGTAGCCTAATGTTTAAACTTTAAATTTAACAGCTGGCAATGCAATTTTTAACTCTTAATTGTGCAGTCATAGTACACTACACAGTAGGCCTACACATTAAATATTAAACGTCAAGTAAACATTTCATTTACTAAATTTTACTTTTAAAATTTTCAAAACTATTACCAACAAAAATTACAAATTGTTTTGTTGATTAATGATTTATTGTGTATGATGTGTATGGATTATCAAAGGGTGCGAGGTGAAATGCATCGTAATTGTAGCAAAAATGCGGTGAAGGGGTAACCCAAAATTTTTTTGTTGGGGTCGCCACAATTTGCAAACATTATCAAGGGGTCGCAGCACTAAAAAGGTTGAGAACCGCTGTACTAAAGACATGCATGCACTGTTGTCACGATAGTAATTAAACCATCACAATCAGCAGTTACATTGCCCTAATCAACAGACAACCAATGCAAGGAAAAGAGCCAACACTACATCACCATCACAGGTGGTTTTGCTCAAATCTCAAGCACTGGACCCCATGTGTCAGTCATCCACTGTGGACGTCTATAAAGAAGGAGGATGAACAAACATGGATACAGGTAGTCATGTCCAATATGGATGGATGCCCTCAATTTCGTACATGTAGTTTTTTTTAGTACATCCTGTGCCTTCAACAACATCTTTGACAGAAGACATTTTATAGTGTTGGATTGGGTTTATTAGTTTTAGTTGACTTCACCGGGCACTGACCAAGACCTGACAGCTGCATCATGCTTTGCATGTGTCGCTTACTACTGACTTTCAATCATTTGATGCATATTCAAGGGAGACTGGTTCTCTGCAGTTAAAATACTGGTTCTCTGCAGTTAAAATACTGGTGCTGGATACCAAAGGACAGAGATCATTATAAAATCAGGATAATACAGTCCTTCTGCTCAATTTGTATCAACCATCTCATCAAGTAGGACAACTAGCTGTGAAATCTGAACATCAGCAAAGGAGGAGGGCAGGGTATGTGGACAAGGGAAGGTAGCACTCCAAAATAGTTCATGTTTTTGTGGACATCTTTATGGACGACCCCGACTTAACACTTTAACAAGCATGGGCGTCTGCAGGAATTTTTCTAGGGGGGCAAAAATTTTCTGGGTAGGTCAAAAAAAATTTTTGGGGTGGAAATGACGTTTTTGCATACAATAGCTATTCATGAACACAGAAAACAAGACAATTTTCAAAATCCAGGGGTGGCAAATGCCCCCTTGCCCCTCCCCAGCTGCCCATGTTAACAAGGAGTGCATACTAAAAGCTACTGGTAAAACAATATTTCTCATCTTTAAAAGATAGAGTTGACAGTGCAAAAAACCTGCGTAAAGTTAAAGCAATTCTTATTGTCATGGCCTCATAAGTAAAATACGTTCTTTGTAGGGTAGCTTTTTGTGGGGAAAGGACCTGATCTCGTGAAAAGTTTTGCCAGTGTAACACAGAAAAAGTTCCTAACTGAATTCCAGTGCCACCTAAACGTAAGTAATGTAATCACAGATTTACATCGCAGAGCTCTACCAGATCAAAATGGTTATGATTTAAAATACAGATCATCTATTCATCTCTTCTGACTGACCTATGAAACAGCCATTTTCTGACTAGACTTTGGTATGCCAGTGGCTAATGCCAAAATGTACAAGATAAATCGTTAACTTTGAAGCTGAAAGCTCCATGCAAGTCCAGTCCATTACTTTACTTGAAACAACTTCCTGTTTCAAGGTAAGCACGGGTAAGGAAGGAGGAAGCATTGATGGAATGAATGCACTTTGGAATGCTGGCATTTTGGTCAAATATCATTATACATCGTGGAACTGTAAACAGACTTTACACCTCACTTATACAGCTGTGGAAGCCAATACAGAAATTTATATGACAATTACAAATTTATAGCAACAACATTTTCAGGCCGAATTACTTGGTAGCTATCATGCCACTGAAATTTCCTACAGTGAATTAGTATCACTCCAGAAATGAAGCCAGTGCTCATTGACAATGGAATGCACAGTTTCAGTAATGCATTCAGAGCAACCGGTTTAGTAAAGCAAAAGGTATTAGGTAGTCATAAAAAAGCCTTCTTGGTTTTTCAAGCAACTTGGGTCCCCATAGTCCTCCGAGTCCAGAAACAAAGGCTGACAGATATTTTATCAGAAGCACAAAAAGGACAACAGTAGTTGAACAACCAGACAACCTGCCTTTCAAAGACACGTTCTCTTGATGAAGACAACATGCGGAAAACATAATCAGAAGTGGAAAAGGGAGAAGCAGGGCAGACAATGAAGCTAACTATAATGTAGAAAATCGCAAGGTGATAGAAGACATTATGAGGCAGAAACCCAACAGACGATACATTGAAGTGAATGATGCCACAAGGAGAATGGTTTAGGAAGACAAGAGCAACAGGCAGAGCAAGAAGGTTGATAAATGAATGGAAAATAAATCACCAAAAGAGCTGGAGCAAAATAAAAAAAGATGTTGAATGGTAAGCAGACTGGAAGAAAGTGAGCAGAAGAAAGAAACTGTGGCAATAAAACAATAATAAAAACGTTTACAAGAAAATCCAATTTAAAGATGAGAATGCTGTTTTAAGGACGGGAGACGAGAGGTGGGAAAATCGATGGAATCTGATCAGGAGAAAAATGGCTTCAGCACCACGAGAAGAATGGTGATCTTGTGCTGAATCGTTGTGTCAGAGTGTCGTCGCTGTCGGCCCGTATTCGGGATTTGCCGTAAGTCTTTTTGCGTCGTTCAACTGTGACAACAGGCATCTGAACCAGCTGGAGGGGTGACTTTGAATCTCTTAGAGCTTGTGCCAGATTCAGGATCTGCAAAGTACACATCATTACAATGCTTTCAGTAGGATTGCTTTAATCCAGATTAATCAGATTCCTACATCAGTTGTATCTTGAATACTCATTTAGAGAACATCAAAGTTGACATAACAGAACTTGAACAAGCTACAGGGGTTTGACTCACGGGCGGCTAGTTAGCGTTAATAGGCATTCTTGTAGAGAATATGGGCACTGGCGTAAACTTGTCCAAAATATTGGGGGGCATTTGGTTATTTATTCTACACTTGTTGCATTGGATATACAGTCCATCTCAATTATTGGGGGGCACGTGCCCCGGCTGCCCCCCATAGTCTACGCCTATGAATACGGGCATAAAATTATGATCGTCGTTTTCAGATAGGGTGAATTTATGCGGTCATTCTCGGAGGTTGCGTCCACTGCTGCGAAGGCGAGGAAGCAGGCTGTGCAGTACCCTGCCTTCAATGCTGGTAAACAGCTGTACTATTAGGACTAATGTTCATTTCACTTGTGCTTATCAGTAAGCCCCTCTAATCATATAAATTGTATTTGGTGAGATATCTGTGTACAGTTCATAGATCATAGATAATGATCTACTGATATTTATTTATTTATTGCTCGAGGACTGTTCGCACCTATATGACTCCTTCTACCTCTAATCTGGACAAATAACTGGAAATAATGTCATAATCTGTTTTGTTCATAACTTGTATTTAAAAAATACAGTTGCTGAACAGCTTAAATTGATTACTGTAGCAAAAAGATAAAAAGTTATATTTCTGGTGAAATTTATTGGAGTCTAAGCACAGTTTTAAGACAAGGTTCAGAGGTACACATACTTAGGCAATTGAACAGGAAGGTAAAACTTTTGCCCAAATCAGAATCTGAAGATGCTAGGTCAAAATGAAAGGTCTGTGCATTAGCGTGCAGTCACAATAAAATTGTGCCTTTACAAAGTAAAACGTTAGCAGTCTTGAGTTGCCTTACCTGTCCTCTCATGACAGACATCTGTTTGTGGAACGCATTCTTATCAAAACCTTTGTCAGTCTACAAAACAGGAAATATCTATCTTACTCTCGAAAAGTTTATGACAGTCATTCCCACACCGTGACCCTGCGAGCTCTATTTTTAGGTGGCTCGGCAAACCTTTCTCAATGCTGAAAATTTCTGGTCATTTTGTTTAAAGCCCTAGGTTTTAGGTTTGGCGGTTTCCCTCGTAGAATGAAGTGACCAACGACTGTAGGCGGTTCAAGTAAGCATCTGTCGGCCAATGGGCGTTGATTTCATTTTGGTTTACACATCTTACAAGCATAGGCTGCTGAATTTAATTATATGCATAGCCTAGGCAACATCGTCCGCTTTGTGGAATGGAGGCGAGGCGCAGGGACGGTCGGTCGATCGGTGGTAGCCCCCACCCTAGGCCCTTCACCCTCCCTCTGGCCTACCCCGATCAATTGACCACTTGTATATATATAACCGAGCTGTGGGTCGACTAATTTGTGTATACGAAAGCCAGGTAAGCTGGCTAGAGGTCATACCTGTACTTCTAGAATGTATACAAGTTGTTCCAATTATCCAAATTTACCCCCCCATACACTCATATTACTATGGAGTTCATTGCTATGAAGATACTTACAGGGTTGAGAAACAAGTCTGTAGTTTCTATATGCGATTAGATTGCCATGAACAAATACGAACTTACTATTGTGGTAGATGGCGATCAAGAGGAAGCCATACGGGCATTTTTTGCTCACAACAACTGGAATTTTGAAAAAATTGGTAATTATGAAGACGATGCGTATATATATATATATATATATATATATATATATATATATATACTGAAATTGTATAAATTGTTTTGTGTGGTGAACCCTGTACAAGTAGGCCCTATTGTTCTTCAGGTAGCGCTATACGTGCGCAAATAAGATTGAACTAAGATTTATAAATATTAAATTAAATTGCATTTATTATCCTTGCAAATATTTAGCTCAAACCATGCTATAGAAATACATAGTAATAATAACATCAGCAATGTTAGTATAATGACAACTGATGTGAACAGCAGTAACAGCAGTAATGATAATAAATGGCCAATTAAAAATGTAATTATTAAAATTACCATGATTATTATTATTACGATATGTAATAAGACAATAAACATATGCATAACCCAGCTAAGCTGTCGTTCAAGTCAAGTCGAAAGAGCTAATTGTATGTTGATGACATTATAAATATATCTCCAACCAATCGAAACTGCCTTTGTTCCAATTGCAGAGTTGGAACCACCAAAGAGAAGAAAATCTTGTATGGATGCCGCTTCGAAGGAGGTCTTGGTCGCGTCCAATGGAAATAGTACAGAGTCAGAAATTGAGGCTCAAAACAGTCATGACATTCAAGTGTCAGCTGATCATTTGCAGCTGCAGGGTGAAAATCATCAATCGGAAGGCGCCTGTCCTCTTTGTTTTCTCTCTCCGTGCGTGGGTTCTGCATCTCCAGGTTGGCTTGGCGGAGGACAAGCAGCGCATGCAGCTAACAGTCCAATACGAAGAGTAATTTATGGAAAATATTGGAAGATCATTTGCAACTTGGGTGGGTGGACGAGCCCATTATATCTGGCCAAGAAACTAACGGAATCGAACGGTGTACTTCACATGCGGGAAATAATGCCAGATTGCGTAGTGCGAAAAGTGAGATCGTTGTATCCGAATCCAACAGGCACGCCTTACATGGGCCACAAGTGGGAGTAACATTGATACTTTGGATAATTCGCCGGACTTTGTTTAGACAGAGAGATTTTTATTGTACACTTACTTTCTGACATAAAGCAGAATTTTATCGATTGTGAGCTGCTTATGTACACCTGTCATAGCTATGAATCAATGTAACATAACATTCCCCCATTTTAAATTTATATAGCGCCTCTTCAAGATTCCTACTCAGAGGTGGATTTAAACCTGAATTGCCCTCAATTGCTCGGCGCCACACGAAAACCACGTTACGGAGACTAGGTTTTTCATAAGTGCTATGTCAAATCAATTTTGCAATGGCCACAGTCCCTTGTCCGTTCAATCTTCTTTTTTTCTTGCTTGGATTAGGACCTCGTTGAGGGGGGGTAAGCCACAGATTCATTTTTATACAGATTGGAGCATCTTGTTACAGATCGGATGCCCTTCGTGGCATCAACCACAGTTTTCCGCTGTGGACCTAGTCTTGGTGATGAACACATGCCCGCTAGGCAGAGGGTCATCAGGCTTATTTAAATTGAGTCATGTGCTCCCATGTCACAAGGCTGTTATTGGATATTTGCAGCTTTTAGTTGTCAAGCAAAATGCCACTCTTTTTCTACAGTGTGCCCTACTAGCCTTGCCGCTGTTGGTCCGCGACTGCTTATTCGTCAGATATAACCCTGCTTATTTCGCAGCTGACCTCTATTTCTAGAGGTCGTTCCACTATCCGCCACCTGTGGACGCGTGTGATAGCAGTCAGCTCTGCCACACATCAGCTCTGCCACACATCTCTCTGTCCTATGCCAGGCCAAAATCCGGGGAGGTCAAGCAGAGTAGACAGCAGAATGCTAAGGTGGTTATGTGTAATGACGGTTGATGGTTATGTAGCACTGATATGTTTGATTTTAGTGTATCATACAATATTGTCACAGCTCTTACGGTTATTCTACTGTGTAGGGTGCATTGCTTTCATTTGAAAAGCTCTCACTGTCTCCTAATTGGTCGTCATCGGATTCGTCCGAAGAGATTTCACTCTGGCAGGTCTCCTTATCTGCAGAAGTTTCTGTCACAGACTCCGATATTGCTTTAGATGCTGACCACACGGCAATGTACAAATTCCAAATGTTCTCAACAAATACGTAGGTCTTGCGCCGATACACTTTTTTCCCGATTTGGCGACGTGGGTTTTTCGAACGAACAGTCGTGCATATAGACGTGTATGGTCTGTCGACGTGTTCGTTCCAGTCCAAGACAGCCAGATTGCTCCGCAGCTCGTACATTAAATTCCCGTAGTGTATCCGTTTATCCAGATAGATCAGACAAACGTTATTAAAACTTTCCACATAAAATGTGTCGTGGCCTTTGACATAATCTTCAGCGTGCTTGTACACTACCAACGACCGAAGAAAGTCCTGGAGCATTGTAATTGCAGCCTCATTTGAAACAATTCGAACTTCAATCATATGCCCCGGCTCTTTGCAGTGGGAAGTTTCATGGCACTTGCTGTGGTTGTTCTGAAAATGAGGGATGCATGATTCTATGAGCTTACGCAGGGTTTGGGCATCTCCATTGCAATTGTCCATACACCAATAGACGTGGTTTCGAATGGCAGCACCCTTGTCAGAAAGCTCGGGATGCCATGTTTTTCCAATGTTTTTTTGTGCTCCTTGCCCAATTTTTTTCACCCCGGCTGTTATAGGACGGGTGCAGTGCCAGCGGTCATTGGAATTCCTGGCTTGCTTCCTCTCACGTAGGCGCTTGTTGATTGTCATGTTTCGATCATGCACATGATGGGCAACTTTAATGTTGCTGAGATCCAGGCTCTCGTACATCCTGTCGAATCCCACTGCCTCGTGACGCTGTGAACAGTTATCATCATTCCCGTTAATGTGTTGAATATCAACGACTTTGTGAGTTTTCAACCCGATAGCAACATGGTCGGTGTGATAACTATTTCGTCTACAATGATGTCGTGCGTCAGTCATTATAGAGATAGCTCCATCAGGCGACAGTGAAGACTCCTGCGCTCTAGCGCCAAATATAGATTGCTTTCGCAGGTTCTCAGAAATGGCACTAAATGTAACCATATTCCTCCTGCGGAAAAGGTCTGACAATAGTCCAAACCGACTGAAGTCGCTAAAGCGCTCGTACTGTATGGGTGTCATACCAGAGGCCAGGTAGCTCAACATCACTCGGTGGTTGACTTCAAATTCCTTCCGCTCGCTGTCTATTGTGGATGAGGAACTCCACTGAAAGGAGTGTTTTTTCGCACACTCCATATCCACCGACAGCACATGACCACTGTGTGTCCATGACTTCACTGAATACGGCGTCACACATGTGGATGAATGTTGTGAGATTGTGTCGATCAACTGGGCAATGCTGGAGCACTGCCCAACAAAATTCTCATGTGCAGTCTCCAAAGCTGTTGCTGGAGCTGCTGATATTGCTGCTGTGACAGATGCTGGATCAGTCAGTGAAGTTGATTCACTTACTTCTTCCGTGACTGAAGACATCGTGAGTGTCTGCTGCGGATGTTGAGTTGCAGAAGAGAGCTTATTGGTGTCAACATCCATTATGACTTTCACCAGAACTTCTCTCAAACTTTTTACTCCCAACGCCAAGCGAATGTCCTCACATTTTTGCTCAAATTTAAGTTTATCACTGTCGGTTGTAAAAGTTAATTCAAAATGTTTCCTTACAGAAACGTAAGGGTAGCTATAACTCTTGGTAGATCCATCAGACAACCGTTTTTTAAATGTTCGCATGTTGCCAACTGCAACACCTGAAGTCGGTGTCGTTGGTACAGCGTAGTCTCCATCCATCTTTGGAAATAGTTCGATATAATGATACTAATATATGTCCACTAACGAAATACAATGTTATACTACTATAAGGTCCACTACTGAAATAAGATAATAATATAATATACAGACACGAGATATAAGCTGTATCGACTATGCGATTTAAAATGGCTATGAAGTGAAGAAATTACGAAGCTCAACTCTGCTGCAGCGAAATTCAAACTAGAATGAGTACTGCAAACCAAGACTCAATTGTGAAAGGACATTTCCTAAGTTCATTTCCTAAGTTCATTAGCATAATTTGGCATGTGACCTAGTCTCTCTTCCTTAGGCTGTATATTAGCATCTGATACTGGTGCAAATTCTTAGAATATGAAATACAGCTTATTGTCTTTAGTGTTCCGGGTATAATAAGGCAACGGTGACAGCATCAACAGCTGGCATTTATATACAGGTTTACGACCCAAAGCTCGGTTATATATACAAGTGGTCAATTGATCGGGGTAGGCCAGAGGGAGGGTGAAGGGCCTAGGGTGGGGGCTACCACCGATCGACCGACCGTCCCTGCGCCTCGCCTCCATTCCACAAAGCGGACGATGTTGCCTAGGCTATGCATATAATTAAATTCAGCAGCCTATGCTTGTAAGATGTGTAAACCAAAATGAAATCAACGCCCATTGGCCGACAGATGCTTACTTGAACCGCCTACAGTCGTTGGTCACTTCATTCTACGAGGGAAACCGCCAAACCTAAAACCTAGGGCTTTAAGACCTCTGTATTTCTATTCCTGCTTGCTCTCAGTTGGCCATACCTGAATTTTAATTCACAGCCGAGTTTAAAGCTTTATACCCTACACAACAAACAATATTTATGGAGATTTTCTATAAATTTGTAAAGGCAATGTTGACCTGTCCCTCCTATTAAAGAAAAATATCTATTTTATACGCTTCGGCCATGACGTCATCCAACAATAACATCCGTGAATTATGAACGGTGTACAGTAGGTTTTTACTACTTCACATAAATATGTCTATTAAATTGAAATGTTCCAGTCGCAACAAGATTGTGTTTTGATAGTTGAAGAACTTTACATAATTTTATCTATTCTATTGAAAACATTTTTGTAGAAAAGATGCAATGCCTGCTGGAAGTTACACAATAGCTTGTTTTGGCCCTTGGTGCAAAATGTTTGGTGGTCTATGATAATCAGAAACATATTTATTTAGAGTAACTTTAACGAAAACAAATATTTAAAGTCTGTTCATCAAATATTAGAAACCTAGACTGTACGTCACAAGGCTGGGTATTGTACTGTCGATGCACTGAAAGTGCAAACTATGCAGTAGTAAGTTTAGTTCATGAATATTGTCATCTGCTTCACAGCAATTTCACAACATACTAACTGCTGAATAAGCTATTTCCAGTAATGACAGCTGTCTTATAGGCTGCTACTGTATACTCCATGTGAATTATAAAAGCTTAAAACTTTGATGCAATCCAAAGGCTGCTGTGCCCATTTTAAATGATAACCTCTCCAAACTTAACAAATCTGCATATTTCATTCTGGGAAATTGCTAATGATCAACAAATTGTGCATTTTAATATGGCATTGGTGCAATAAGATACACATGATCAGACCTTCCTCAAACTGTCATTAACTATTAATTAGCTAGTTTTTCTATGATCCGTTACATTCTAGAAGTGTCTCCTACTAATAGCACAAACTGTAGTTTAATTCCTCATTCACAATAGCATTATTTGGAAACAAAGGGCATTGTCAACCTACGAGTGTTAGTTAGAGTGGAGCCATTAAGACAGCAGTGTCCATTACAATAATTGCACTTTGTCAACCAATCATGACAATGAGCATTCATGCAACATTTTAAGAGAGCATTTAAGAGAAAGTAGCTGAAGTATGAAGAGGACAGCAGGACATATAGGTGCCGATTACAGATTCAGCTGGAACTAATTATCCAGTTACTACACACCCATCCATTCACTACCACAAACACAACACTGGGTTTCTATATTTCAGAATTTATCACAGTAAGCCCTCTACTTCTCTGTCAATCGTTGACGTAAATGATTTTATATGCTGTATGACAACAGTGCTAACCTTGAAAAGCTCATAGAGGTCATCACAGAGGCTCTGAACGAAATTCATATCGGACAGCTGCGGAAGGACAAGATCTTTAATTTCTTGTGAAAAAGGGAGACGTGCCTGGTGTAACCAGGCCCAGTGGTATGGATCTGAAACATCAATTGCAAAGTCAATCCATAAATTGTTAGTCAATAAAACACTTAATCTGTAACAAGCATGAAGCTAATGACATTACAAATCACATAAAATGACATTCACCAAACAAAACTGGTAAAATGATTTACTTTAAACTATAGAACTATGGAGACATATTTACATGGTTCGAAACATTGAAGTATTTCATGCTTGAAAGTTCTGTGCAAGGGCCAGATTAAGGTAAGGTGAATATTTATCATATCAACTCACAACACTAGAGGTTCCTTATAGTCTCCTGCAATATAATGAGAATTTTTGTATAACACGGTTGTATTGTATTGTATCTAGAAATTTATAAAGCGCCCCTTGCAGAATAACTATTCAGAGGCGCTCTCAACACAGAAGCCCCGGGGAAACAGAAATGCCTTTAGGGAACACGAGACCGATGAGGAAAAGCCAGTCATTAGTTTGACCCTGAGCAGAAGGGGAAGGTCATTCCAGATCGTGGGACCCACTACAGCAAACGCCCGGTGCTGGGCCAAGGCAGTTTAGCCCTGGGAACAAAAAGATCAAGCCGATTTACAGAGCGCAATGAGCGAGAAGAAGACGCAGATAGGGGCTTTCGCAGATAGTTTGAGAGATATTTCGGGGCAGTACCCTGCTGAGGGTATGAAGAGCAAAAAAGAGCAAATTGATGTTACAGGGTATGAAAAGGAACCGGAGGTTATTGAAGCAGAGGTAGAATGGGCAATAAAACAACTCAAAGATCTATAATAAGGCGCCGGGTCATGATGGAATACCTATAGAACTGATAAAAGCAGGGGACGATGCAATGATAAAAACAATAACAAAATTATGCAATCAAATATGGGCAACTGGAGAATGGCCGAATGATTGGAAGAAGTCGATCTTCATACCGATATTCAAGAAAGGCGACGCGAGGGAATGCGAAAATTACAGGACGATAGCAATAATATCACACACTAGTAAAATATTACTGAAAATAATCCACAAAAGAATGGAAAGCACAATAGAGAGGGAACTTCCGGTGAACCAGGCTGGTTTCAGGAAATCTCGAGGAACTAGAGACCATATTGCCAACGTAAGGTGGATAATGGAACGGCAAAGGGAGTATGGACAAGAGGTGCACATCTGCTTCATTGATTATAGTAAGGCATTTGACTGCATTAACCACGATTTAATGTGGAAAACCCTACTTGAGATGGGAATTCCGAAACACTTGATATGGCTATTAAGGGGACTATATGAAGATCAGATAGCGGTGATAAGAACAGAATACGGAGACACTGATCAATTCAATATCAAGAAAGGGGTGAGACAGGGATGCATTTTGTCTCCATTCCTGTTTAACTTATATGCTGAAAGAATAATGAGAATGGCGGAAATGGAAGGGGCAAAAGAGGGAGTAAAAATTGCGGGAAGGACATTGAACAATCTTAGATATGCGGATGATACAACACTAATGGCAAAAAGAAAAGATGAGCTGATAGAATTAATAAGAAGGGTAAGGAGAGAAAGTGAAAAAGCTGGCTTATACTTCAACATAAAGAAGACAAAAGTCATGACAACAGCAGAATGGGATACTTTTGAGATTGACGGAGAAGAAATAGAGGTGGTAGAAAGCTTCGCTTTCCTGGGATCATTAGTCGAAAAAGAAGGAAAATGTGATACAGAAATAAAACGAAGGATTGCGATTGGGAAAGCTGCAATGATTGGACTGGAAAAGATATGGAAGGACAAGCATGTGAGCATAGATACAAAAAAAAGGCCCGTGAGAGCCCTAGTCTTTCCAACGGTTCTGTATGGGTGTGAGTCGTGGACAATGACAAAGAACATGGAGAAAAAGGTCAACGCATGTGAAATGTGGATATGGAGAAAGATGTTGAGAATATCATGGACAGAGAAAAGGACGAACGAATCAATACGAGTGGAGATTGTTGTCGAGAATGAAGCGTCATTAAAACAAAAAGCGACAAGATTGAAGCTTGGATTCTTTGGTCATGTTATGCGATCTGATGGGCTAGAAAAGGAAATGATGTTGGCTTGTGGTGAGGGGAAAAAGACGGGGTCGACCAAGGAAGAAATGGATGGATGAGATTCACGATGTAACTGGCATGAATCTGGAAGCACTAAGGGACCTGACTTCGAATAGGAAGCAATGGAGAATGTGTGTCATGGCGATCGCTAGAGCTCCAGGAGTTGACAGCACAAGGTGACAAGGTGACCCTGCTGAGAGTTAGAAACAAGGAGGAGGATCTTATGACAGATGCGCGTGGCAATAGGGAACCAGTTGTGGGCATAAATTGCACATGATTTAGCTTTAGAATGTGATCTCATTCAAATGCAACAACCTCTTCACACACAGTACTTGCGAACGGTCCTAAAGGCAACATCTTAAGGATAGTCCATCTTATTAATATACAGAGGTGGAAATCATAGCTTACACGTTCTCCATTCATCCGGATGTTTAAACGGAAATGCCAATCCGTTATCAATAGCCGCTATCTGTATGTCGGCACTTTGCACCAAACTCCAATCATTACTCGTCTACATAAAACAAAAAAGTTCCGTCTAGCATACATAATGAAGCAGGCACAAGAGAAGTTACTAAATTGGAATGGATAATGGTGCCAGTCCCAACCTGGATAAAGGAGAAGGGCAATGCTAATCACCTCTGAATTCAGCACTCTATACTTATGACCACATACACAAAACAAAACTGGACAAGTTTATTGATAATATTTTTGTGATTTATGGTCTATTTAAGTTTTTCTTGCATTTGGCATGCTAATATATTAATTGGTGAGGAAAATTATAAAAACATATCAGTATGTATCCGTGCATGTACAGTGTTTGTACACTATCATTCATTATCATCAAATTTATTTTGTTTTCAAAATACAGCTAAGCTATAATTTACACATACCAGAAAATCACTTGGCAAAACAAAGACAAGGGCTTCAGCTGTAAGAATACTGTGCAAACAAATTTCCAAAATCCTACCACCTCACCTTTAAGAACTACGCAAAAAACCCTGAGGAGCACTGTCAACCGAGAGAGGAAGAACTGGCAATAATAGTTTCAAGATAGAATTTAAATCATTTGAATAGAATTTAAGTTATTTGAATATTTGTCTGTGTTCGTAAAGGTTGGTCAATCACCTCGTAGGAGGTAAAACAGGAAGGTGACCTGACCGACGTTCCAAGACGGAGGTGCGGGCCCGGCCTGGGTTGACCAACCAAAGACCTCCGTGCCCACCTTCACGTGGTGCGAACCGTTAGTACCCTCCCCAAGGGGAGGCGAACGAACGGGCATGGCAGGCAAAACCAGAGGAAGGCAATGGCAAACCACCTCTGTAAATCTGCCAAGAAAACTGTTATGGAAGACATACTTTGGACATGTGATGCGTGCAGATAGGCTGGAAAAGAAGATGATGTTGGCGTGTGGGGAGGGCAGGAGGAGGAGATGGATGGAGGAGATACAAGAGGCAATGAAGATGAACATCTCGGAGCTGAGAGAGGCAACGAGAAATCGGAGCACATGGAGAAGGTTGACCATGACAGTCGCTAGGATTCAACGAATCGACAGCACAAGGTGACAAGGTGAATAGAATTTAAATCATTAAAAATGGCATGCATACAAATTTAACTTTGACATAAGACTTACATCTGTCTTTGACTGATTCTCATCAATGTCCGGCTTCTTGTATTTTATCAACCAGTTGTCGTTGCCTCTGTCTGTAAGAGTAAAACTCAACATCAGATTTTAAAATGAGTGGGTGTTTAACATGCTGCCAAGACGTGTGTTAATTAAGATCTTGATAATTGTACTGTCATGTTACAATTGTTTCAGTGTAACTTACTGTGGTTTGTCAGTGACCTTGTCAAAAAACACGAATATTATTATTATTATTATAAAATTAACATCAAATTAACTACAGGCATCACAACAGATAGGCTTCAATCAGGTTTTTGCAGTATGACCAGCTGAAACCATCTCCATTCTGTACTAAATCCTCATGCTTGGTAACTCTCTAAAGCATATCCAATGATTTTCATTGTGCTAATTTATCCTATTTCAAATTTCATTCCACTGAAAATGTCCTCTTAGTGTACATAATGACATCATATGTACAATGAATGGGTCTGGTGCTTCTGTCGGCTGTTTTTGATAAGCTTGATCATTCTATCGTTTTACAACATCCCCAACAATGGTTTGGCATCTCTGGTTCTAAACTGGTTCTAAACTTATCTCAGCTCACGCAATGAAGCCGTGTATCTTGACGGTAAAGTGTCTGATCCAATCTGTTGGTACTGTTGCGTTCGTCAGGATTCAGTCCTTTGTTTTTAATGCTTTATCCCCCCCCCATTTTCTTTAGTTAGCAAACATGCACTTGATTGATTATCACTGTTATGCTCAAGACAATAAAATTTATATACCTTTCAAGCAGTACGAAATGCTAAACTCCTAACATATTGGTTGATCAGTGATTAAGTGCTTACAATGCACAGGTAATATGGGTGTAACATGTTCGAATCCTCTGTGTTCTTCCATGATCACATAACTGCCATTTGTAAATCGCCTCATTTCCATGAATTCATGGAATTGGATGTACTATTCCTATGGCTACATGAGCACGGCTGGTTAATACTGTTGTTGCCAGCAATCTGATAATTGTAATTCCTTCATGTTTGATGTCACTAAGCAATTAGTAAGCATATACTTCAATGCTGCATAGTTCAGAACTCACCGACGACGGCTATTACAGATACTTCTAAACATGATCACATTAGTCCAGTTTTAAAACATTGCATTGGCTTTTGGTTGAACATAGAATTTTACAACTGGTGTAACTGTCTGTAAGACACTGCAGTCTCGCCAACCGCAACACCGTTAACAAGTGCTTGCCTCTAAGACCCATATATTCACTCCACTAGGTCCCACGATTGTTTTTCTCTTGTCATACCTTGAATGAACACTGCATTTGGCAGCAGGGTCTTTTCTGCTGCTGGCCCAAGGTTCTAGAATGCACTTCCATGATCTGTTTACTCTGCCATGTCCTTGGTATCTTTCCATTCTCGACTTAAGATGTTTCTGCTTCAGCTCATCATTAATCCTCCTCAAGCTGCTTTTCTGTCTTATAGGATTTACTATTGAAATTGACCAGATTGTGGTTCTGTGTCAGAGTGCTATCAATATGTGTTATTCTAATGGCACTATATGTTATTCTAATGGCACTATAGAAGTTCTAGGATTAGATTCTAAACTCACAGACTTTGACACTCTCTTGTGGTTTACCAGGACATACATTCTGCTGTTTTTGCATAGGCTATTAGACTGTAGTTAAAGGTTATCTTATCCAGATCAGACTTCTTTTTCTCTAGTTCCCTTGAGATGAACACTCAAGAGTGACCTTAAACAATAACTTATCATACGATTGATCAGTGCCAGACTGATGACTAATGATAGAAAAGAGATGCAATGTGTAAATAAATGCATAAAACAAAAACACATTCAGTTATGTCTTGTATTTTCTTTTCTCGTGTTGTCTTGACCCGTTGTTCTTAATCCGAGGATTGGCCGAACCAAATTTTTTCCATCCACTTCTGTTTCTGGTCGTTTCAATAACTGGTCGAATGATAATCCAGTTATACATTCCCCTTCATATCATCATCATTGTCAGCAGCAGCAACAGAAGTTAATAAAAAGATGTTACCAACTGCTACACTGGTTAATCACTTAACCACCATCTGGCACCCAGCAGAAAATGCCTGAACAAGCATGTCCATATAATACTCTAGAAGCAAAGTGCTGGTGTGGTGTATTTCATGCAGTGTTGCACATTACCAGTCCTACAGGATCAATATATAAAGGACAAACTGCCCAAGAAGCCACAGTAAAACAGCATTATGTGCAGTGCCGTGCTTCGAACTGTGGCACAGCACAATCAAGTACTGGGAGTAGACACAGACACCACTTTGTAAAATCATAACTTTCAATTACAATTCTGGGCTTTAAAATTACACTCTAAATTAAGAAGTTACGAGGACAGCCTATATGCAAATGTATGTTCTACAGAAATTACCAAAAATATCGGCAAACAGTTTCATGATTCTTAATTGAATTAATGACCAACCGGTATTTCTGATGATGTAGTCTAAAACAACTAATCGTTCAAACTGAATCTGGAATGTCTTCTGAAGCGATGGGGGAAGAGGATCAGACTCAAACTTTCTCAGCCAAAATTCAGCATCCTTATAGCCATCAACAAACAACTGGAATGAGCCAACCTACAGATTTCAAACACAAAGGTCTGATACAGTCAAACAATGCTGATTCACAGTTCATATTAATTAATAACTTGTTCAAGAAAAATGCAGGTATTTATAAAATTCATTGTGATGTAGACAATGAGTTTATTAAAAAAAAAGAGATATCACTTTTAAAATTTTTAACATCACTTCTGAGAGTCTTAGAAAGTTTTTTCATAATATCAAATGGTTAAATCAGTTTGAAACTTTAAGAAATATCAGTTCTAAACATGATGACAGTTCTGGAAATGTTAACTGGTTATGAAAATGAGATCAGTTTTGAAATGATATCAATTTTTAATCCAGTGACGCATCAAAGTCTATGCTTACCTTTGGAGGAAGGCCAAGACGGTGGAAGCGTCTTCCTATCTGCGGAAACTTTTCCGTGATATTGCGTTTCGTGCGAGACTTGGCACGGTCTATGGCACTGTAGTTGAAGGTATCACTCGCTAATCTCACGACCTACAAGAAGCCAAATTCATAAAATAAATTTCCCCAGCATTCATATGTAAATGTTATTGTTCATCATCAACAGTTTCCGACTGCATACAAGTCACTCTGCGCCACAGATGAAAATGTGTCAAATCCCTCAGTACTAAAGCAAAACATCATGGGTAGTCATGCTTTGCAAAGCCCGTACCTTATGACCTCTGGCGATACCAGCAATGAACAATGCTTGGAAAAGATGTTGGTCATATTCACTATTATTATTTATAATTATTACTATTCAGGTACTAATATTGCATTAATTTATAAATTCACCTAAATTATTTGTGTAACATGACAAATGAGAGAAGGGTTCCTCAAAACTGGTGGCAGCTTGAAAATTGTAAATTGTGTGGATGATGACCAGCAGATGAGCAGAAAATAATGAAAACCACAAGACTTTCTGGTAAGTTTGAACCAACAGCTGGCCAGAGGTAGCTTCTAGTTTGTTCTCAAGGGATTGAGCTTAAGAGGAATGCCTAAGTCAGCCAAATAGCTTGGTGCTCAACCATGAAGTGCTTTGTATGCAAGGCCAGCAACTATCAAGTGGATCCCAACAAAATAGATAACCAATATAATTTCGAAGACATTAAGTCTGTAACTGGAAATCTTGGAAGAAGCCGACAACCACGTGAGCAGCTGTGCTTAGAACTGATTTTTATGACCTACAAATCAGTTATACTAAAACAATGGGGAAAAAACAAATTCAAACCTCCTACATTTGTTCAAATATATTGATAAAAGACAAATACACATAACCTTCAGACTAAAAAAACTGACGACACCACAGCAGTCAAGTCTGTCCCTAAATAAGTTATGTATAGCATGTATAATTAATAAATATAATTTTATGAAAAAAAAACAGTTGAGATCCAACACAACAACAAAGTTCCGATACTAGTGGCCATTCACATTATTTTTCTTTACATTATCAAAAAGTATGCAAGTTACAAAATTATTATAAATTTACAATTACAAGTACATCAGAAATTTCAGATGAAAATTTAACACGTAAAAAATTCAAAATTTTACAAAAAATTAATGTTTTAAACTGTAAAATTATCAAATGTCCCCATAACCTTTTGTATTTAACTTGTGCTATGTATGGCCTTTCACTTGAAAAAAAATTCAAGCAGCTTAGAAATCGTTATTCCAAAAATGTCACCAGTGAAGCAGAGCAACGTGACTTGAAAGAAGTCAGAGGAACCCACGAATGGAATTTCCAACCTTCTAATGATACATATTTGACCTGCTGCATTATGATGAAATATCACAATGAGTTATGACATCAAGGGCATTATTTTATTGCATATCCTGTCATGTTAGTGATCTATAGCCATTGGTAATTGAACCAGCATATTCCAGTTTCCGATAAAGCAGCACCTAATAAATATTGATCGGTTGGCTGGACTGTACAGGATACCAGCATAGCAGTGGCTGTCCACAAATCACAAACCAATTATTTCAAAATAGCGATTTTCAACATATATTGCTTTTGGATTCATACACAGGCCATGGTAAAGATAATTACATATTACCAAAACTGGTATTATGCCTTCAAAGTTAAAAAGAAATGGAATGAAGTAAACATGACCACACTATTGAAAATGCGAAAGAGTGCAAAATGAGATAAATGTCCTTTGTACAGTAGGTAAAACTTACAAATAAAATCATGAACACTGATTTTTGTGTATCAGAAACAGGTACATATTTTAAGTTTGTTTTTAATTTTGCAAATAAATCTCTCCAAACGATTGTTTCAGTTTTGTGCAGCCATGCTTTGAAAAGTAGCTCTGAAGAAAACAGCAGCCAATTCAAACCTTGAAAAAATGAGCTGAGAAAATGAAGCATGAGATGTTAAAAACTAATGCCATGATACCGCTAAGTGAAATCGAGTGACAACATTTCTTGGAATGAAACCTTACACAAGATATTACAACAACATGCATAGGTTTAAGCTATGTAAGTTCAGAAATCTGATAACAATCTAATTAATGCAATTAATTAATGAATACACCAGTGAACACAAACATTCACAGATACTGATTTCTGATAAAGACAAAGCCTGGCAAGTACTTTTGTTTTTGGCACAACGTTGAGCTTCAGCTTTTGATCAACCAGGCTGGCCCCAGCCTCTGACAGGTAGCCCTGGTTCAGGATCAGACACCCTCGACCAAAACAGCAAGGGCAGCAAGACTTCTGCATCCATTTCGTCCATTTAGGGTTCAGGTGACCATACGGCTCCTCATCTTTAGGTTTGAACACACCAATTACCTTCTGTAAAAGAACATCAAGGGTTTAAAACAAACAATTATTAAATAATGCAAACAAATACTTTATGGCATGGGCAATGGAATGTTCACACAGAAGCCGGGTTAGCCGGTTCATGATGGATTAGAACATTTCACTGTTTTTTCCGACCAAAGATAACATAATGCGTTGCAGGTCACTGTGTCAGTGGCACACTTGAAACGAAGTGCTGTGGTTTGTAACGCTTTAATAAAACTCACACAAACGGTGGAATTCATAAAATACAACTGAACATAAACACAAATGTAACATGACACTTTAAAGAAAATCACAAGTATCTTTAACACACTTGAAGCCTAAGTATGTGAACATTAGCAAACTTCAAGTTAACATTAACACTGTAACTTTAAAACACCACAGAAAATTAAAACCATTGAACAAGCATATATGCAATAAGTGACACACTTGAATTCAGATTTAAGACTTTGGACAACAGTGCAACATTTGCCTGTGATGATGTAAAGATTTAAGTCTGCTCACACTTAGCCATCAACAGACTGAAAGTTAAGAGCTTCTCATTGCAGGCCTATAAAAAAATTCACAAAAACTCCCTAGTGGTGCTCAGACATCAAGAACTTCAAAGATCAGCAGTATTAACAAGGCAAGGTACACTATCTGGGTCGCTTCAAGCAATTAACACTCAGCTATAGTCACAAAAAAGCATACTGCTTACGAAGCATTATGATTTTTTACCCGTAGCCCTCTATACATGAAGCTTCACTTAAAAATCTACTTCACTGAGCCAGATGAATCTAACAATGTGGTCTTCGCCTAAACGATTTTGTTTAAGCTTAGCACCTGTGATATAACTTTTGGAAGAAGAACGTTTGCTGAAGAAATTCTGACTTTATGATTACAAAATAGTTTTATAGAAATCAGCTGTTTGCATGTATTTGTGGATATGCAATTTTGTTCTTTAAATGTTAATTACCATGCAAAGTATTGCTAACTAAGCAACAAAAGTTACCAAGTATCATCTATAGTTATTACCAACAGCATAAATATTCCTTGATACCTATCAATTAGTTCAGTAGCTGCTACACCACAAGAGTAATGTAACTAAAAAGCAGTACCTTAGTGTACAGAGAAACCATTTAAACTATTACAGTTTAGTGCACAGTAGAGCCTTGGAAATGCACACAAAATCAAATGACTGCTTTACATTTTATATTTACATAATGTTTCATTATATGTAATACTGCAAGTCGCTGACTTCTGAACAAATCATATGACAGAATCAATATCGTGTAAAAATGCCTCTTTCAATTGCCGAAGGGAAAAAGTAAACCAAACACTAGTTGAAACCGACAGATCAGAGTTGCTTCAAAATAAAGAGCAAACAATTCCCTTACTTTGTTCCTGTCTCTTATATAGTAGCTGCCACTTGTTCCAGCTTTGATCAGTTCAGCTGGTATGCCTGAATCGACGGCCAGATATGCCTCGTAAACATATCCAGAATACTCAGTCTCAGAAGGATTTGACTCATCACAAGCCGGATACATTACAATGTCAGGTCCGGCTACATCTTTCAGCTCCTCATAGCTGTTCTTATCAGGCGTCGTTGCTGTAATTCCAGAACTGACAGACTCCATTCTTCGTCTTGGTTTGTATACAGTTGTAACAAAGAGTTTCTTTGTCAAATCAGGATGCCAATTTCAGAAACTCATATAACAGCCAATTCCAAAAGCTTTATTTCCTATCGGATATGAGGATCTTTGACAGTCAGTATGAAGCATACTGACAAAATATTCAAACTATGAATAATGATTTCTAAAAATACAGCTTTACTGCCAGTATCACTTTACCACTTTATAAATCTTTTACTCAGATTGTAAGTAAAACAAATCAAACACAGTTGATGTGGATGATACATCCAAACAGCAGCCCTGTCAAAGAAGTAAAGCCTGTGTCATTTAAAATTATGGCCTCTCATAAACAGGACATAGCCATCATGTCAGATTTACATTAAGCTGCTCTCTTACAAGTAGGAGTTTTCCACAACAAAGACCAGTGAATACTCTTGAAGACCACGTTGTAAATTCTCCCGAAAGAACTCTTCAAAATATCATCCACAGAATGAAACACGGAATAACGAATATATGTTCCAAATCCACATTTCGCGAATGAATGAATTTGACAAACCCAGCAACTGCTTCACTCCGTGCACAACTACAGCTCAAAAACTCTGTTGATATACTCTCTAACTTTCTCAACGACTCATCGAGATAATGTAATCAGCACAGCAAAGGTCTGTGGCCTGCTGTCATGTGTTAATTTTCCAAAACTACTTCAGTCCATACGGTCTAAGTACAGACATTACATATCACTGCCTTTGGCATCTCTGCTCAATCATGTATAAGCAAACAACATACACAAACCATACATGAGGTCGTAGCAAACGTACAGTCAAACCGCTGGTTGAAAAGGTACAACTTCACGGCTTGCACACATTTTCTATTGATTTATTTGTGCAGTCTCTACTGCAGGCTAGAATCAATACCGTGGAGCTTAGCTGGAAATATTAGCCCAGTTACACGTTGCAAACTCTCCTTATCAGAAAGTATGCCAATGTTTTTGTCACAATTTGCGAATATAAGCCAAATTTCTTGCACTGTCATGTTAAACAAGCATCAGTATGTGAGAGGAAATTTTTATTATTATTTTAACTAAATTGATTTATTCCAGCTCCACTTATTAATAATTAGCACGGAAGTCAGTGGTCTCAAATGGTCAGTAACTGAACCAGTAACAGTGAAACTAACTTTGTACAGCACCTAGTGAAACATTATAGTTTGTAGCAAGCAATGTTACAGATGGGATTTGATCTTACAACATAGCTCCAAATTTTCCTATGTCAATGTGTTTACGTTTATTTAATCAGCCTATTTGCAAACTGTAATTACGCACCATGGACCTTGAACTGTTATAAAGTATTCCACTGCAGGGCTCCCACATCATTTACTGTCATGTAGTTGCCTTGAACTCAAAGGGATTTTAACCCTTTAACTATGATCATGTACTAAAATGCATGGAAAACTAATACCTCTCATCGTTAAAGGATTAATGTATGATCAGCTTTCATAGACTTCTCAGAAGTGGGCTACACCTCACAAGGCCACAGCCAGAATGCTTTGAGCTGCACGTGATAAAAAGCAACATAAAAGACCAGTGGTTGCCAACTTCACCCACAGTTAGGAAGCCTTTCTGTCTCATTTCTACCAGTAATTGACCTCTGAGGTCATAAATAGGGGTCTGACCCTTATTAAGTTATTTACTTACCTGCACAACAATTTACTTCTCTAGTCAAGCTTGTGACACATCCTTGAGTTGTAGATGATCATGTCTCATCCATTACTCTCAAGTATTTAATTAGCCTACCCCAAGGGCCAGATTTGACAGATTTTAAAGCTTCCTAACCTCTTTTATACATCTGAGAAACACAACCCTCAAGTTGTCCTGAACATTGGTAAACATTGTGGTTTAGCAGAAACAGCAAAGTGGTCAATTCAATGTCAAGCGCTTTCGTACAGTTGGACACGCAGAGCTATATGTTAGTATGAAAAGAACACTTTACAGAAGCATTAACGAATTGCCATTTAAAAAGAGTGCAACATCAAACAGCATTTCATTACTTTATTCCTTGGCAGTACAGCTCAGCAGAGGGAAAGCAGAAAGCCTGAAGATCTTCACACACATCAAGTTTCCTTAAAACACAATTTAGGGCTAGCTCTGCAGTCAGCCAACCTGTTTCAACATCAGCTGAAGTTGTTTTCATATGGGGCGCGTTGGGAGAACGGTGATAATGCAACTAAAAGAAGTTCAGTGCAAGATAATGACAGTCTATTATTTTTTGTAAACTTTCAAAGCACTGTGAACCTGTTAATACAAAGTTGTTGGGGAGAGAAGCCGATCGAAACCATGTCTCAATCAGGCTGAATGTAAAACAGAACAATGTTACAAACAGTGATGGGCACTAAACTATTTTTTTTTAGTTAAACTAAAACTATTTTCCAACTAAAAAAATTTAGTTTAACTAAAGTTGGCAACTGATTTTAGAAATTAGTTAACTAAACTAAAAAAAAGTAGTTAAACTTTTTCCAACTTTTTTCCAACTTGTTACGACAAACATTTTCACAATAACGGAAGTTAAGTGAACTGTAATAATGCAAAGCATCAAGACAATTTCACCTTCAAACTATGCAATGTGTAATTTTCTAGCATACAGTTACAGGCATACTGTAAGTAGTGTATGAATTTGAGAACACAGGTTGTTACTGCTAAAACCATGCAGTGTTAAAATGTTTTTGTTGTTGACAGTGTTCAATGTTCATTGTGGAAAAATAGTTGCATATTGCTGATTTTTTTAGTTAAACTTTTTAGTTAGCAACTAAATTTTTTTAGTTAAACTATTGTTTTAACTAAACTATTTTATTTTAGTTAAACTTCATCCTTAACTAAATTTTTTTAGTTAAACTAAAACTTAGCAACTTTTTAGTTAACTATTGCCCATCACTGGTTACAAATAAACAAAAATATTCTCTAATTCCTTACACAATACGCTATGCCTATTCAACATCACTTTGTTTCATTCAGCAAAATTAAAAATATTCTACATTCTCATTTCTCTTCATGTGGTGAACTTCATAATTTAGTTGAAAGTACTGTCTCCTATTACTAGATGTTGTAGCCTAGTTGTTGTTACAGGCCTTTGTTATCTTTATGACCCCTTGCACCCATTTCTTTCTGCACTCTGTCCTGTTTTTCCCCACTCATCTGACAGAGAGACTTTTTTCTCCATAGATCCATGGCACAACAAGGCTCGTGCAGAAGTTTGCTTGTCACTATGGAACAAACTTCCACCCATATTCATTCCCAAAGAACTGAAGGAGCAGAAATGTTGCAGTTCACTGTGTCAAGACTCACTTTTCCATGAGGTATTAATACCTAAAGCATTCCTGTAAAAAAGCTCATGACCTTAAAAGTTTGGATATCAGCAAACTGGACAACAAGACAAACTAAACTATGCCAAACAGCCCTTGACGTAAAGTACAACTTCTTTTAAGCACCAAGTCCTATTTAAATGCAGGTCTCCAAAGCAGGAGTAAAGGTAACAAAGACTGTAAATAAACGTCAGACTCTTTTAAATGTTGGCCTCTAATAAACGTGAATGTCTCGTTTCTGTTCTAGTATGGTTACGATACTGAGTAATACTGAGTATGCTATGATTTCTTCGCATAAACATAGGAGATGAGCCTCAGAAAGATATACAGACATGTTTTATCAGTTCTGTAAAAGACACAAATATGGTATTTTGCCAGAAGTAAAAACAATTCCTGTAAATAAACACCAAACTCCCTTAAATGCTGGTCTCCAATTGATGCCAGCAGGTAAAATGATTTGTATGAACATGAATAAACACACACAGTGCATTTACAAGACGTTTTACAGAAATTTATTACAAAGTTTGGTAATCCATGCATAAAGATCTAGGAAAAACAACATAATGTACATGCTGCACAATGGAAGTCTGCGATAAAGGAAAATCTAGGTCATACGCTTCCGGGAAAAGCAAGGAACTGACGTCAATCTCAGTTAAGTGGAAAATACAGCACAGTTAAATGACCTGTTTTGCACCAGACCATTACCACAATCATGTTACGACTCTCACTAACAGCGTACATGCACTAATGCTCAGATGTGTCTGTCTCTTGCTAATGGCAATTCATTATTTATTTACAACCTGATGGCACAGGAAAATGTTTCCTCCTGAACATTTTTGTCTTGAAAAATGTTGGCTATATGTCTAACGTTCTGTTGCAAATAACCTACCACCAGAACAGATGAGAGCAGTAACGACAGCTTCCACAAAAATTACTATAAGTGCTACAGCTTAGGAAGCACAAAGAAGAAGAAGAGCAGTCCCTTATGCCAACCTCGAGAGGTAGCAATGGGTATGAAGAGTTAGCGACATCATTTTCTTAGCCTCGGCATATTTATTTTTTTTATTTTTTATATTTATTCCGGATATTTCTATAGCGCCTCTCGAAGTCTACTACTACTCAGAGGCGCTCCCGACTACAGCATCTGATACTGTGCCGGAATTTTCACGCCGAAGCGCCACGAGCAATTGCGAGTGAAGGACTTGCCCAAGGTCCGTACGCAGCGGCTAGAGTGGGATTCGAACCTGCAACCCTCCGGTCACAAGGCGCCGAACTTACCACTGAGCCACCACGCCCCACGAGGGCGGGTGGCCAGTCCTCTCCCTCACTGTCTCATCTTCCCACCAACAGTGTATGGTCAGTGTACTCATTATAGCCGAGTTGGCTATGGGGGAAAATGTGGAGCAGAAATCTCAAACAAAAGTTTTCACAAATAACCTACTACCATATAATATAATTATATATATATATATATATATATATATATATATATATATATATATATATATAATGGATGACCTGAACAGAGATAGCAATAGTCATCATCAGCACGTGGCGGATTTCACCTGTCACTATGGTGAGGAAAAAGGGGGAGAGTGATAAGAGCATTCTACATGAATCCTTAATCTTTTGAGAAGCTTTATGACCTATCAAACCACTGATATATAAATGTGGAGCAGAAATCTCAAACAAAAGTTTTCACAAATAACCTACTACCATATAATATAATTATATATATATATATATATATATATATATATATATATATATATATATATATATATATATATATATATATATATATATAAAATGGATGACCTGAACAGAGATAGCAAGTCATCATCAGCACGTGGTGGATTTCACCTGTCACTATGGTGAGGAAAAAGGGGGAGTGATAAGAGCATTCTACATGAATCCTTAATCTTTTGAGAAGCTTTATGACCTATCAAACCACTGATGTATGGAAAAACCCTATTGTGCTCAAACTGAATCCACAAAGCAACAATGTGTATTGTACCAATGATCACTGTCACATGATGATACATGATGGTCAGTGTGTGAATCAATTATTCGTATAATTATTTTGATGAGTAACCACAGCAAAATACTTTAACGTGCTATCAAATACTTTGCATCTCATATTACCAGTATGCTTTAAAAACATGCTACACAGTGACACCATAATCATGATCATCATGAAGATCATCAATATCATTTAAAGATCAATATCAAGATCATCATCATTGAAACGCAAACTAATATTAACATGCTAAACTATTTGCTGTGGTAACTTGTTGTGGCAAAGGAATCAAGTATTACCATTCTTTTCAGCCATTTAAACTCTTCTTCATGACAATGACAACAGCTTTATTGCATCAGCTGACAAGTAATCATATCACATATTTGTGTAATTCCTTATACATGTACAATGATCGTTTAAATCTTAACAGACAGGTAATGGCTATAATTTAATATCCTGTAACATAAAAAGAGAAAAAAAATGAGAAATACATTATTGCCTATACCTTAGTACTTTGTCACTCATAATATTGCATATAATACGCTCTGATACCTTCTTAAGCAATTCTGATAATAAGTACATAAACAAGTTTCCAATAGTTTCTCATCAATGATAGTGGTCAGAAGTAAAAATAACTCACACCTCCACTTATATAATGAACCCCATTATATAGACCATTAGAAAATTGCTTTTATACATACGCCATCAGCAGCGGGAACTAAGTAACTTCCACTCGACCCTTGTTTAATTCTTTCTGGATAGATTTCCAGTCCAATAGCCTTTTCTGCCTGCCGTATAAGTGCCCGGTAGTCGTCATCTACAATATCGTCCTGTGGGTAGTGACTCTCCTGTCGGCTGACAGACGTCAACAGAGGTAGCGCTTCACCCATCATTTCAGAACAGAAAGTGTACTCCACGGCATCATAGACCAATCCGTGGAAGGGAAATCCCCAAACCTCCATAACGATAAACAAAACTGTTCATTCTTGTCAGATGTGCATGGCTTATGAATTCACATTAAATAAATTTTGGTCCAGAAAGATGCTTTAAAGTTCTTTCTCCATATATGTCTGCATAAATTTTAACTGATACGTTTCAACTCTAGCACATTCTCATCCGACTCCTCCCCTTTATATTTCTTCGACACTGTGGTAAAAGCAGACTTTTACTGCAAGAACCTGAACAACTGCTCGTTACAGACTTTTCTGTATTCACCAATATCATGCAGTATTTGACCAACAGTTCTTTTCCAGCAGGCTGAAGACACCATTCCACTGTAGCACAGATTTCAGATATTCCATATAGAGTAATTCCAAGCAGGTCTATGCAGACTTCAATATGGCTATTCTAACACGATTCCAACATCTTTCAACACTAAGGCCCACCAGGAGGGTTAAGTTTTAAAGCTGGCTGACAATGACTCACAATTCAAACGGTTAAAGGTCAACAGCATTCTCTGATGGTCCAGAAGAACACCCAATCCAAAGGTTGCTATTTATCGCTTTGTGGATTCTCAGCTATATTTAGTTCACAGTATCTTCACTACCTTCCATCAAAAGCTCATGTGCCAGAGCAGATTTGCTAAGCCTAGTTTATTAATCTGCTAATGCGTTAATTGATGCAGAGAAAACTAAAACAGTGGTTTAATATTGAAAAACAAAAGAGACAAAAATAAACATCTGCATTCAAGGAGAACCTAATTACAAGGTAGATTAATTTATTATGCATTTCATAATGTGTGGTTTCTCCTTCTATAGAGGATCATCATTATCATGTAAGTAAACAATCTGGCTTAGTCATGTTCACTACTGATGTGGTCTTATCACATTCTTTAAAATTTTTCGCTTTGTTTTCACATTAAAATGACATGTAATGAGCTTTGTTTCTGAATCAACATCATTCATATCTATATTATTACGTAAATGTCTAGATGTAAGCATAAAAGACAACATAATGTATGTATACAAGTATTCTATATTGACAAAGTTGTAGGCTTTTACCTATCATTGACCTATGATAAAAAGTCATTCAGCAGAAAAATTAAATCTTTGATTTAAACAACAGGAAATAAATAAGCATGTAAAAGCCACTAATATTTATTGGTGTCTTATGCCTGTGTGTAAGTACTATATAGTAACTGTGCAAGGGACAAAGCGAGCAGCTCAAGCCGCAGCTCTTGAGAAAGATGTTTCCAGCTGGTGGGCCCAACATAGGTAAGGCCAAGTAGACAGAAGACATTATTAATATTATTATGCTGAGAAAGTAGTAAGCTAAGGGATGCTAAATTTAATTGTTTAGTCATAAGTAATAACAATGTTACTGCCAACATAAGGAAGATAACTACTGCATGGCTAATTCGTTGTGTAGGCTGAATGCCAGTACGAAACCGAAAGCAATAGTGGACTGCAGATAAATGTTGATGAATTAACTACTATGCTTTTGATAGCACTATGTAAAGCCTATTTCCAACAATCAGTAGACATAGCAACACGATGTAGCTGACCAGTATTTATTTATTCCGCATATTTCTATAGCGCCTCTCGAAGTCTACTACTACTCAGAGGCGCTCCCGACTACAGCATTTGATACTGTGCTGGAATTTTCACGCCGAAGCGCCACGAGCAATTGCGAGTGAAGGACTTGCCCAAGGTCCGTACGCAGCGGCTAGAGTGGGATTCGAACCTGCAACCCTCCGGTCACAAGGCGCCGAACTTACCACTGAGCCACCACGCCCCAATAAATAAGTATTTGAGCAAAGTCAGTAGCAGTCATATTGTTTATGTAGAGAGGCACTCAGTCTTCATGATTACCAAGAGGTCAGCAGTGAGAAAGGTTTGACGGGCCACCAAAAAACAAATGGTGGGCCATTTTTTACCTGCAAGCCACAGTTTTGGAACCACTGAGCTATACCTTTTCTATGTGTGGTACCAAAGAGCAGGATTGCGAGTTTTAAACTTCTTATAAGCACAAAGTTTCAGGAGTTACTGATGAGACATAGACAGGCAAGACATAATGAGACGAGTTCCCGAGACTGTCATAATGTCTCGAGACCAAGACGTCACGACCGAGACTACATCCTTGAGGCAGGGAATGCAGAGAAAGCATAAAATTAACAGCTACAGTTTCACTGAATTGCATTATAATTCAAAGTAGATAAGTTTAACTTACTATATCAGGGTTTTTCACAAAGTAGCTCCCACTTGACCCTTGTGATATCCTCTCTGGATAAATTCCATTCTCGATCGCTAGGTCCGCTTGAACCAGGAGATTCGTATACTCTTGGTCGTCAGGAAAGCAATTGTACACGATCCCAGTCGTTAGATCGTGATCGTTTCTGGCCAAAAGCGGGGTGTTCTCTTTGTTTAGTCTCCGCGGTGAAGTGGGGGGACTTATGCTGGTAGGACTTAAATTGGCGCAATCCGTCAACAACGTAACGTCCGGCGGATTGCCAATCATGTGGCCTGAGGACAGTTCGACGACAAGTGGCCCATCGTCATCTAAAAGGGACACAAGCGGTTCATCTGTGCTCATCTGGACGGTTAGTAGTTTAAAAAATTAAATCGCCGAGAAAAGGTGTAATAAACAAAGATTTCTCCAGATAACACGCAAAATTAATCATTAAATTGGCAAATACTCATAACACAGCCTACATATTGTAAAGGGATTCAAGAGAAAATGACGTAGGCGAAACAGCAGCATCCGACATCTTTAAATGGATGCTGCAACTCGGAATAGGCCGGATCTGGAAATTCTCAGCACTACGCAGATTAAAACTGTGTCGGAAAAATATGCCAATTTATTATCGTCCAATTAAATCAACTCGGCAGGAACAAAGAAGTCGCAGTTCACTGTTCACAGCCAGAGGAGATAGCAGATAGGGTGTGTCAATTGATAGGCCTACAGCGTTTATGTTACGAGCACGATGGTTACAAGTCAGATCGAGTGGCGTGTGAGAAAATCTCCGCGTAGGACTGAGAGTTTGGCTCAGTGGCGTAACTTTGGCATTGAAATAGGGGTGCCGTTTCCAGTGGCGTCACTAGGGGGTGCGCAACCTAAGAGGGGGCTGGGGCTTTTCTTAGTCACGTTTCTCTACTTCAGCCTCGGCTTCCGGTTCTCCAGGAAGCACGTGTTCATTATAATAATAATAATAATAATAATAATAATAATAATAATAATAATAATAATAATAATAATCAATCACCATACAACGCTTCAATGCTGTTGCCTTCATAGGAACTTTCATGCGGCCAGAACTTGTCGAGTGATGTTTTGTTTGTTTGATAAACAAATGTACAAATAATAAAAAATAAAAATAATAATAATAATAATAATAATAATAATAATAATAAATGATAATAAACTGTTCCAGAAAAATAATACACGTAATCTCTAAGTCCCTGAGGAATGAAGTACCTCAGGGGAAAAATAATAATAATATTCTGGCATTTATAACGCGCCTAAACAAATGACATCTTGCACGAAAGCGTATAACAGAAAATACACTACTCGTAGCACATCTTTTAAGGTTAGATTTGAAGATCGAATCTGAGGAGGATTTGCGAATAAAATCCGGGTGTTTGTTCCATTCAGTCGGTCCAGCTAGGCCTAATGCAAATGCTCGATTTCCAAATTTTCTGAGTGATCGAATGATGGCGAAGCCACCTTGAGTTGAGATGACGATCGCAGTCCTCATCTGGCTTGAAGAGAACAACATGGAGTAACAAGTGAAGAGACGCAGGCCTATAGAGGAGATGAGTTTATAGAGACTCGATACAGTAGGAATGATTAGGAGACAGATTTTCAAGTTAATCCGAGCTTGTATGGGAAGCCAGTGCAGTTCACGAAGGGTCGGGGTGACGTGGTCCCGGGTAGTGAGATTTTTGACAAGCTTTGCAGCGTAATAGAGAACAGTGGTGAGTGGTTGAAGAGTAAATGCAAGAAGGCCATAGAGGACTGAGTTGCAATAGTCGAGTCTGGAAATGACGAAGGCCTGGACAAGAGTGCGAAGATATTTTTCGCAGAGGCTTTTCCTAACTTGCCGTAGGCCTAAGTAGTTAATAAAGGAATAGATCTGGCGAAATCTGTCCCGATAGAGGTACGGTTCTGGCGAAATCTCTCCCGACAGAGGTACGGTTCTGGCGAAATCTCTCCCGATAGAGGTACGGTTCTGGCGAAATCTCTCCCGATAGAGGTACGGTTCTGGCGAAATCTCTCCCTATAGAGGTATGGTTCTGGCGAAATCGTTCTACACAGACTATCACTTCTGGCACAGTCCAGCTAGATAGACTATCACTTTGAGCGTAATTATATTTAATTCTTTTAATTACATTTAATATATTTTAATTATATTTGAAACCTAATTTGTACTCTTACACTAGTTATTTTAATTATGTTATTGGAGCGGGATATTTCACATGTTGAATAAACTTATTTCTCGCACCAATTTTAAGTAGAGCCTACATTTAAATTATTTTGAACTTCACCAATTTGTATAGCGCCCTAGCTCAGCAAGGCTTATTTGAATATGGTATTGGTTTAGCCTATTTGGTAGACATTTTAAAATATATTATGTTATAATCTAATGTATATTAAAAGTTGTACTCTTGCGCGACGTATTTTTTTAAAATATAATTAAATCTAAGTTAATTTTAAAATATATTTCTAATATGTATTACAAGCTATATTCTTATCAGCATGCTATTTGAACAACATATTTTGTCATTTTAATAATATGGAAGCGTTTTAAGCAAGAAGATAGAGAGAGGACCTATGAGATAACCCGGAGGTAGACATGGATATGAATTGTTAGCAACCTCAGTTTCTTAGACTCGGCATATGAGGGAAAGGCGGCCAGACCTCACCCTCACCGTCTCATCTTCCCACCGACAGAGTTCAGTCGGTGTGCTCATTGTAGCTGAGCTGGCTAAGGGGTGCAGCAGGAGCAGAAATCGAATCAAATTTCTATCCGGACGGGGATTCGAACCCCCAGACCTCTCCATCGATAGCTTAGCGCGCTAACCACTACGCTATCGTGCGTCCCCTAACCAAAGAAGTGTTTAATTACATTTAATTACAAAACGCGAAGAAATAAAGATCGTTAGGTTCTACGGTTGGGAATGTACCCACAGGCTGCCATTAATTAGCCTATAGTTGAATTCTCTAAATTATTTGCTAAGAAATACAAAACTGATAAGTAAAAGACAAGGAAGAACTCTAAATTATTTGCGAAGAAATATAAAACTGTAAAGCTTGAAGCATGAAAATGCGAGCAAAATTGGAGAGAATGTACATTTTTAGTGGCTTAGCGCTGGGAGGAGCGCTGAGAAGCTGCGGCAGGAACGCTGGGAACGCTGGGAAGCAGCGGCAGGAACGCTGGGAAGCTGCGGGAGCAGCGTAGAGAGCGCTGGGAAGCTGCGGGAGCAGCGGAGAGAAAGCTGGGGAGCTGCGGCAGCAGCGGAGAGAGCGCTGGGAAGCTGCGCGAGCAGCGGAGAGAGCGCAGAGAAACTGCGGGAGCAGCGGAGAGAGCGCTGGGAAGCTGCGGGAGCAGCGGGGAGAGCGCTGGGAAGCTGCGGCAGCAGCGGAGAGAGAGCTGGGAAGCTGCGGCAGCAGCGGAGAGAGCGCTGGGAAGCTGCGCGAGCTGGGGAGAGAGCTGGGAAGCTGCGGCAGCAGCTGCAGGAACGGTGAGAAGCTGCGGGTGCTGCGGCAGGAACGCTGGGAACGCTGGGAAGCAGCGGCAGGAACGCTGGAAAGCTGAGGGAGCAGCGGAGAGAGCGCTGGGACGCTGCGGGAGCAGCGGAGAGAGAGCTGGGAAGCTGCGGCAGCAGCGGAGAGAGCGCTGGGAAGCTGCGCGAGCTGGGGAGAGAGAGCTGGGAAGCTGCGGCAGCAGCTGCAGAAACGCTGAGAAGCTGCGGGTGCTGCGGCAGGAACGCTGGGAAGCAGCGGCAGGAACGCTGGAAAGCTGAGGGAGCAGCGGAGAGAGTGCTGGGAAGCTGCGGGAGCAGCGGAGAGAGAGCTGGGAAGCTGCGGCAGCAGCTGCAGGAACGCTGGGAAGCTGCGGGAGCAGCGGAGAGAGCGCTGAGAAACTGCGGGAGCAGCGGAGAGAGCGCTAGGAAGCTGCGGGAGCAGCGGAGAGAGAGCTGGGAAGCTGCGGCAGCAGCTGCAGGAACGCTGGGAAGCTGCGGGAGCAGCGGAGAGAGCGCTGAGAAGCTGCGGGAGCAGCGGAGAGAGCGCTGGGAAGCTGCGGCAGCAGCGGAGAGAGCGCTGGGAAGCTGCGCGAGCTGCGAAGAGAGAGCTGGGAAGCTGCGGCAGCAGCTGCAGGAAAGCTGAGAAGCTGCGGGAGCTGCGGCAGGAACGCTGGGAACGCTGGGAAGCAGCGGCAGGAACGCTGGGAAGCTGCGGGAGCAGCGGAGAGAGCGCTGGGAAGCTGCGGGAGCAGCGGAGAGAGAGCTGAGAAGCTGCGGCAGCAGCTGCAGGAACGCTGGGATGCTGCGGGAGCAGCGGAGAGAGCGCTGAGAAGCTGCGGGAGCAGCGGAGAGAGCGCTGGGAAGCTGCGGGAGCAGCGGAGAGAGAGCTGGGAAGCTGCGGCAGCAGCGGAGAGAGCGCTGGGAAGCTGCGCGAGCTGGGGAGAGAGAGCTGGGAAGCTGCGGCAGCAGCTGCAGGAACGCTGAGAAGCTGCGGGTGCTGCGGCAGGAACGCTGGGAACGCTGGGAAGCAGCGGCAGGAACGCTGGAAAGCTGAGGGAGCAGCGGAGAGAGCGCTGGGACGCTGCGGCAGTAGCGGAGAGAGAGCTGGGAAGCTGCGGCAGCAGCGGAGAGAGCGCTGGGAAGCTGCGCGAGCTGGGGAGAGTGAGCTGGGTTTAAAGCTGCGGCAGCAGCTGCAGGAACGCTGAGAAGCTGCGGGTGCTGCGGCAGGAACGCTGGGAACGCTGGGAAGCAGCGGCAGGGACGCTGGAAAGCTGAGGGAGCAGCGGAGAGAGCGCTGGGAAGCTGCGGGAGCAGCGGAGAGAGAGCTGGGAAGCTGCGGCAGCAGCTGCAGGAACGCTGGGAAGCTGCGGGAGCAGCGGAGAGAGCGCTGGGAAGCTGCGGGAGCAGCGGAGAGAGAGAGCTGGGAAGCTGCGGCAGCAGCGGCAGGAACGCTGGGAAGCTGCGGGAGCAGCGGAGAGAGCGCTGAGAAACTGCGGGAGCAGCGGAGAGAGCGCTAGGAAGCTGCGGGAGCAGCGGAGAGAGAGCTGGGAAGCTGCGGCAGCAGCTGCAGGAACGCAGGGAAGCTGCGGGAGCAGCGGAGAGAGCGCTGAGAAGCTGCGGGAGCAGCGGAGAGAGCGCTGGGAAGCTGCGGCAGCAGCGGAGAGAGCGCTGGGAAGCTGCGCGAGCTGCGAAGAGAGAGCTGGGAAGCTGCGGCAGCAGCTGCAGGAAAGCTGAGAAGCTGCGGGAGCTGCGGCAGGAACGCTGGGAACGCTGGGAAGCAGCGGCAGGAACGCTGGGAAGCTGCGGGAGCAGCGGAGAGAGCGCTGGGAGGCTGCGGGAGCAGCGGAGAGAGAGCTGAGAAGCTGCGGCAGCAGCTGCAGGAACGCTGGGAAGCTGCGGGAGCAGCGGAGAGAGCGCTGGGAGGCTGCGGGAGCAGCGGAGAGAGAGCTGAGAAGCTGCGGCAGCAGCTGCAGGAACGCTGGGATGCTGCGGGAGCAGCGGAGAGAGCGCTGGGAAGCTGCGGGAGCAGCGGAGAGAGCGCTGGGAAGCTGCGGGAGCAGCGGAGAGAGAGCTGGGAAGCTGCGGCAGGAACGCTGAGAAGCTGCGCGAGCTGCGGCAGGAACGCTGAGAAGCTGCGGGAAGCGCTAGAAAGCTGCGCGAACAGCGGAGAGAGCACTAGAAAGCTGCGGCGGTGGCGGGGGCTTTGGAGGCGGCAGGCGGCGGCGACGGCAGCGGCAGCAGCGCCTGCGGCGGGAGCTGCGGCGGGAGCTGCGGCAGGAACGCTGGGAACGCTGGGAACGCTGGGAAGCAGCGGCAGGAACGCTGGAAAGCTGAGGGAGCAGCGGAGAGAGCGCTGGGAAGCTGCGGGAGCAGCGGAGAGAGAGCTGGGAAGCTGCGGCAGCAGCTGCAGGAACGCTGGGAAGCTGCGGGAGCAGCGGAGAGAGCGCTGAGAAGCTGCGGGAGCAGCGGAGAGAGCGCTGGGAAGATGCGGCAGCAGCGGATAGAGCGCTGGGAAGCTGCGGGAGCAGCGGAGAGAGAGCTGGGAAGCTGCGGCAGGAACGCTGAGAAGTTGCGCGAGCTGCGGCAGGAACGCTGAGAAGCTGCGGGAAGCGCTGGGATGCTGCGCGAGCAGCGGAGAGAGCGCTAGAAAGCTGCGGCGGTGGCGGAGGCTTCGGAGGCGGCTGCGACGGCAGCGGCAGCAGCCGCGGCGGCAGCGGCGGCGGCGAGAGCGCTGCGATGCTGGGGGCAGCTTTGGTGACGCGAAATAGAAGTTGAGAAACTGTATTATTGAAATAAATCAACTTTTAACCTACAACTAGTGTCTTTGAGTATTTAGTTATTTTGCATGCAATTGAAAAACCTCTGAGAATGAAAATATGCAAAGTTGCACGTCTATAGAAGAGCTATACGTTTCGCTCCTCTAGCTAACTTTCCAAAAATGCAGCAGATTACATGCTTTGCATGCGAAACACCTCGTTTTCTATCCAATTGTATGTGTACAAATCACCTCTAGGAATAATATGGCAACATCAGAATTCTCTCAAATGTACCATCTATTCCAAAGGAAAACGCTCTATTCCCACAAATTGTAACCCCATGTTTCATACTTTATCAGTTAGACCTCTCATATGCGACAACAAAATTTTCCAAAAGAGGTACAACTTCACATGCATTTCAGACAAAAACTTTAAGTTTCCATTAATTGTATGTTCAGACTTCACACATGTCCCCGCTACAAATACCATACATATCAGTTTCGTCACCCAAAATGATCTTAACTGCTTCATCTTACACATATGTTTCAATCGAAAACCTGCCTTTCCCACAAATCCCAGCGTTCCTGCAGCTGCTGCCGCAGCTCCCCAGCTCTCTCTCCGCTGCTCCCGCAGCTTCCCAGCGCTCTCTCCGCTGCTCCCGCAGCTTCCCAGCGTTCCTGCCGCTGCTTCCCAGCGTTCCCAGCGTTCCTGCCGCTGCTGCCGCAGCTTCTCAGCGCTCCTCCCAGCGCTAAGCCACTAAAAATGTACCTTCTCTCCAATTTTGCTCGCATTTTCATGCTTCATGCTTTACAGTTTTATATTTCTTCGCAAATAATTTAGAGTTCTTCCTTCTCTTTTACTTATCAGTTTTGTATTTCTTAGCAAATAATTTAGAGAATTCAACTATAGGCTAATTAATGGCGCTCTCTCCGCTGCTCCCGCAGTTTCTCTGCGCTCTCTCCGCTGCTCGCGCAGCTTCCCAGCGCTCTCTCCGCTGCTGCCGCAGCTTCCCAGCTCTCTCTCCGCTGCTCCCGCAGCTTCTCAGCGCTCTCTCCGCTGCTTCCGCAGCTTCCCAGCGTTCCTGCAGCTTCTGCCGCAGCTCCCCAGCTTTCTCTCCGCTGCTCCCGCAGCTTCCCAGCGCTCTCTACGCTGCTCCCGCAGCTTCCCAGCGTTCCTGCCGCTGCTTCCCAGCGTTCCTGCCGCAGCTTCTCAGCGCTCCTCCCAGCGCTAAGCCACTAAAAATGTACCTTCTCTCCAATTTTGCTCGAATTTTCATGCTTCATGCTTTACAGTTTTATATTTCTTCGCAAATAATTTAGAGTTCTTCCTTGTCTTTTACTTATCAGTTTTGTATTTCTTAGCAAATAATTTAGAGAATTCAACTATAGGCTAATTAATGGCAGCCTGTGGGTACATTCCCAACCGTAGAACCTAACGATCTTTATTTCTTCGCGTTTTGTAATTAAATGTAATTAAACACTTCTTTGGTTAGGGGACGCACGATAGCGTAGTGGTTAGCGCGCTAAGCTATCGATGGAGAGGTCTGGGGGTTCGAATCCCCGTCCGGATAGAAATTTGATTCGATTTCTGCTCCTGCTGCACCCCTTAGCCAGCTCAGCTACAATGAGCACACCGACTGAACTCTGTCGGTGGGAAGATGAGACGGTGAGGGTGAGGTCTGGCCGCCTTTCCCTCATATGCCGAGTCTAAGAAACTGAGGTTGCTAACAATTCATATCCATGTCTACCTCCGGGTTATCTCATAGGTCCTCTCTCTCTCTCTTCTTGCTTAAAACGCTTCCATATTATTAAAATGACAAAATATGTTGTTCAAATAGCATGCTGATAAGAATATAGCTTGTAATACATATTAGAAATATATTTTAAAATTAACTTAGATTTAATTATATTTTTAAAAAATACGTCGCGCAAGAGTACAACTTTTAATATACATTAGATTATAACATAATATATTTTAAAATGTCTACCAAATAGGCTAAACCAATACCATATTCAAATAAGCCTTGCTGAGCTAGGGCGCTATACAAATTGGTGAATTTCAAAATAATTTAAATGTAGGCTCTACTTAAAATTGGTGCGAGAAATAAGTTTATTCAACATGTGAAATATCCCGCTCCAATAACATAATTAAAATAACTAGTGTAAGAGTACAAATTAGGTTTCAAATATAATTAAAATATATTAAATGTAATTAAAAGAATTAAATATAATTACGCTCAAAGTGATAGTCTATCTAGCTGGACTGTGCCAGAAGTGATAGTCTGTGTAGAACGATTTCGCCAGAACCATACCTCTATAGGGAGAGATTTCGCCAGAACCGTACCTCTATCGGGAGAGATTTCGCCAGAACCGTACCTCTATCGGGAGAGATTTCGCCAGAACCGTACCTCTGTCGGGAGAGATTTCGCCAGAACCGTACCTCTATCGGGACAGATTTCGCCAGATCTATTCCTTTATTAACTTCTGGCCTATGTATCTAAGATGAGAAAAAACAGGATTTGGTTATGGAGGAGAATTGATTTTGCCTAGAAAACGGCAGTATGAGAATTGTAGAAAAAAGACGGGGGGGGGTTAGACCTTGATTCATGTGGAGTTTGGGTGTGCAATGAAGACTTTACTATGGGGTCCTAAGAAAGACTAGGGTGGTTGAACCCCCTAACCCCCCAACAATTCTCACCCTGATCTGAAAACGTACTACTATCTAGGAGGACACCAAATTAAGGTCCCGGACAACTTCAGCAGGTTTAATATAGAACTGTCTGGGCCAACCCGGCCAAGGTTAAGTAGGCTACAGAGTGGAGTATGTCTGAGCTAAACCTCGGATGGCGGGTGAACCAGATAAGGTCGGTCTTAGAGGCATTTATTTTGAGGCGCATGGATGCGCACCAAGCTTGAATTTCAGTGAAGCAGATGATTAAGCGAGACTTTGCGTTATCAATGTCTTTGGTGGCAAGTTTAAATAATAATGTATAGCTGTGTATCATCAGCGTAAAGGTGTATGAGGATGCCGTGTTTAAGGGCAATGTGAATAATATTTGAGGTGTAAAGAATAAACAAGAGGGGATCAAGAATTGAGCCTTGAGGGACACCGAAAAGAATATTAAAGCACTTTAAAGTCTTTGTTCATTAAGATGGTCGTAATTGTAATATGTAATTACAATTTATATAGCATCGTTGGTAGCAAGCTACTTCTAGGATGCTTTACACACACACACACACACACACACACACACACACACACACACACACACACACACACACACACACACACACACACACACACACACACACACACACACACACACACACACACACACACACACACACACACACACACACACACACACACACACACACACACACACACACACACACACACACACACACACACACACACACACACACACACACACGCACGCACGCACACACACACACACACATGGCGGCGATCTAGGGGGGACATGTCTCCCCACCTTTAAGAGTGGGGGGACACTCCATGCATTTGTCCCCCCACATTTTGAAGAAACACCAACAAAGGCGGAGAAATGTAATTGCGTGTGAGGGTTTTCGCAGCGTTTTTGACCAGACGAGGTAAAAAAAGTTTGTTTTGCAGAAGTGTCCCCCCTAAATTATGAGAAAGAAGAAGGAATTCGTAAAAAAATAGTAAAAATAGTTTAGACGAGGAAATCAGAAAAAGAAAAGGGTTATTGCTGGGAGATGGGAAAAAGTTGTAAAAGGTGGCGAATGACTAAAAAAAGGTCATCAACTTTTTTGGGAGATGAAATCGATATTTTGCAGAGATGAATTGGTGAAAATGAAAGTGGGGAAAAAAGTAAAAAGTGGGAAAAAGAGGATAGGTGTAAGAAAAAGTTGTAAAAAGAGGTGAAGGACTAAAAAAAACGAAATTTTTGGGAGACGAAGTGGGAGAAATTTTTTTGGGACAAAATTTTCCAAAACCTGTCGTCGACGAGATCGTGGCCGACTTTGTCCCCCCCACCTCTCCGGAAGATCGCCGCCACTGCACACACACACACACACACACACACACACACACACACACACACAATGTCTACTGTCAGCGCAAATGCTAGTGCTCGGACTTCCTCCGATCCTCAGTTCTGTGTTCAACCCGAGTGTATATCTCGTCCGGGCCAAGACCTTCAAGCGCAACATTAGCACCGCAAGCGAGGCTCGCACCCAGGGTGATCAGGACCATGCAAGAAAGCGGGACTGCGGTCACGTACAGTTCTGGACGTCATCAGCGTCCTAGGATTACCCCTCGGTCCTTCATTCTTTCCCATCAAGGGACGTGTGAGGTCCTACTCAATCAGCGCAGTCACGTTCTCGGAGCTAGGCCTATGACTCAATTAACTGGGCCGGCTAGCTCCATTCGAAAACCGCGCTACCACACGGCGCCTCAGTGCAAGAGGAAGCCATTTCGCATACCAAGTTACCAACTGTGACTGAATTTAAAAATTAAGAGATTTACATCTCATGTTAGAATATCTACGCGGGAACCTAAAATGGCGCGGCGCTCATTCAAACGGAGACCTCTAATGGCGTGGCGCCCATTCTAACTGGCCCTCAAACCGAGTGGGGTTCATTCAAATGAAATCTACAATGACGTGGCGCTCATTTAAGCGTGGCCCTCTAATGTCGTGGCGCCCATTCTAACTGGACCTTAAACCGAGTGGGGTTCATTCAAATGAAATCTACAATGACGTGGCGCCCATTTAAGCGTAGCCCTCTAATGGCGTGGCGCCCATTCAAATGAAAGCTATAATGACGTGGCGCCATGGGCGTCCGCAGGAATTTTTCGGAGGGGGAATTTCTCTAGGGTGCAAAATTTGTCCAGGGGGGGGGGGCAGAATGACGTTTTTGCATAGCTATTTACGAACACAGAAAACGTGACAACTTTCAAAATTCCGGGGCTAATGCCCTTCTTTTCCCCCTCAGGACGCCCATGCGTGGCGCCCATTCGAATGGAAGCTTAAATGGCGTGGCGCTCATTCCAGCGGAGACGTTCTTTCACAAACCTATGATGGCGTGGTGCCCGTTCAAGCAGAGACCTCAAATGGCGTGGCGCCCATTCTAACGGGACATCAAACCATAGTTCGAGAATTCGTGACTTTCGGTTTTAAAATTCGTAAAAATTCGCGAATTTTTGGTCTATTTTAAAATTCGTAAAAATTCGTAAAAATTCGTTGGGCCACTGTTGGGCATTTTTTTACATTGACAGTGAGTTTTGCAAAAACAGCGTAAGCAACAACAACAAATGTGATGACGTCATGATTTGTTGTGTTAAGCTTCTGCTTAGAATTTAATGTAAAATTCAATATAAAAGTTTATTACGTAACGAGTTAATTAAGTTAAAATCTAATTTTTTAAAGATGAAAAAACATGGACCGGAGTGGAAGTATGTAGTAATTTTGGAGGAGAAGGAAATGCTAATCCAAAAATACACTGTTGTTTTTGTGACAAGGAATTTGTTGGTTGTTTGCCGGAATTCGGGAGCATTTGCATGACCAAAATACAGAAACCAGAGTCGAGTGGGAGCAGTGGGCTGTTCCTGACTCAGAATCAGAGGACGATGAATTTAGAAGACACAGCTCGATGAACGTTGCCAACCCTTTTTAACCATGTTTGGTTGCAAGCTGTGTTAGTGGCTGACTGGTGACACTGGAGCTGCATGGGGCACTGGTGGTTTTCCGTTCTGCTGACTGACACTCACAGTCACACACCCCAACTATGACAGAAATCGAAGTTCAAGACTCCAAGTAGAACAGTAACTGAATATCAGTACTATTGTGTTGCTAATCAGCTATCTTTTACGGCTGATTGATTGCCTATGACGTTGACATTTACTTGCTTAAAAAGTTCAAAAGTAAACAAATAATAAAATTCGTTGCCATGGCAAAGAATTCCATTATTTTATTATTTTACGAATTTTTACGAATTTTAAAAATGCACTTTTAAAATTCGTTAAAATTCGTGAATTTTAAAAATTCTTAAAATTCGTAAAATGCGAATTCTCGAACTATGCATCAAACCATGTAGCACTATTCAAAGGAACCTTAACGTCCTGGAGCGCCCATTCAATTGGTCTGCAGCGCGGTGAAGGATCTCATGCGATGAATCCTTGAAACCTTGGCAGCGTTGAATCCAACTCTACGGGATTTTGAGATGTTTTAGAATGCTATGTAAATATTAACTGTCTAATTGTCAGTGATGGGCACTAAACTATTTTTTTTAGTTAAACTAAAACTATTTTCCAACTAAAAGAATATAGTTTAACTAAAGTTGGCAACTAATTTTGGAAAGTAGTTAACTAAACTAAAAAAAGTAGTTAAACTTTTTCCAACTTTTTTCCAACTTTTTATGACAAACATTTTCACAATAACAGAGCTTAAGTGAACTGTAGTAATGCAGAGCATCAATGACAATTTCACCTTCAAACTGTACAATGTGTTCTCTTCGGTATGCGGACGTTTGGTCAAAGGACGGTTGGTCAACGGACGGTTGATCACGGACGATTGGTCAAAGGACGATTGGTCAAGCGGACTGTTCGTCCAGGGGACTGTTGATCAAGGGTCCTTTCGTCAAGAGGACGGTTGATCAAAATATCGGATAATTATAGTCTATGGATATAGTGGTCGTCCATTTCAAAGGGTCATCGTATATCTGTGCCAGTGCAGTTGTTTGTACTGATAAGAGAACTGACATATTTTAAAGCGTCTAAAATTCACGTAGGCTATATCGTATCGCTCCATCATAGTTCGAGAATTCGCATTTTACGAATTTTAAGAATTTTTAAAATTCACGAATTTTAACGAATTTTAAAAGTGCATTTTTAAAATTCGTAAAAATTCGTAAAATAATAAAATAATGGAATTCTTTGCCATGGCAACGAATTTTATTATTTGTTTACTTTTGAACTTTTTAAGCAAGTAAATGTCAACGTCATAGGCAATCAATCAGCCGTAAAAGATAGCTGATTAGCAACACAATAGTACTGATATTCAGTTACTGTTCTACTTGGAGTCTTGAACTTCGATTTCTGTCATAGTTGGGGTGTGTGACTGTGAGTGTCAGTCAGCAGAACGGAAAACCACCAGTGCCCCATGCAGCTCCAGTGTCACCAGTCAGCCACTAACACAGCTTGCAACCAAACATGGTTAAAAAGGGTTGGCAACGTTCATCGAGCTGTGTCTTCTAAATTCATCGTCCTCTGATTCTGAGTCAGGAACAGCCCACTGCTCCCACTCGACTCTGGTTTCTGTATTTTGGTCATGCAAATGCTCCCGAATTCCGGCAAACAACCAACAAATTCCTTGTCACAAAAACAACAGTGTATTTTTGGATTAGCATTTCCTTCTCCTCCAAAATTACTACATACTTCCACTCCGGTCCATGTTTTTTCATCTTTAAAAAATTAGATTTTAACTTAATTAACTCGTTACGTAATAAACTTTTATATTGAATTTTACATTAAATTCTAAGCAGAAGCTTAACACAACAAATCATGACGTCATCACATTTGTTGTTGTTGCTTACGCTGTTTTTGCAAAACTCACTGTCAATGTAAAAAAATGCCCAACAGTGGCCCAACGAATTTTTACGAATTTTTACGAATTTTAAAATAGACCAAAAATTCGCGAATTTTTACGAATTTTAAAACCGAAAGTCACGAATTCTCGAACTATGCGCTCCATATTTGTTTTATTTGTGTATGGGCTACGCTTTGCGAAGTCTTCATTGCTGTGCATGTAAAGATGCCTGGTTTTGTAATGGCTTAATTGGTCACGTCTGTCTAGGGATAATTAGTGGTCGTCGATTTCTCTTATCAGTGGTTCGTACTGATAAGAGAACTGGCATATTTTAAAAGCGTCTCTAATATCGAAAATTTAAATTTTTGATCAACCGTCCTCTTGACGAAAGGACCCTTGATCAACAGTCCCCTTGACCAACAGTCCGCTTGACCAATCGTCCGTTGACCAATCGTCCGTGACCAATCGTCCGTTGACCAATCGTCCGTTGACCAAACGTCCTAGAACCGTTCTCTTCTAGCATACAGTTACAGGCATACAGTAAGTAGTGTATGAATTTGAAAACACGGGCTGTCAATGTTAAAATCATGCAGTGTTAATCAATAAGTTTCGCGTTGAGTTGTTGACAATGTTCAATGTTCATTGCGAAAAATAGTTGCGTATTGCTAATTTTTTTTAGTTAAACTTTTTAGTTAGCAACTAAATTTTTTTAGTTAAACTATGGTTTTAACTAAACTTTATTTTTAGTTAAACTTCATCCTTAACTAAATTGTTTTAGTTAAACTAAAAGTTAGCAACTTTTTAGTTAACTATTGCCCATCACTGCTAATTGTACCTTGTCAGCGAAGTTGTCGCTCATGTTTCTGGTTCCTCTCATGACAGCTAAGTTTTATTTCTTTTTCTCCTGCGATAATCCTGCCATGAACCTTAATTTACGTGGGCGTAATAATACATACGTTTATCTCGTCAGAAATCAAATAATAGAGTAATGGATAACACACTGGCGTGAAGAGCAGTGGGTACCAAAGATCGAATCCCGTAGACCCCGTAAGCCTTAAAGTTTATTCAGCCTTCCACTCGCTAGGTGGCCGCGGTGGTTAAATGAATAGTAGGCCATGATTGGCGCCTGCAATGGCTGCCGTTTAAAAAAAGTTATATTCGACTCCTGTAAAACTGTTATCATTCATTCATTCATTCATAAATTTATTAAATCATGTGCGCATACTGTATACACTATACAGGTATGTAAGGCGCCCTGCGTGGCTGCCGTTTCTACTATAGGCCTATGTATGTTCACTGTACAGCGCAGTGCGTTTGCAGGCGCTTAATTAAAGAAAAGAGTATTATTATTATTATTTTTTTTTCCCCGAGGTACATATGATCCCTCGGGAGTTCAAAAATTAGGGGGGAATTGTTCTGGAATGGCTAGTCTTCGCAGATGGTTTTATCGGTGCAAAAGGTGCTAACAAAAGCGACAGCATTGAAGCGTTATTATTATTATTATTATTATTATTATTAAATTTCTGCTTTGGCGGGGATTTGAACCTTCGACCTTACGATCGACAGTCCGCCACGCCAATCATTACCCTAAGTTCTCAAGGACTTTGCAGTTAGACACACTTGTTTTGAGTTGATGGTGTCATAAAATGAAGTAGCTGATGTAACACTGAGAGGTATACGATACGAGTGCAAAGTGTTAGCGTCTTCATTTTCTTAGCCTCTGCGTATAAATAAGTATGGTTGGCTAGCCCAGATCTCTTTTACTCATGTGAAGTCCGCGTTGTAGCCTATCTGTCAATAACGCACAGAAGAGTAGTTGCAACTGTTGCTAAATTTATGCTCCTTGATGAAAACAAGACTCGAGTCATCATGGCAAAAAAATTGGTATTGGCCTACTAAGCGTGATATGTAAGCGGGACTCGGTGTTCATAGGATATGAATCACCATTGTGTGAATGTGCCCAGAGGTTACAACCTGCGGCCGGGAAAGCGATCAAGAGAAGATCAGTCTGAATTACACTGTCTTCGGCTTCTAGTTAATGGGTAGATTTCCATAGAATTCCAAGTGCTAACTGATGACTGGTAAGAAATTCAGTTAGTAGGCCTATATAGGCCTCCTATTCAGTTCACATTTATGTAAGTTTGTGGTGACGCGGTGGGTGGTGTAGCAGGGCCGTTTTAAGGTCTTCGTAGGCCCTAGGCACTCTTGCATTCGTAGGCTCTTCCATACAGTGGCGTACGGAGCTGAAATGCCGCCCGGGGGGAGGGACCAAAATGCCGCCCTTGGCAACTTAATTTTCGATATGTTATCTTCTCTAAGATATGGCAATTCGATCGTATCACATATACAATTTTATTTTATACAGTTTATAGCATAGTCGGCGATCTCGTCGGTCGAGGTCGGGGTTAAGACCCCCACCTTTAAGAGTGGGGGACACTGTATACAGATGTCTCCCAAATTTTGAAGAAACACCAAAAAAGTCAACTCATTTTTTCACCTCATTTTGACCAGATCAGTTTAAAAGTGTCCCGTGTCCCCTCCCCCACCTGTCAAACAAGAGCGCCGCCTGTGGTTTAGAGCTTTTCTGAGTTTTCACTTTTCACTGTATTTCGTAATTATCCCTTTTAGCTTACATTTCAACTTACTGAAATCTATTTTATTAGATAATAAAACACTTTATTGCATGACTTGCGACAGTCGCTGCAGCTGACTTGCTGTGATGTGTACAGATATGCATACATATAGGCCTATATCACATTATGTTATAATTAGGCCTACCATATTATCAAAAACTTCTCTCACAGCGAGTAACCAAGATTTGAGAATAACTGAATATTATTACTGAAGTCTGTTGGAAGGATAAGTGGTCATCTCAAATGACAAAATCATGCAGTCAATATCTGTCAAAACCAGACCAATTTAAAAATTAATTTTTTTAAATGACTAAACTAAGTGGTTAAAGGCTGTGGTGGAGATATTGATATTTTCTGATTAAATCATATTCTAAGTCGTTTAGATATACACATATAAATATATATATTATGACTACGAAGGGCGGCATAACAAGAATATGCTTTAAAGTAGATTATAATGCTGTAAGTAGCCTAGTCTCTTAATCTATCAACAGTTTACTAGAAAAATGCTGTTTCGCTTCCTCTTCTGCAATTCAGTTTAGCGTTTAATGTAGATCTCTGCAGAGAGTGATGCCGCCCCTAACGATCAAAGCAAGCCAAGCCGACTTGATCAAAGTGACGGTTTCTTTTCTTCCTTCTTTTTTTCTTTCTCTCCTACTTTTAATTTTTTATCCAAAATTCACTCTTTTTGTTTTTCTTCAACCCTATATTTTGCCGCCCCTTCAAAAGTGCCGCCCGGGGCGACTCGCCCCCTCTGCCCCCTTCGGTACGCCACTGATTTTGAAAGCATCACTCCATGCAAATGCTTTGTTACATAAAGTGTATTTGTATAGTATTTCTCCGTTTTGGGTTAATGCATGGCGTTACTGATGACATGTCTGTGTAACTGATTTTGACATACATTGCATGTGTAGTTTTTATCTCCAGTGTCAAGCAGGACAGGAGTTCGGACCTTAAATTCAAATTTTGTACAACTAAGTAATCTCACAACTTGAGAAGTACAACTACAGCACAAATACCCAACATTGCATAATCTTACAGTCACAGCCCGTACATAAACAAATAATTTATTTGTTTATTATTTTAAAAAAATAACACCGGAACGTCGTCACCGATTTCCAATACTTTTCCTAACCTCGTAACGTTTGACAAGAAAACATTTTCCTTCTCCGAAAATCCGCTAAAACTCACCTTCCTATAGAGAGTGGGAAGGGGGAAGGGAGGGAGGACCCAGTCACCCAGAGACAAAAGCAAAAGTCGGCGCCCATGTTTGTTAGGGTTTGCGCCGATTGTGCCTAAGGCCCCCAAACTCCTTAAAACGGCACTGGCCAGAGGGCAGAGGCGGACCTACATTTTTTGGGCCCTGAAGCTTGAACTGGTCCCTATAAAAGGCCTATGTTGTTATGGGAGTCCTTCGCAAACAGACAAATTGTGCACTAGGCCTACAGTCTGAGTCGCTTCTGGGGCTGTGACCGTGGACCCTGAAGCTTCAGATTAATTAGTTTCATAGTAGATCCGCCACTGCCAGAGAGTAGTCAAAGGAAGTCTGAGTCCGGTTTCCGGGGTCCAGATCAAGAGAAGAGGCAGAACATAATATATATATATATATATATATATATGTTAATTATACATAGGCCTCTTCTGCACTCCACGCTTTTATCTAATCCAGAATCGATTTTGGAAATGCTCTCTATATTCTGGTCTGGCCTTTGACAGAGTTGCAGAGTGTGCATGGAAGTTAAGTATTATAGATGCTTTGTACATGAGGAGTGCAAGATTGAAGCCGCTCATATACAGAAAGCCAGTATAGAAAACAAAGAGCAGGTGATATATAATGGTCTCTGATGACAACATTAAGAGAAAGACAAAAGAACTGGATTGGACACATATTAAGAGACTCCCTCTTGAGAGAAATCATAGAGGGGAGATTGGAGGGAAGGAGAAGGAGAGGAAGACCGCGACAGATGATGGTGGGATGGATGATGACCGAAGGATACAGCGGACTGAAGAGAAGTGCACAGCAAAGAGAGGAATGGCGTCATTGGAAGTGGAAACCTGCCGAAGGGCAGAGAACTTAAAGAAGAAGAAGGAGAGTCCAAGGCAATCTTGCAGCCTGATGCATTATTCTGGTTAGGGAAAGGAGTGTGTACTCGGGGAGACCATAGAGTATAGAATTGCAGTAGTCAAGGCTCGCTAGAATAAGGTAGTGAAACAGTGTTGACAGCGATGCTGAATCCAGGGTAGAGCCGAGCTGTCAGCTTCTTCTGAGGTAAATAGGTCTTATACCTTATAAAGTCCCGTGTACGGACCGCGCTAGATTCCCGCTCCAAACGCACATTTTCACTCGAAGTGTAAATATAGGCCTACCATTTTTAGGCATTTTTAGGCTCAAGGTGCCTGCACAGCATCTTTGCATGCATGGAAGGCTCGAACCTGTACTCTCCGCGCTACAAGGCAAGCGCTCTTACCAATTGGCAACCGTGTCTTATATACATGTATTAGTCTACATACAGCTGATTTTTTCAAGACTTTGAAAATTTAGATAAACAATAGTGGAATAGGTCTGTTGTATCTTAAACCTGAGACCTGAAGAAAGACATGCATGAGGTTTCTAATTGAACTCGAAATACGCTGGTGGAGTAGTTTGTCATCTTACATCCGCTTTAAAATGTGGTGGCGATGGTGGTCATTGGGTAGTGCAGGCTGGGCGGCGATCCCGAGGGGGTCTAGGGGACAAGACCCCACTTTTGAGAGTGAGGGGACACACCATACATGTGTTCCCCACATATTGAAGAAACACCAAAAAAGGTAGAAAATGTTTTTTGACTTCTTTTTGACCAGATCAGTTCAAAAGTTCCACCTCCAATTGTCAAACAAGATCGCCGCCAGTGAGTGCAGGAGTAATAATACTCAAGGTTACATGGTGCAAAGCCTCTAAACATTCATTAGGCCTTAGGCTTTGAAGAAATAACCTCAAGCAATGAGAACACTCTGCAAACAAGTCTAAATGTATTTCCTATATTTCCAGCTGCATGCACGGGTTCATAATATAACATACAATTAACATTTCACTATACATACATATACTGTAAAATGTAAATCAACGTTCGACTTATAGGTCAAGTATCCAGAGTCTAAAAAGGTTATGTGAAGTCAATGTAAAATCTAAAACAAGAAAGAAATCACTAAAATCTTCAAGTCTAAAATGTTATCCATCTGCAAAGAGAAAAACTGTATAGTAGTCAAGTCGTTGTCTAGATGTAGGCCTACAAACGTAGCATCTGGCCTTCTTGCCTCAAAAATCAGTTGCTAGTATTCATTAATGTCAGCAGGCCATGCAATGTAGGCCTACTGGGCTCATGCAAGCTCCGTATACCGGGTATACATTTAACATATAATTTGGCAACTTAATTTTATATAGGCTCTACCACATAGCCTATTGTCTGAAAGGCATAAGATTTTGAACAAGTACAACATTCCTTGAGTTTTAGTTTGATGAAGGAAATGTAATCCTATTTAACAGAATATGGCCACAGGCCCCCTACTCTTCTTAGACGTCAGATTATACGCCAGCCCTTTAATTAAAATAATGCGTATGATCTGCAGCCAAAATCAGTTTATTCATCGGTTGCAATTTTTCATGTAAAGTCTGTCGAAACACGACTGGAACTGATATTCTGTGGCTCCATGCTGAAAAGTTGGATAACATCTATGGCCTAAAACGGGGCCGTGCATGATTCGGTCAGATTTGCAAAATATTTGGTCAGATTTGCAAAAAATTACTGTTATCATATCAAGCACCAGAATGTTAACTTATCAACTGGTGTAAGCGCTTTTGGAAATGAAACCAAACATGATCGTGATCAAACATATCGTGATCAAACGCGATCGTGATCAAACATGATCGCGCCAACTCATACGGTTAAGTTTTTCTTAGATTTACAGAGAATTTGTCATGTTCACAGTTCAGTCGAAGGAAAAACATTCGAGGTTTGACTGAGATCGTGCAGTAATTTCGAATATGCAGAATAATAAAAATGAAACGAGCATATTTAGAGTAGCCTCAGACCACATAAAATTTGGACAGTATTATGTTCTCACATGGTTTGATTAACATATTCATGAAAACATGTTGACCCACAAAACTAAGGCCAACTTCAATGTGAGCATACAAATTGGTCGGCCTAAAACCAGAACGCAGACCAAACTCTTAATCATTCGGAGCTCGCATCATTCGCTTTGCATCCGCCATTCATACTGACATACCTCAAGCTTAATTCATTGTTTCACACAGGGTGACTGTGCTATCAGGTGCCGTGTTTAAGCATATAACAGGCCTATGTCTAAAATACGATAGCTCAATCTACCTTCTAGGCCTACTAATAAGCACTGTTCTTTGGAGGAATCAATTCTGCATCGGCCTGTTGCCCAAATAGACCTTACACTGACACATGCCTGCAGTTTCTTTGTTGGCCATTTTCGGCTCAAATTCACACCGACGGGTGCCCGTATATATGCACGAAGTCTTCGTTGTTAAATAACTTGTGACATCATTAGGCCACTTCACGAAGTCATGATCGATCAACACTGTGACCACCATCGTCTAGTAATAGTCATCAGTTATCTGATGACGTCATAGTTTATTGTGCACAATCATCAGCTGTTTTAAATTTATCACAGAATGTCACCAAAGCGTCCTCTGACGTCATCGATCGGCGTCATGTTGATGAGTCATCATCTTTCTTCGAGTGGGTTGCTTCACTTTCGTCTGGAAACTAATGCAGAAGCTTCGCGAATTTATTTTGGTTTCAGAAATCTGAGTTTTGCCTTTGTCACGGAGACGCCAACCATTGCCTGTCGGTCCTCGTCCTTGACCCCAGGCGTCGGAGGGTCGAAGGCATCGGAGTCGACGGCATTCCTCGCCTGCCACTCCCAGATCTTGTGCGTCTGGTAATTCAGTCGCCTGTTTGAGGTCACGGCTTCGCTTGCGGCTGAATAAAAGAAATGATGGGCCTATCACAGATTAGCTGGGTGGATGGTTGGATTGGGTGTTTGAATGAGTGAATGGAGTAGCGGATTGTTGGTTGAGTGAATGGACGAAGAGATGAATGGGGAGGCTCGGATGGTTGAATGTATAATTGCTTATGCACTGGCCCAGTTAGCTACATTAGCGACTCTGTGTTAGAGCGCATGCGGACCGCGGTTCGCTTCCCGAAGGTGGCTTATTTCAGAGATTTAAATCTCGGGCTAGCACGGTCCAAACACGGGGACCTTAAATGGCGTGGCACCCATTCAAACGGGCAGTGAAGGATCTCACCCAATCTATTAATTGAAAAATGAGCAGGGTCGAGGCCATATACGGTCGCTATAGAAAATCGCGTACATTTACATGTATGATTGTGACCAATAGCTGACCGGGGCACGTGGTCCACCGGCCGGAAGTGTGGTGCACGTTGTGGAATATGCGGGAAGGAATTAGGTTGATCGGGCGGATGATGCATACCTCTCGTCGGAGTTAGGAGTATAAATAAAGGATGAAAGGCTATATGAATATGACCTCCGTACATTTTACGGACATCAGTAATAAATCCGCTGTCAGTATCGAGGATAATATGTAGCTCAGAAACATCATTAATCAAATAATCGTAATCCTAACCTTCAAGTTCCTAAAGCGCCACTTAGGCCTAGAGCTTAGCGCAGGGCACCAGCTTATTCACGAGCATATAAGTCAGATGAGAGGAATTGAAGAATCTTACCTTTGGTCTTCTGTTTCAACCGATCTCTTTTGATGGATGGCAGTCGACCGAAACTTAGACGATGCAAGAGACTCAGAGCGTCTCTCTTGGTTCGGTCCTGCAATCACCATCAGTTCATGTATGTATGTATGTATGTATGTATGTATGTATGTATGTATGTATGTACGTATGTATGTGTATACATGCATGTATGTATGCATGTATGTATGTATGTATGTATGTATGTATGTATGTATGTATGTATGTATGTATGTATGTATGTATGTATGTATGTATGTATGTATGTATGTATATAGTTCAAGATAAGTCAATCTGAATCTGATATGCGCAAGACAAGAGTTCGCGAACAAACTTTTCCCGTGTCGTTAAGTATAGTCCATTCAGCAGATTCGAACCAGCAACTGTTCTGTTACACACCCCCCCCCCAACGCGCTACCGATTAGACCCCGAGCCACATGCATAAGTTGCCAACCGTACTTTGGACTTTTCGATGAGTAGGAATTTCCCGTAGTTTTCCCTCCAGGCCAGTTGAGCCATAAGGACGTTTTCGTCATCGGTGAGGATCCGCCTTTCGAGCAGACGATCTCCATTCGACAGACGATCTCGACTGTCGACGCTTCCGCCAGAACAGTAGATCTCTTCGCATATAACAAAGTCCCGCACATCTTCCAGTCTCTGTAGCTTCGCCATCACCTGCATCACGTTTTAACACGGACTTCAATAAGGCAACGGCTAGTTTACCTCAGAGGTCTAGAAGTTTTTATGTAATCGAAGTTTCGGATTGCATTAAATATGTCACAGGTTATTGCAGCCTAACAAGCAATAACAGATGTCGGACACTTCCAAAGCGTCAGGACCTTTTAGACCCATGTGAGTCTCTGTCACATTTGTTAGCTACATTGGTCGGAGCGTACGTCCCATGCACCTCTGTGTGTGAGGATGCCGATTCGCATACAAATGGTGGCTTATTTAAGAGATTTGAACCTCAGGGTAGCACGTCGGTCCGTATACACAGGCCTTAAATCAAGTTAAATGGCGTGGCGCCCATTCAAAGCGGCAGCGGTGGTGAAGGTAATTATCACCTGGCCAATCCACTGAAAAATGAGCGTCGGGGTTCCACATACAGTACTGTCGCTCTAGGAAAATGTAAATATTTACATTAATTTTACAGACAGCCTTTACAAACATTGTAAATGCAGAAAGTCCCAGGGTATCCAAAGGCTGAAGTTTCATAGAAGGCATGTTGGAAATGAACCGAACGTCAAAGCCTGTGTGCGCCGCCTACACATATAGGCCTACACCCACACAAGTATGCATATGCGCAGTAAAAAGTTACAGGGTGGTTGGGGCTCCGATTAAATGGATCCCCTTTCCCGTCTCTGCATATCATCCAGCTTTTGCCATATTAATTTGCTGTCGAACTCGAACTAGGGAATTCTTTCGAATCGCCCTATGTATACGCGGGGATCTGCTATCCTCATTTCTGCCCTAAGAAATCGACTTGCAGCGAAAATCAGCTAAGAGTAGCCTAGCCACAATCTTCGCATTTCTTTTTCGCCCAAAAACCTAAAAGTCGTGGGAACCAGTTAATTCGCAGGCGCTCAGTCAAAGCAATATCCAAGCGACAAGTATAGGTCTGCAGACGGTAGACTGAGAGACGGCTACAGTGGACGGTAGTTGAAATGGAGCGCCGTAAGAAGGATAGCCTAAGAATAAGAGGAACAGGAATGAGCAGGGGGCGTAACGTTGGTCTAAAAAGTGGGGTGTACCAATTTCTTACATACACGAAGCAAGGCGGAGACTGCGATCTCTGCAGGGGAAGGCTCAATAATAAAATATTGACTGGCATTGTTTAAAAAATGGGGGTACGGTACCCCCACACCCATTCAAAAATTCGGAGGTATGGATACCTCTCGTATCCCCACAAATTACGCCTATGGGAATGAGAAGAGGATTGTGTTGCCGTATACGTAGTTCACCTGCGAAACGACGTCGAGGGCGGTACTAGACGTAGGCGACTGTAGAATGACGTACGGTTGGTCAGTAGAGACATCGACGTAGATGCAGACGAGGAAAGTCTGGGCATCCCAGTCTGGACTGGCATCCGAAGACAGAAGAGATCCCTCCCGCTTCTATATAACACAGAAACACAGTTCTTGGATTTGTGCCATACGCACTTATACATGTATACGTAGCCTACGTACGTTTACTCATGTATGTACGTATACATAATTATATGTACGCCTATATATGTATACATAGGCTATGTATGCATGTACATATACATGTATGTATGTATGTATGTATGTATGTATTGTATGTATGTATGTATGTATGTATGTATGTATGTATGTATGTATGTATGTATGTATGTATGTATGCATGCATGTTTTTTTCATGAAAAATTTTACTCTAGCGCCTTTGAGAAAGTACGTGTCAGAAGCGCTGCACATCTTACTCATCTAACAAGGGCCTATATCTTAAAACTCTTATTATCTTCTCAAGGTAGGCGGCGTCTTTGTCGGATTTAAAGCAAGATATAATATATCTTGCTATATTATATATATATAGCTATATTATAGCTAAGCTTGTATTTTATGCCTGCTTCATGACGGCTTGGTGCCATATATTCTGCGCTTAGCCTACCTATATTGCTCAGCTTCTCTCTCTCTGTCTCTGTCTCTCTGTCTGTGTGTCTGTGTGTGTGTCTCACTGTGTCTCTGTCTGTCTGTCTGTCTGTCTCTGTCTGTCTCTTCCTCTCTGTCTCTCTGTCTCTCTCTGTCTCTCTCTTGTCTCTCTGGAGACCGGACTCGGCTCTCCACTGAACATCTACACAACCCCTCCTCCAAGACGTGAATAAGCTCACGCCCTGCACTTACCTTTCGATTAGCGCTTTATAAAGTCGGAGCTCGCGATTACGATTGCTCGATTTCTGTTCTCTTTAACAAAATTTAGGAGACATTAAATGAGTTTAGAATGTCTACCTTTTGTGGGTCTCTGTTGGTTGTTGTCCAGGCTCTTGAAGCCGCGTCCTAAGAACAAGTCAACAAACAAACGCGATCCAGTACGTACACCGTGCCAGCATTTCCATTAGATGGGACCAATACGGGCTCTATACGTATTCCATATGGAATAATCGGTCCTATATGGGCTCAATGTGGGCATTTAGCAGGGCAGAGCTTGACTATCATTGACCACTTGCGGACAATTAGCCTGCAGTACTGTAGATGTTGAGGCCTAACTTAATTGTTTGGGGCTCTTTGTATGGTATACTTTCATCAAACAGATTCGTGCCATAGCCACAGGCCAACCGGATTTTACTGGATTTAGCATATATTAGGCCTAGGGGGCCTACTGATAGTTTTACATGCGTACTTTCGTCAGAGTTTAAATCTATAAGGTGAATATCACTGGATTGTATTTATGTCGGACTAGTTTCAAATATTTGAGTTAAATTGGAATTGATAGGTACGGTAGAGTTGGATTAAGATGGATCGAGAAAGGCCTACACGTGGGATAACCGACACCGAATCGTTAACTGCTCGGAAAAGGCTTTCTGATCTGCAGACGATGCAGTGAGCCGTTAACTAAAGGTGCTTTTGGTGATCTATGTAGGCTACATATGCGCGCGCGCGCGCGCGCGTGTGTGTGTGTGTGTGTGTGTGTGTGTGTGTGTGTGTGTGTGTGTGTGTGTGTGTGTGTGTGTGTGTGTGTGTGTGTGTGTGTGTGTGTGTGTGTGTGTGTGTGTGTGTGTGTGTGTGTGTGTGTGTGTGTGTGTGTGTGTGTGTGTGTGTGTGTGTGTGTGTGTGTGTGTGTGTGTGTGTGTGTGTGTGTGTATGCGGTTGCAAGTTCTGCGGAACGTCCTATAAGCCGTAGAGTAATGGATGTGAAAAATTGCATCCAGTATTTAGTGGAGGGGGTTGTCTGAACCAACCTACATGAAGTTATTTTCTATTACTCTACAAACCCGGCCGTTTAGCTTTAGATCTTACGCTGCTGCTTTTCCGTAGGATTAGTCTGCCGCTGCCCTTCCACTTGCTCTGCGCTTGAAGGACCTTTTCGTCCCAGTCGAGAACCCGCTGGCTTCCGCCTCCACTCTTATCGATCTCGCGGTGGTCCCAGCCCTTCTGCACGTCCTCCAGCAACCGGTAGTTGTCGACAATCTCGTCAGCCTTGAAGGCCTTCATCAAGACCTGCAGGTGACCCAGCACAGGATATAATAATTTAAAACAGAGCATATATCATGTATAGGCCTACTTGCTATTAAGCGTGACCTTGACACGAGTTTTTGCTATAGGTTGAATAGGCCTATACAATAGGCCTTCTGACCGGGACGTTGTTTATGGGTGATGTAAGCACTGCAACTGTTGATTCGGATCCTCTTTTCTATAGAAAACAAGTCTATGTGTATTTACTCAATGCGCTTCACTGCTGCCCCAGTAGCATCACTATGGGCCTGCATGACCCGTAACTTGCAGGTCCGAATACAAAAAGAGGGGTCCGCTCAGAGCTTGAAAAAGCGTAGTAGGTCCTAGGCGAGCTGCAGAGAACCTATGAGTAATCGGCGTGCATAGAAATTTTAAGTTACGCACAAATGTACTGTTTCAATACGTTGCTACCAATCATATAATCTCACCCTGCTGACGAGCGTGCTATGCATAACAGCCAACAGGTTGTAGAAAATATGTATGATCCAGTATAAAGCAGCCGGCAATGGCGATATCTGTCCAAGTTAAACATTCACGCTTTATGCGGCTTTGATCGTTGTAAATTCCAAAGTAGGCCTATTTAGCCAAGGACCAATTACACATATATTCCTTGGACTCTAGCTAATTATGACCGGAAGGAGCTTAAGTCTAGTCGGTTCACGAGCTTACGCTAATGGAATATATCAAACCATTACTTAAAAGAATTATTTTATACGTTAACAACTTGCAATTTAACGCAATTGTTTGCGCGAAATGAGATTAAGGTTATTTACGCCTATACTTCATTAGATACCGGAACTTCCGGAAGTAGGCCTATAGGTCCTTTTAAATTCTGTTGACCAAATAGACTTTTAAACACGTTTTAAATGTAACGTAAATTCATAAATTATAACAGCCCACCTGCTGTATAGTTTCCATGGCAGTAGTTTCCGGAGTTGCCTTGACGATGACGTAATCTTCAATTGACGGAATGCTGACGAAGAGTAAACGTTGCTTAGGCTTCGCCAAGTTCTCAAACACCTGCTTCCAAAACATGCATATTGTCGATCTAAAACTTTGTCGCAGGAGGGAGTAGCAGTACAGGCCTACACCTATAGTCATACATCTCTTTTAATTAGGCCTACCGTAACCTTATATAGCCTTATGACCTCGCCACTACTGAGTACTGGTCCGCAATCACTCAAAAGACCCATGTCGGTTGTCCTTTGCATGTCGAGACGAAAATAGGCCGGATGAACGCGGCGTACACGGTCCATGCACAATTTGCACATAGCGCTAGATTGGAAAGCAATATAGGCCTAGATACATGCCTATGAGCAGTTAAACTACATATGTAGCCTATATAGGGCCTATGCGTAGCACAGACATAAATTATATTCCAAATAGGGGCCTATCTTAGCTAACATTTAGTAAAACCTAGGCCTAACAACATTTCCTATATATAATAATTATAGCCGCTTTGGTAACGCGTCTCGATATACGACAATGACGCCTATATAGACCTGTAACTCTCCTAAAAATTAAGCCATTATAAATTTGCGCCAGTAGTAAGTTCTTATATTCGTTAAGTCAGTTCGAATTCCGATAAAGTGTAGCATAGCTACTAGAAGTCCATGCATTCGACCGTTGACAAGAGTTACACTTCAAACAAAGCAGCTGAGAACTAGGTACGGTAATGCTGATACCCCACAGAAAAGAGCGAGGTTTCGAGAAAGGAAATATGGCAGAGACAATTCTCATGGCCAGTCTTGTGGTCCTCGAGACCAAGGTCTTGGTCTTGAGACCAAACGTCTTGGTATTGATTTTGGTCTTGAGGTTCAAAGTCTTGGTCTTGGTCTTGGAAGACCAAGACCAAGACTCATCAGGCATTTGGAATAACATTTCGCATGAAGGACTTTTGTGCGAATTTGGAATCCTCTGCAGTCTGCGTTTAGTTGTTTGCTTGAATGAAATAAAAGACTCATGTTTTTAATAAAATAGCGAGTAGTCCGACTTGACAATTTTAGTAAGGAAGAAGTCTGGATATGATTGTGAATTTTTGGGTCTTGGTCTCGGTCTTGGTCTTGAGGTTCAAAGTCTTGGTCTTGGTCTTCGTCTTGAGGTTCAAAGTCTTGGTCTTGAGGTTCAAAGTCTTGGTCTTGGTCCTGAGGTTCAAAGTCTTGGCCTTGGTCTTGAAGTTTAAGGTCTTGACAACAAGACTGCTCAAGGCAGTATAATTTAGGCCACAAATTGAAGGCCTGAGTGATTTAGAACCTTTGGTAGCTTAACTATGCCCTATGTTAGGCCTACTTCTGTGAGGGCATTAACACCGCATGACCAGGCCTCAATAATTATACGCTTTCACGGATGGTAGCCTACTTTTGCGAGGTCCTTGACACGATCCACACAGAAGCTCTGCATTTACACAATTCTTAGGCTTTTGTACTTCAAGGCCAGCTTGCATGCAGATCTGTTTCAAAGGTGTTGTAGGCCAACTATTTGTTCTACTGAGCACGATATATCCGTATACTGAACCACAAGCATACTTGCCCATAGACCCTATAGTTCGCTCATACATTTCTGTTGTTTTATTCCCTCATACTCAATCAATCATTCGAGGGGTACCCGTAACCCCCACTTTTTGGACTGGGTGGTACCGTACCCCCACTTTTTGAACAATGCCAATCAATATTTTGTTATTGTGCCTTCCCAGAGATCGCACTGCAGTCTCCGCCTTGCTTCGTGTATGTAAGAACTTGGTACCCCCACTTTTTAGACCAAAGTTACGCCCATGCTCGTGACTCCTTAACATTCCTAACTTGTTCATTCGCCCAATCGCTCTCAGTCACTCACTTACTCCTTACGAGCACATTACTCACACAAGTGAATCGCTCTCACTCCGCACCCACCAAAAAATTGGATATGTACCCTATGTAGTATGTAGGCCTATATCTTCATAACTGGAAAAACCAACTGAAAAACCTGTCATAATTTGGATGCCGCAACACAATTAAAGTTCTGCTTATAGAGTAGACCTAACTATAATGTTAGGTCTATAAGCAGCATTGCAATGTCAGATTTTCACAAAATTTCGCAAGACAAGTCTAGCTGGACGTTAGAGATTTCGGTCAACTTTATTTTAAATCTAAAACTATATAAAAAATTGTATCTGAACTGAGCATAAACTTTACATAATGAATTTTTCCTAACAGATCAGGTAGGTCTTAGCCAAGAAATGGCTTACATTTTCGTGTCTTAAAAGCTTACTACAAGTAGGCCTATAGAATTCTAATCTTGTTAGCTATATCAATTAACCATACATATTTAAGCAGCATAATTTCCATGTTAGGCTTAAGCAAATCAACAGTGACTATTCGATCATTACTGAACTCATAAGTAGAAACCTAGAGTTTCAACTAAAAATGAATGATAATTAATATCAAGCAGTATGAATTTATAAGTTATAGTTCATTCCAAGCAGAGCTAGGCCTAACAGATTTTATCATTGCTCTAGCTGGCAATCCATTTGATGTTGCAGATTGTATGAAAATGGTGCAAATACACATACACGTAGGCCTAATTAGACATTTTACCAAGTAATCAGATATATATAGGCCTAGTTTTACTAAGTTCTACTAAGTAGATATTTTTGATACCAAGGGACCATACAGTTTTGACAAAAATAATGAACTCATTGTAATTGTAATTGAACATTTCTATAGCGCCATTTTAAAAGAGCAAATTAATCAGCCGGTCAATTGCTTGGAGCGTCAGCGCTGGTCTAAACGACCTTGATTGTCATTAAGAACTGGATTAATTTTATCGCGTAACGAACGACGCTCAAAAAACACGAAGCCACCATGCTGTCACGGGTCCACGCACACACGCCAAGTCGCCAAGGCCAAACACTGGATTCTTGTCCAAATAGACAGCATCATGTTCTGAGTCTCTGGACCAAGTTTCGTCCATGTGTTTTCTCTCAACACCATAATTAAGTGATCGATCGAGTTTTTTGCTTTGTTTTTCACAATTTCTTTGTTTTGTGCTACTGATGTTTTGGTGAATTAAAGATCGATGTCGTAAGTGGCAGCGCTCGCAGCACAAGCTGTCCCTCGTTGGCACATTCATGGGCGTCCGCAGGAATTTTTCGAGGGTGGCAAAGCTTTTCTGGAGGGGAATTTTGTATGGGGACCAAAATGACGTCCTTGCATATGGAATTTATTGAAAAAATGGATTCATGAACACAGAATACGTGACAAACTTTAAAAATAATGGTCAAGGACTTAAATAAATAATTGCTTTTTGCATTGAAAATCGTGATGGGACTGTTGTAATAATCATAATAATAAAAAGATTTTATTCTTGTAAAATATTTGCAAAATCCGGGGGGGGGGCGAAATGCCTCTTCCCCTCCGGACGCCCATGCGCATATTACGACGCACATATATCCGGTTGTTCGTCGAGGCGTCACAGCGCATGAACAACAGGCATTCACATAGGCGTAATTTGTGGGGTTACGAGGGGTATCCGTACCCCTACTTTTTAGACTGGGGGTACCGTACCCCCACTTTTCGAACAATGCCAATCAATATTTTATTATTGTACCTTCCCAAAGATCGCAGTCTCCACCTTGCTTCGTGTATGTTAAAAATTGGTACCCCCAGAATTTAGATCAAAGTTACGCCACTGGGCATTCATAGCGCGCCGGTCAATTGCTTGGAGCGCCAAGTTCACTATAGTGGTCGGTTGTCGTCTGCCGAAACGAAAATACCTGGGGCTGGTTGTATTATGTCGTACACGGTCCATATTATATATAGCCCAGACTCGACTGCACATTACGAATGGGTCTACCTGATGCAGTCACGTACATACCTTCTTCTAAACAATACTAGCCAACCTTCTAAGCGTAGAGCCTAGGCCTACAAACTGTCGCAAAAACGAGGAGAAGTCCGGTAGCTAACCTTAGCAACAGTAACCTCCAACAGGTTAGAATTACCGAGCACGTGTGACCTTCAGATCGTTGCGTCTATTATAGACCTATGCATGCACACTCTACATAGGCCTACATGTATGTATAAACTATGGCGCCTTTTAGAAGGCGTATACCTTCCAAATGCGCTTCCTGTGCCAGCATTATGATGCTAAGGTCGAAACAGTTAGGCTAATCAATAAGCGAACAGTACTCGGCAGCACTAACTCGCAGACACGAAGAATTTCCATCCGGATTTGATATGGAACTGCGTAGCATCGAAGAGACGACAGGCACGGATGTCATTGGGGGGTGGGGGTGAGGGGGGGTCAGGTGGCATTTGCCACTGCCTTTGATTTTTGGAAAAAAGAAAAACGAGATCTTGGTCTCGAGTGCACTCGAGTTTGCTTTTAAGTCTTGGTTTTGAGACCAAGTCTTGGGGTTCAAAGTCTTTGTCCTGAGGTTCAAAGCCTTGGTCTTGGAAGACAAAGACTCAACAGGCATCTGGAACAATATTTTGCATGAAGGACATTTGTGAATGCGAATTCGGAATCCTCTGCAGTCTGCATTTAGAGTTGGTTTGCTTTAATAAAAAAAAGACTCATGTTTTCGTTAAAATAGCGAGTAGTCCGACTTCACAATTTTTATGTAACGAATAGAAGTCTGGATATGATTGTGATTTTTTGGGTCTTGGTGTCGGTCTTGAGGTTCAAAGTCTTGGTCTTGAGGTACAAAGTCTTGGTATTGAGGTTCAAAGTCTTGGTCTTGAGGTTCAAAGTCTTGGCCTTGGTCTCGAGGTTTAAGGTCTTCACAACAAGACTGCAAAAACGTCCGCACACCATGTTCTTGATTATTTTACAAAAGTTCATGACGAATCAATGAATGCAGTATATAATTATTTACATGGCGTCCGTACACTGGCGGCGATTTTGTTTGACAGGTGGGGGGGACACGGGACACTTTGAACTGATCTAGTAAGAAAATAGGTGAAAAAAGTTTTCGCGCTCATGTGCGATAAAAATTTGTTCCCTTTTTTGGTGTTTCTTCCAAATTTGAGGGTCAACTGTATAGTGTATCCCCCTCGATCCCCCCCCGGATCGCCGCCCATGCATCCGTAAAAACTCCACAGATGCATTGCAACATGCCTGTCCAATACATCTTAACAGATATAACTTAAGATGGGCTGAAATATTTAATGAGCCATTTCTCAAAGGTGTTCAAGATTCTGATTTCTCCGGTTTGCTTGCTTAGACTACGATTTTGACGAAGTTTAGTTGGGCAGAAATAAAAAGGGTCCTTACTACCTTCATACATTTCATTTTCGCACATAGTACACAGAAGTTCTGGGTAGTTTTTGTACAACTCTCCAATAACTTATTCATTGGTGATCAATTCCTGAATTCGGGGTTTCTACAGGTACATATTATTTTAAAATATAAATTTCACTGATGAAGAACTGAGAAATGTTCGAAATTAAGTACATGTCCTGTACAGAAAACCTATAATCAGAAATGCTGCAAACATCAGCTCATCAAAAAAATATTCAATACTTAAGATTTAATAAATGAAATTAAAATGCAGGAATGATAGCAATCTTCTTCTAAAAGTTTGTTGCACGAAAAGAACAAAAAATTCAATAATAAATATCCTGATTAACAAATAAATCAAAAATTAAAGCAATCACAAACAACTTCTGGCTAAACCCGAAGCATTGAGACAAACTGTTTATCTACATAGAGATTTAATTTCTGAGTCTTCTGACTAGAATTAATCAACATAACATAAATTCTTTCTTCATATTATACTACATTTTTACACTTTGTTAACCTTATTAAATTGTAAAAATTATTTTAGGAATAAAGAAAGTTTGTGGCTTGTGTATCACTTTGGCTTGTGTCGTGCAATTTCTAACACCGTTGTAAAGGGAAACGCAACAAAGAATACTCCATGATGAACAAAGAATGAAGAATTGGCAGAAGTGCATCCATCGTGAAAGCCATGTGAACAGAGTTCACAACTGCAGACTGGAGTTTCTTGAGAACTAGCAGCTTTGGACGTTTTCAAATCACAGCCAGTGACGTCTGAATCTTGCACACGGTTGCATGTCTCGTTAACGTTGGACAATCTTTGGTTTAGAGGGTCTTTAGAAGAGTCTACCGTCCGAGCTCTGTCACCTGGTGGCAAGCTCACTGCACTCCTACCACTGTTTCCTTTGCAACAAACATGTGACGCACTGTCCCTTTTCATATCAGGTATGTTGTTCGTTGGTACTGAGGATTTTTGTTTAGTCTTTGACTTTTCCAGTGACTCAAACTTAGCACTGGGGCATGAATCTGAAGGTAGCTCGTGAGGAAATTTGTACTTGCTCCAAATGTTTTCTGCAGAAGACAGACGGTTACCAGCTGTAGTCTGTCCATAGGAATGACTATTTTCATTTGGAATGGTAAGAGATTTCTTTTCAAGCACACTTCTTTTCCCAGGATTTGAGCAAGCACTCAAGTCATCTGTTAAACGGCAAGTGGAAGATGACCCACAACATTTATCGTACTTTTCCAGATTTTGAGGAACTGTTTTCTTGACCAGTGGATTGCAACTATTGCTGCACGATGCAGAAGTGCTACCATGAACACTGTGACCTAATGACTTAGATTGCGAAAACTTTTGTTGTGGATTCGTTATCCCATCGGCACAGTTTTGGTTTAGTAATTCAAAGCTTTTCCAGAATGCAAAAGCATCTAGCTTCTTTAGCCGCTGTCGTCGATTATTCAGCCCACTGTTTATTCTCTGGGCCTCAGGAACCTTAGTAGATTGCTTCCTAAACATAAAATCAGAGAGTTTAGATGAGTCAGATGTTACCGTTGAATCGAGAAAGTCTAAGTTTTCGTCATCAACAGCGCACTGCCTCTTCAACCTGTGTCGACGCTGGGCCAAGCACTTATTTTTATCCACCTGAAATTTCACAGCAGAGGGAGCAGTTCCACGACTGAAGTCTTTCTCCGAAGGCCGATTCTCCTCAATCTTTGCAAGTACTCCATTTTGTGACCCCCTGACAAACGGTCTACGAAATGTCCCCTTGGAGTTCATTTCGTCTGCAATGTGAATATCAACAAGACTATTTCCCGTATTTCCTGAAAATTCAGGAAGCCTAAGATCCTTTCCGATACCCCCACTTAAACTCTGCACACCAGAGACGCATTTCTCATGCAAGTTACTCTCTTGTGGCTTTGATGAAATAGATTCATAGAGATCTCGCAATGCTTTCACCCTGCTGCTAACAACTAATTTCTGCTCAGGAGTTTTGTAGCTCTTTGTTAGGCAAAAACGTCCAAGTTTTGGATTATCACAACTTTGACCAACAGATTTTATAATTTTCCCATCTGAAGTTTCCACTCCTTGCTTGTTACAGCTTCCTTGCATATTGCAAGAACTGGAAATTGTTTGTTCTAATTGATCACCAGGGAGGTAGCTTGGTTCTTCACTCTGGATTTGTAACTTTTCACGAGCTTGTTGCTCGCAGTCTGTTGTGCCTATAGCACTAATTGGCGTGTTCAAATTGTGTGCTTTATTATTCATTTGGGTGTTGTATGTAATCTTGTCATGTTCTTTTTTGTTTAAACAATAGTTCTGTCTTTGCAAAGCCTGCTTCTTTTTGGGAGGGGCTGTAACAATCTGCTCAAGCAAATCTTCCTCCTGCATCTCTGGTTTTGTAGCTGGCTTTAGCAAATCTTTTGCCTGAAAGTTCAGCTTATCAGCTGAATCCTGTTCTTTAGTGCTTCTGATGGGTCTGCCCAACTGTGAAACAATATCTGAGGTATTATCTTGAATAACCGGTTTCTGGAAGTTAAAATTCAAATTTCTTGACTTGCAGAATCCTTTTTCAAAATGACTTTCCTGATCATCTTCTTCACTACTGACTTTGAAATTGCTTCCTAGCACAGGACTTTCTTTCTGTGTAGTTATTTGCCGAGTGCTTTCTTGATCCTGCTTTTGGAAATCTCTCCCTACATGGCTTTGCTCAAGATTCTGTTTCATTGCACTAAGTTGATAACTGCCAGTTTGATCACTCTGCTCATTCAAACCTTCATTGACAGCATCAACATTGCCACTTTCCTTGTGTAGGTCACACATTGAAATTTCACCATGCACACTGCTTTCACCAGTCTGTTCTTTTAACTTTGTTATTTGGCTGGCTAGTTTCTTATTCTGCTTCGAAACCTCCTTGTCATAGTCTTGTTCATTCCACTGCCTATTCAAATCCTGTTCCTTGCTACTTAACTCTCCATTATGCATTTTCAAATCATCTATCTGAACCATCTCTTGCTGTGAATCTTTCTTATGAATATTCTCTCTGTCCCTCGGTCGATTCAGATCCTCTTTGTAATGTCGGAGTTCTTCACTTGTCTTGTTAAAATTCTGTTCCTCTATGCAAAAGGTATGATGATGCTGGTCCTCTAAAACCTTTTCTTGACCAAGAACGGCTTTGGCTTCACTCTGTCTTAGCGAATTCTGCTCTGAAATATCAGTTTTGATATTCAGCACATCTTCCTGAATACACAACTCTTGATCATGCACACACACCTCTGGTTCTTGAATGAAAAATTCTGGTTTCTGAGAACATAAATCAGTTTCTTGAATGTACAAATCTGTCTCTTCACTAAAAGCTGCAGTTTCCTCCCAAATTAAATTTCTATCTTGTATGCCACTAGCATCACGCTGTCTATTTAACTCCGGTTCTAGGAGAGAGGAAGGCGATGAAACATTCTGCTTTCTCAAATCCGGTTTAAAAACAAATAATTCTAGGTCATCAATTATATCACTCTGCTTCTTTGGAACCAATTCTTCATTATCATTGGCATCATCCTGTTTCTTAACATCATTTTCTTGAATTTCAGTAACATCAGTTTGCCTCTCTGAATAAGGTTCTTCAATAGTTATTTCATCATTTTGGATCTCTAAACCTGGTTCTTCAATACAAGGAACATTTTTCTGTCTGTAAACAACAACTCCGTCATTCTGGTTTTCTGAATCTGGTTCTTGAATAAGAGTCTGCCTCTCAGAACCTTGTTCTTCGGTTTCATCAAGTTGAGCTTTTGATTTGTGTTGTCCAAGGAAACCAGCTTCACTGCAGTCTGTGGAAGTAGAGTAATCCTGGAGGTCATCAACCTCTGTCTTGTGTCTTTGTTTCACAGCAAAGACTCCTTTATCATCCTTATATTCATCATCATTAGTTTCTGCCGACTCTTTGAAATTGTGATGCTCAAAGCTGATTGTGTCACAGCTACCACTCATAGCCGCATCCCTGTAACTGTCAGTAAGAATACCTGCAGCAGTATCTAAGTTCTCAAACCATTCACATTCACCTGCAACTTCAGCTTTGTTGTTTCCAGCGACCAATTCGAAAGGATTTTCTTCTTCAACTGGTTTTGAAAGCTGGGCATAATTGCCATGGACTTCTTCAAAGATTCCTTGCTCGACAGCCTTTGAGTTTTTATTTTCCTCTGGTTCTGACTCATCGTAACTTTCGGACTCGTCATTTGACCACTCGGAACTGACCTCTGAGAATTTAAAATCCCTGGCAGGTGCAGAGGGAAAACTCTGTGGTTCTGTTGTGCCAAGTTTAGCCTCACTTGGCAAACTGTTACATCGTGTTTGGCTATCATTCGCTGCTATTGCATCGCTAGCATCAGAAGATGACAACTGGTGGATGTCGCTTACAAAGCTACGATTAGAAAAACTGGACTCGGGTGATTTCAAGTGCTTGTGTTTCATCATAACCGGAGTACCTTTTTCACCAGAAGATGAATTTTCCCAGACAATTTCTTTACTCTTTCCGGCATTTAGCTGCTTTGGTTTCTGTGTCTTCTTATAGGCATTTCTCAGTGCAATAAATTTCCGCAGTGAAGACCTGTTTGGATTGGGTTCTGCTTCCTCGGCCTTATTCAAATTGTTCTTTAAATCCACAGCAGAACTACTTTTCACTAGTGATTTAATTGCATTTGGCTCAGCGGAAGAGGGTCTAGTTGAGCCATTTGGCTTCAGTTTATCAAGCAGATTAACATGCGAAAGAATCTTTGAGTCTGAAGCCGTTCTCCTATCATCCGAACGAAACATGTTCTCTCCTGGAGATCTTTGCTTTTCCACATTCTTCAAAGGCACATCCTGTTTTATGATAGGCAACATTTTCGGGCGCTTTTTTGCCAGGCTGACAGAAGAGTCATGATTCGATTTCTTCTAAAATTTTCACATATGAAACAATAACTTAAAGGAAAACTGAACTCAAACTAAAAGCTTACAAAAGTCATTATAAAAAAATAGTTAGAAGAAATAAATTAACCATAACAAAAGAATATTGCTAGCAAATCAACATGACATACAAAATTAAAATCTAAATAAAAATACTTCTTTTAAATGCTCACATAATACATTAAAAAATGTAAATAAAACTCTAAAATGTAAATGAAACTCCAAAAAGAATTTTTGTCTAAAAATCAAACTTATATCTTAAAGACAATTCAGCAGAACTAAGATGTTAACCACAAAACTTTCAAAATATAGAAACAATGAAAGAAGATTAAACTCGAATAAACAATAAATAAACAAATAATTTAATTTTAAAATAACAACAGAAACCAATAACGAACCAAATATAAATACATACCAGCAGAAAATACACAACGGCAGCAAGAAAAAATCTGCAAAAATAAAGACAATTCCCACCTCTTTTTCCAGTTTTCCTTTATCGCCAACATCCTTTGTCTTAACAAGAACACCACGAACAGCTTTGCGTCCATTCTGCCTGTCGTCAATAGGTGGAATGGTGACTGGAGATGGAATGTTATCTGCTGGATTATCCTCATCCAAATATGAGTAGATGAACAGCATTGACAGTTCCAGTGGCTGATTACTCATTGACCTCAGTGGCAAATGACGGTAACCTTTCAGATTAATTAGACAATCAGATAATTAATTCAGTGACACCAGACAACTGACTGTGCAAAGAATAGCATGCTAATTAATGAAACAAGCAATTTAAAGTAAACGTTAAACAATTACAAAAGTAATTTAAAGTGAAAAAGAAACAATTTAAAAGACAAGAAGAAAGTCCACACAAAATGAAATCAGTATTGTCATATATTTAGTGATAATTATTTTGTCTGTTTAACCCTTTAACAACGAGAGGGATTACTTTTCCATACAATTTAGTACACGCTCGTTGTTAAAGTGTTCATGAAAAACAAAATTAGAAAATGTACGGTAACGAAGTTGTTCTGCATAATACAGTTATTAAATTTGTTGCCAAGGGTAATAGCATATTTCCCCAGGATAGAAAAATCTGTCTGGAGATTACTAATGACATTACATACTAAGCATCAATAATTATTTTTGCAACCCAAAAGCCTATTCCACAGGTGTTATAAAAATTACATTATCGACCTTATTATTATTATTATGAATATTTTGCCCAAGGTAGAGATGATCCCACATGTCAAGGATTAGACCAAGACATTTATTATTACATTTAATATTATATAATAAATTGTTAAATGATTGCTTTCTACCTGGTCTCAGGCTTTTGACAGGTACGACTCTCTGAGAAGTCATGTGACTGCTGGAAGTATCTGTCACTGTAAACCGGAGGAAGGCCAAGTCTTGGAAAACAACCTGCTCAAGCAAAAAACACATTTTTACACTGTACTAATAAAAATAAAAATTTGCGCAAACAAAACAAAACCCAACTTCTCATTCTGTAAAGAAATTTGACTTTTAACAGAATCTGATTCAAGCTGAATAACTGAGCTTGTTTTGACTGAATGCCTACAGATAAATCGGTTGCCTTGGCTTAGCTGTCATAGGCACTGAAGTAATCCAGATAAAGCCATTACGATCGCAGAGCCAAAAGTTTAGGTTGAAAAAATTTGTACCTGGAATGTATAGACTTCATTCCAAATTGGGTTGACCGCATTTCTCGTCACAATCTTCGATTTGTGTTTGGGACAGTTGGCTGTAACACCGATAAGTTGAATCTCAACTTGTGGACTTGCTTGGTGGCTGTTGGGACAGACATGCTGCCCAGATATTAACTAAAAACACAAGCTATAGTATTAAAAACAGACGACACGCAAAGGTAACGAGGCAAACTGGATCAGTATCTCGACTAGCATGGTCTAAATGGTGGGATGGCTATTCAAATTGCCGGCAGTGATGAACATCTCACTTGACAATTCATGAAAATGAGCAGGGTCAAGGCAGTCTAGAAACACATTCACATGTATAATTCAAAAGAATAAAATGACCACCATGGTCAGTGGTGACAAGTTGAACAAAGATGACAGCTCTGTTACCTTGGAAGTAAATGCCTAACTGAGACCCAAAGATGAACAGCACTGGACTAATTATCCTCAAAAGAGGTTAATTAAATAACACTAGAGCTAAAGTATAGCACACAGTCTCAAATGTGGTGTGGCATTCACGAGTGCTGGATAAATGAACTCTAGAAATTAAGGTCGATGTTGGATGTCTATAGGAATTAAAAATGTGGATCTGAAGAAAATAGAGTCAGTACTTGAACTGACGCTGAAACAGTCTGCCAGGACTATAAATCAGGATTCTGCTTACTTACTTAACAATTTAATGGGGCAGTATAGGGATAGTCAAAGTTATGATGGTTGCAAAGATGGGACACAACAAGAAAACAAAACAGTCAAATTTCAATGTGTTACTTATTTACCAAAGTGTCAACTTGGGGGCTCACGACATGGACAAAACTGAGGAACAGTACAAAGCAAAGATAAAATTTTATGACCAGGTTGGGACAAAATTCATGACAACTCACTCCTGAGACGGATGAAGACAAACAAGAAATACTACAGGAATCCTGAAATCTATGCTGCCAAGCGGTACTGTATACAGAGGCCTAAGACGATGCTACATTTGTGAGTAAGAGAACATAGAACAGAGAAGACTGGCATTTTAGAATTCTTGGGCCTGCCTAAGGGCAGGGCACCAAAAAGTAACAACATTTACTGTGACATGCTGTCATGCAACAATGCATTGTGAGGTAACTTAATTTATCCTAGAATACATCTTAATGACTGTAATCCAACACATGCCACCAGACATTCTTGTCAACAGCACACACACAAAATCAGTATAAAATGCCTCTAAGCTGAAACAACATGACTTTAACGATATTGCCAATAAAATGATAAAACTAGAATGTACCCAGTACAGTAAAAGAGCTACAAGTAATTTCTTACAAGAAGGATTAATCCTTGAACATCTTTCCAATGGTTAGTTCACAATTGCAAATTCAGCCTTCATGAAAAGAATTCGATCTCACCTGAATCGTCAATGTTGCTGGCGGTGTTGATGCATCCTTTTCAAATGGATTAAATTTGTTGTACTGTGGATGAGTCTTGTCCCACATGATGCGAGGCTTCAGGACGTATCCACTTCTTCCATTTTGCTCAAACATTGAACAGTTTATGTGCAACCAAGAATCTGTCAAATTAAAAAAAAATCAAAAATGTTTAACCGTGACAGCTAAGAAAACTGAAGCTGAAAACAATCAAGATATTTAGTTTTGATGCATCAGAACCTTGTACTCTGATCCAAACACTGACAATGTACAGTTAATGTACTCACTTTCTGCCAGAGTTTACAACAGAACACCAGTTGGACAAAAATCTTGACCCAGGCAGGAATTTCAACACGCAACTAAGCAATAGTTTCAAATACCGTGAGATAAATGTCCAGTTGTCCACTCTTCAGGGACTTGACATTGAGCAAATATAAATAATGACAAATGCATAAAAAATAGTGAATATTAAAAGTTACAGTAATTTCATCTGCAAATGATTATGATTTGGTTTCATGAAGGTTTTGTTCATTTCTTGCGATGAATCGCTAAGCACAGCAAGTCCTGCAATGCACTGGTCCATGTCCAGGACCTTGCGATTTGTCCAATGCCAGCTTAAGGGCTACAGTGCAGAACACATGCGCCTACCTTACGTAGGACTGGTGGGATGCAAAAGCCTTAACTTTTGTACTTTACTATGCTAAGAAACGATCTCTGCAAGACTCAAGTGGATGCTACAGTTAATCCACATTACACATAGCATGAAATTTACTGTTACTACATTGCATTGCCTTCAGTTACTAAATTAAATTACCTTCAGTTACTACATTGTATTACCTTCAGTCTGGTAGTTGAGAGCAGCCAACTGAATACCACCAGCCCAGAGCGGAACTGGATTGAAGTTGGAAGAGTCAATTCTCATTCCAGCTGGATATACTCTCATCAGATGTCTCTCTGTATGAGTGCACGCACTTAGTCAAGGCAGCAAGCACACATTAGGACAATAATACATTTATAATTGATACAGAATTTTAGATCAGAAAGCACAACAAGAAGCGCCAATAAATAACAACTTCTACTGCAACGAAGTCTAATGCCTGGATATCTATACAGAGCCATTTACAATCGTCATCCAACATCAAGTTAAAATTCCAGAAATAAATAAAAACAGTAATTTTACTGGTGTCTTTTGGGTTAGTATTAAAATGACCCAAGTGATTGGTCTTTTCCTCATCCCCTAAAATGGTCCCCAATTCCTGTTGCTTTCCAACAGGTACTCAAATACACAGTAACAAAACAGTAACCATACCTAGGCCAGATGCGTCGATGCCACAATACATAACCCAGCTTGAATAAACTATATGGTATTTGAATTTTGCTGATAATGGTGCACAGAAAATCAGGAAAATTATAATATCAATATTGAGCAAAGAAATTCTGTGTAAATTATTTTATAACTTGTCTGTAAACTTTTTTTTAAATACACACTGAACAAAGGATATTTGACAATGGCTGTTGGTTGCTTTCTAAAGGTTTGTTTGGCTTTTTTGTCATTTAGCGATGAGATCTGGTAGCAGCTTGGATATTCACTTTCTTCCGATTTATTTTTTATCAGGCCACCTGAAGATGGAGCAGTGGCAGAATCACTGCCATCTAGAAACAGAATCAAAACAGTCAGATGCTGCACTGGCCTCCCAAAATACTGCTTGAATGAAAGTGTGAACAAATTCAGGATGATAATCAGTTTGTACAGCAACAAATAGAACCGAAACTGTTTGAATTTGTGTGTGTGTGTGTGTGTGTGTGTGAGTGTGTGTGTATGTGTGTGAGTGTGTGTGTGCAGGGGCGTAACTTTGGTCTAAAAAGTGGGGGGTACCAATTTCTTACATACAAGAAGCAAGGCAGAAACTGCGATCTCTGGGAAGGCACAATAATAAAGTACTAATGCACAAACCAAGCCATAATCAGGTCAATATCCAGAAGATCAGTCTGTAAGACAGAGAGGCAGCCTATGATGGACAAACAATTTGAAAGAGGTAAGTTTTAAGCTGAGACAAATGTATGACAGCAGCCAGTTTTCTTGTGTTGATAACTGAAGAGAGGGACCAGAAAATCTTCACAAGCAGCTAATTACCAAATTATTTGTAATTTCGTGAGTTAACTTACCAACAGACCCTGACAAAGGAGTGCTGCTTGAATGAAGTATGCTCTTCCGAGAGACTGCTTTATTTGGCTTGGACGAGGAGGACACAGCCATGGATGGTGCAGCTGGAGCTGAAAGAAACAAAATAGACTGCAACATACTGGACTCCCTAGAAAGACGAGGTTTTGGACTGAATATGCCACGAGTATTGTTGATATCACTGAGACAAATGTGCCACACTTTATCTCAATATGTCCCGAAAATCCACTTTATCTCAACATGTTCCCAAAATACCTTGTACACGTGTCCTTGTACATGTGTTACACAACAAGTGTAAAACAGTAAAATGATAAAAAAAAATAAGATAAGATGAGCCTCACTCATGGTACCTTTTCTTAGTTATCATTTTTGTGGTGTAAATCAGCTCAACTCACTCGTTAATAATAACATTTTTATGTCCCAGCAATACATATATCCTGTACAATCCCAAACCAGCAAGAGCACAATTTGGGTGAAAAAATATACCCATATACCACATCAATACATGCAAACTTGATTTTCTATGTAAATACACACCACAGTTTTGGCACCTGTTCATCCAGCATGTCATATATCATTTATGCAGCACTATTTTTTTATGGCACACCTTCAGCATACCATTCCTGTTACACTGTGGCATAATGGATGATTCCCAGGTTAACAAACAGCTGGTTAGCATCTAAAATCAATCTTCATTCTGGGCCATCTTCATAAATAAGCAATGCCAAATCACGATGCACTCTTCATCATAATATATCAGCAGCATAATATCGTGGCAAAACATACAAGCTACAATCTTGCATATTTTACCCAAAATAACCATGTAACGATTCTAACAACAAAATCAGAACAGCTGGATCAAAACATGCTAGAAAAAACTCAAATATAAAACACATTCTGAGCTTTTAGAAATTCTTGTAATAGTGAAATGCTAATCAACTGAATTTCCAACCTCTGAACTTGACGGCCTGTGTGTAGATAACAAGGTCAGACAATTCCTGAGCCAAGTCAACCTTCTTCCGTTTTCCACCTTTAGGAGTGTTCTCAATCTCACGGTCGCTGCAGTTTAGCCACTCCACGTTGGCTGCCGGATCACTCTTTGGTCGCACTTTAATGTCAATTCCGGAGCTACTGAAGCACATCAAAAGCACAAAAATGTGTACGATGCAAACAAAACTGGCAAAATCTCTGCCTGTCTGCCAACTTATCATTTAATTTTTCTGTCCGTCTGTCTCTCACACACCAATAACTGACTAACACATTGCTAGAATTTGTTGTTAATCCAAATGGAACAGACCCGCAAAATCAACAATTACTAAATTCAATTCAGCTTTGTGATTTTATTCATATAGCCACGCATAAAGTCTAAATAAAACCTTTGCAGTTATAACTTATCTCCACAACATAAACTGCGTGGTATACATACTTTGCATCGTCATAGGAAACACTTCGTGAGCTGGCTCTCGTGTCCTGTACGCTGTCCTTCGACTCTTTCGAGTCCTTCGTGCGGTCTGATGAGAACCTGTACTGGCCTCCCAGCTTTGCAATTTCCTTTTCTGTGGGGCGCCCTGCATCCTCCAATCCAAACTGACTGCCTGTGTTGGATTTGGTAGCAGTAGAACTGTTAAGGAGGCTGCTCAGCCACATCGATGCCTTCTCCTGTTTTGACAGAACCTTCTGGTTCTTCGAGTGGATTGGTCGAATCAGATTCGCCTCTGAAGGACAATGGCTACCAGAACTTGTTCCATACACTGTTGTATCATCAGTTACCTGACATTCAGCCATTAGAAACATCATTACCATCAATCATGATCACTGCATATCATCATCTTGATACTGCAGTTGTACATAATGTAATTGCATATTCGTAATCAGGTTATTGTTTTTAGCACATGAAAATAAACTGAATGGAGCTTAAATCTAAATAAATTTAGTAGAACACACCAAGAATGAATATTAATGATGATTTGATGCAAACAATACAAGTTGAGAGAAGAAACTTAAATGCAAATACTTTTAGACCTCACAGTGAGTCAGCTGGTGCCATCCCAGTATTCAGCAGGGCTCTGACCTTAATGAATTGCCCTACAGAGACCAGCAAACCTAAGTTTGATTTAAGTGATAATATTGTCTGTAATGCAAATAGCTGGAGGATGGATAAAATTTATTCCGGATATTTCTATAGCACCTCTCGAAGTCTACTACTACTCAGAGGCGCTCCCGACTACAGCATTTGATACTGTGCCGGAATTTTGACGCCGAAGCGCCACGAGCAATTGCGAGTGAAGGACTTGCCCAAGGTCCGTACGCAGCGGCTAGAGTGGGATTCGAACCTGCAACCCTCCGGTCACAAGGCGCCGAACTTACCACTGAGCCACCACGCCCCACGACAAAATGGTTTCAATTCATCTGCATGATGATATGAGGCACAGTGGCCAATTGGTTACAGCGCTTGGTCTGTAATGCAGAGAGCAAGGGTTTGAGACTCCACTCAGGCAGTTACTTATTACTGTATAGGGACCTTGAGCAAGTCCTTCACTCAGCGCCATTGAAAAGTTCTGTCATAATATTATTGTCGTGTGCATTTCTGAACTTTGGAAGGAGGGCAATATAAAAAAACAGTTGTATTGTATTGTATTGTATACAGCTGAACTTTAATTTTTGAACCACTGTAGTCACCAACTGTGTTATAAATACGAATTCATGTTTCAATTATGCGTTTAATAAGGTGGTTCAAGTGAGCTTAGTAGTAAAATTTCAAAACAATTTTACCTGCACAGATAGTTTCCTCGCTGCTTTGTCAACGACCAACTGCTCCATAGAACTTGAATGTGGCATCACATAATTAAGCGACTGCACGTTCCTCTTGGTTTCGACTAGCAGGTAATCTGCCGAGCCAGACCTTTTCCGTGGCTCCTGAGTGAAATGCGAGCAGCTCTGTGACGAAGACGTTCGACTGTCCTCCTCAACTTTCATCTGCAGCTGGCCAAGGGACTTTGTCCGCATGTGTGATGTCTTTGACCGAGACGCCATTTTGCTGATCATACCACTGGAGGATGCACTTGCTCTGATGAAACAGTACAAACAACATACGTATAACTCATGACTATGTATACAGATCCTAAATTAATTACAATGCAATAAATTCAGAAAATAAAGCCTTACTTTGTCCTTAACAGACATCTCTAATAGATGTTCAAGAATATGTACCTGAAATCTGAGAAAAAGGTGAGAAACATAAAGTGTGTTGCTAAAGCTCTGAAATAAGGACAGGTTTCTAGGTTTATTTATCATCTCAATTCCTATATGGCTGGTTAGTAACCTAGTTTACCATAGATTGTAGTCTTATCTATACCCCTCTGTCACAATGTCCATATTTTTATGTTTTAAACTTATGTGTGCAGTAAGCATACTTGCCATGCACTAAATAAATTCACTAATTAAAGGGTTACTTAATTATGCAGGAACAAGAAATTTATTTTGCAGAAAGAGTTAAGTAAGAATGTAAACCTAAACTCTTAACAGCTCTCTGTCATTTTTCAGTTTATAGCAAAGGAGAATAGCACTGGGTAAAGAGGCATTCGCAAAACGGAAAGAGCTATTGAGAGGAAAAATTAACAGAAATCTGAAGAAAAGAAAGGTAAAGACACTGGTGTGGAGTGTGGTGTTGTATGGATTGGAGACATGGACCATGAAGGAGGCACGTCAAAAATACTGCAGGCATTTGAGATGGGGATTTGAAGAAGAATGAAGATCAGCTGGACGGAACATATTTAACAAAATGAAGAAGTGATGGGAAGGATTGGAGAAGAAAGATCCTTGGTACATAAAACAACACAAAGACAAAGGAAATGGATTGAGCACATGCCAAGAGGGACTCCCTCCTAAGAAAATGTCATCAAGCGAAGGATGGAGGCGAGGAGGACAAGGGGACGACCACGACAGATGATGCTGGATTTGATGATGGAGGGATACAGTACTGTAACAGTAGAATTAAAAAGAGCTTCGACATGGAGAGGAGTGGCGAAGGCAAAGAATCAGAAAAGGAACAAAGAAACAAAGCAAAAACAAGAGTTAACAATAATAATAATAATAATAATATTTATTCTTTAATTAAGCACCTGCAAACGCACTGCGCTGTACATGTACATATTATGAGATAAACCTTAACTACTAACAGAACAGACAGCCTGCAATACACGGCGCAAATTGCAGCCTACAAAGCATGTCCGCCTATGGGACTCGATCTCTGTACCTCTCGCACTCTACGCCAGATGTTATCCAATGCGCTATCGGGCCCCCCAAGACAGTGAATCCTACCCTTGACTTCCATGCAGCATTCCAGAGACTGCAGTGTTAAATATGGCCTTTGACGGTGTCGTTAGGCAGTCTGAATTCGTTGCTGGTAATACCTTTTCTGCAGAAAAAGGAAAAAATTTATTGCACTCAATTTTAAAATTTAATGATCTATGCAAGACAGGAATGCAAGATCATCAAAATTCTACACTGTAACACAATTAGCAAGTTACTTCTGCAGAACTAGTTTCTTATTTTCAGTCCACTTTTATCCTTTGTTGCCTTTGAGTGTTGAACTAGACCACGATTGTTTAATATTCTCAGAGGAGGAATGACGTGGAAATGTGGCTGTTTGTGCTGGTAAACTTCAGACCTCAGTCACACCACCTTCCCACCAACCAGAGACACCCAGATACCCATGATGTAAATTATCTCACATTCCTCAACACTTCAACGACGAGTGTGCATTAAAATGTATGGAAACTAATCCCTCTTGTCGTTAAAAGGTTAGGGATGTAAAGAATATGCTCATTTCTTTCTCTTAGGTTCTCGAGCCAGAAAGAGACAAAAGAAATTCCACAGTCTTAGTTACAGGGCAAGAGCATTTAAGGAAGTTAGCAAACTTTTGAGCTGGAGCCAATATAAACTTCTACTGCATAGTGGCAGGCAAATGTACCCCATTAAATCGAAAGTGTGTTACATAGAGACCACCCTGTAAGCTGAAGCCTACAATCACTGGGTCATAAAGCAAGTATGTTATCACACATTAGGAGACAAGCAGAACTGTTCTGACTGTAACAAAGGAGTGCAAAATATTGTATCACTAAAAATACTTGCATCTATACTCAATAAAGCCCAAAGCCAATGCCACAATAGAGCTTGGTTATGGTTTTGAAGCTCCTTGACAGAGAGGTATTCTCATCTTTTAAAAGAATACCAACCGTCAGTGAGGTAGTCATCATCCTCATCATCTTCATCGTCTTCCTCTTCATAATGAAGGGTAGGTTCAAGGGCAAATAAGTTGACTCCCGAGTACTGGTTCGACAGCTGCATTAACCACAATAAAGAATACATATTCTAATGCAATAGATAGGTTTGTATAAATTGTGCATCTCTGTTTTAACAAACTCAAGATGTTTGTGGTTGAAAGTGGTAAAGCGATAATGCTCATTCCAGTCAATGCAGAATTTTAACATTCAAATTCCATTGAATCGTATGATATACACAATTCTGCCAAATACTTTATAAAAACTTCAAAAAAATTAACAATGACAGTAATCAGTTTTAAGCTGTGAATGGTTTGTTTTTCCCCTGAGAACAGAGAGGTATATGCATAAATGAATAGCCTTTTAGATTGTCAGCACTGTTTATCAAATCATCAAATCAAATCCGTTTTTATTACAACACACAAACTGCAGATTAACAGTGACAGAAAACAACAGATATCAGTTTAGTGTTATAAAAGGATGTCCCTAAGGGACAAGTCCCACTAAAATGCATAAATTGCATTAATAATATACAAATGTTCCGATGAACACATACTCTCTGCTTGTAAGGATGACTGGTCTGAGGAGGCTGTAGCTTCTTGTTCTTGATCAGAATCTTATATTTTAGTTGGTTTGGTGAAGGCAGAACCGGATCATCCACAAAGTCGGAATCAAAAGAAAACTTTCGTACAAGCCTATCTCCAAAGACTTCCTATAAAAAAATATGTGCTAAATTCCATTAAAACTTCAAAAATACTGGATTAAAACAAATGTTAATCAGTTACACAACAGCCCTCACAGGAGTGGGTTGAAGGATTGGCAGAGAATCAAAATATCGCAACAGCAGTAAAACCTGACAAACCATTTCTAAAAATGTATAGCTCAACGGCAAAAAGTTTATTTGCAATGCTTTAAAGTTTAGGCAAAAATCCAAGTAGTTATGAATTTCAGATATTAATCAGCTTTACAGCCACCATTTGTGTTAATCTAACTCGTGACTTTACTCAAAAATCATTTCCTGGACTCATTCCTCTCTAAGCTATTTGAGTGTTTTTTCAGTTTCCCTCTTGGCTTATGACTGGACTTACCAGTCCAGCTTCTACACTGATTACTCTTAGTAGCAATTGTTCACCGATGTTTTGAGCATTATTATTATTACTCTGGAATTATAGAAGTTTTCAGATTATTATTGCCTAATACTACTCAACACATTCCTGAAGAGTAATTAGTCTACTTATTCAATACTGATGCAATAACTCAGTGTTTCCCATCTTTTTTGGCTATGAAACCCTTTTGACTTGAAAATTTTTTGACGGAACCCTGACCTAGACACAACATATTCTGGTACAATATTTTTAAACAGTGATCAAGGTAAGTAGAGTTTTAATTGATAAAAATTAGATTAGAAAATTGTTTTACATGAAATTTCTTCATGGAACCCTTGTCAACACCAGGCCTCAAAGTCTGATTTATAATGTAACAACACATTCAAACAACACATCCTATTGCTTCCCGGAACCCTTGTCTTCCCCTCACAGAACCCTATGGTTCTACGGAACCCACTTTGGGAAACACTGCAATAGCTAATCAGTCCATTCTACAAGCTGAAAGGACAGCAAACAAACTCACAATGAAAATATGAGCCATCTTCTGCTGCTGTGCTACCGAACATCGGTTTTCTATTGATAGTATAACTGGAAATGGTGATGTAACAAACGCACTTCTGTTGATGGCCTCCACAACACTCTAAACCAACAATTTACACATCACACAATTAAAAACCAGCACAGTAAAACAAACAACTGACAGATCTCCAGAGGCGTCTATCCCCCCTAAGTTATTGGAGCAACGTCCATTTTCCCCCTCTTCTTCCCCCTCCCCATTCCTTCCCCCTAAAATGGTGGCACACACACTGACAGAACTCCCCCCCCTATTTCTTGGATGGAGCATTTGCTCCAAGGTTTCTATGGTGTAGACGCCCCTGCAGATCTCCTTGTTTAAAGTACTTGTTAAACTCTAAAGAATGTAACGAAATTAAAAGCATGCACATAAAATTACTTCACTTCAAAAGTATTACAAAAGTTCTCAAACAAGAATGTATTAAAAGTCAAATATACCAATGACACATTGCATACCTTTCTTAAACATTAAGTAGACAGCCATTCAGATAGTCAGAAAGTAATAACAAAGTTATAAGGTCACATTCTAAAGTGTTCATGGTCACATTCAAGTTTAATTTAAGATTGTTGTCTTCGACTGCAATAAACACAAATTTTCAAAATTATTCTGCATTATATAATTGTGCATAATTCTCATCAATTTAGTTAATTGTAACCAACAAAACTACATGTCGTCACTAAAATCATAATCAACATCATCAACTTCAACATCATCGAGATAACAACGTTATCAATATAATTGAGGGATTTGATATCACCAATAATTAATCTGGGTCAATCAAAAAGGTGATACCCTAAAAGGAATTTTGGTTGTCAGGGTGTATCCATGGTAGATGACTGGAAATCCATCATCGCCATCCCAACAGTCCAACTCAACACAGCGACATCCCAGAAGAAGAACCTATCAATGTAAAGCATAAGCTGTAATGTTCTCATAATTCACAAGAACATTAAGTACTCTGCACACACAAGTTTAGTCAATTTATGAATGGGCCTTTCAAGTAATCTATAAAAAAATTCTAAACAGCTTTTTTGCATCATGTATTAAGAAACAATAATTAAATTGATCAATTATCCACAATTCTAAGAAAATGTAGAACTCTGATTTATAAAAAGTACCTATTTCTTTAACCTACTGAGAAAATGAATACATTAATGAAATCGACATAATCTCTGCCAGTGGCCCATGGTCCACAATGAAATCATGGTCTCCCAGAAATAAGTTTGAGTTTGGCAACATTAAGGAAGCCACATATGCAGGAATAAATTTGCTCCAATGGCCACAAGGAGTTTACAGCAACCACAAACAGGGCCGTTTTATCCACTAGGCACAGTAGGCACTGTGCCTAGGGCCTACGAAACTTTCAGGGGCCTACGAAAGTCTGAAAATCTGAAAATGAGATATTGAATGAGTGACCGGGGAGATGGAAAAAGGAAAATTGCAAACAACAGCAACTTCAAATTTAATCACTTTTGTAATTAAACAGTTTAAATTAAGCTGCTCTAACCTATATTATATGAACTTTGCGGCTCTTTGCATTAGCAAAATCACATAGGCCTATAACTTCCTCAAATGTCATATCTCGCATTTAGTCATTTTCAATTGAAAGCAGTGCATTTAGCTTTAATGCAGAGTTCACAGTTTAGTTTGAGTCGTAATCGTAAAATCCAAACGTCTAAGGCACCACTCGAAGGCCAAGCGCAGGGTACGAGCGCTACGTCAAAGCAGAGGGGGTTTTCCAGAGAGTAGTCCAAAAGAGGTAAGGGCCCGGTTTCCAGGGGCCAGATCAAGAGCTGTTAAGGCAGGTGTCGATTACAGCGAGAAGAATTGGAAGGCGAAGGATCAGATGAGTCAGGGTAGTAGTGTTTGAAAAGGTGAGACTTCAATATTATTTTGAGTTGACAGCCCGGTGGTGATAGATAGAGGAACGTGAGGAGGAGGATGGAGGACGGGTTACAATGATGATGGAGGAACTGAGAATCTGCTGAATTCAGGGGAGATCGTTCCCGAGGCGTGGTGCTGTGCTGCATATGGCTCGGTTGGAGAACTTGAGAAGAGTAGTGACTGGGGGTTTGAAAAGACTGAGATAGGAGGATGCCAGGATGGAGCGGGTTGCCTGGATGGTGAAGAGATCACGGAGATACTTGGGCTGGGAATATTGTAGGGAACTGTAGGTTGGTGATAGGACTTTGAAGTGGATTCGCTCTAGGATTTTTAACCAATGGAGTGATTTGAGGATGGAAATTATATGGCGTTCTAGTGACAGCTCTGGCTAGTGAGTTTTTAGTATGTTGGAGAAGCTTGATATTTGGGTGGATTCAAGGCTAAGGAAGAGGGAATTGCAGTAATCAAGCTTTGAATGAATAATGGAGGTAGCAATGGTGGAGGTAGTTTTAAGGTCGAGCATAGGCCGGTTGCGTCGGAGGTCACCAATGTGCATGAGGCAGGAGCGCGAGAGGTTGGAGATGTGGTCAGAGAAGGAGAGGTATGGATCAAAAGCAATACCAAGATTGTCTGAGGTGAATGCAAGAGACGATAAGTTAATCGATAGGTGTATGGAAGGGCCTACGAATGCAAAAGTGCCTAGGGCCTACGACGACCTTAAAACGGCCCTGACCACAAAATGTCTAACCTAAAACATAATCATAATGCATGATGGTATACTCAAAGTAAACTACTAGTCAAAAATCATAATCCATTGGATAAGCCCAGCTGAAATCCGATAGGCCAAGGAAACCAGAAGTCCAGCCATTGTGGGTATGCAACTGCGAGCACCACTCTGATTGGCTCACTGTACTTGAAAAGGCCCAATCACTTGCAAAACCCATATCATATCATAAGTAAAGGTCCATGCCTATGAAAAAGAAGAAATTTAATAGGTGGAGTGATACCTGGCTGTAGAGTTCTGTTGACGACTCTCCCTTCAGCTGGTGTCCTGTTAGGTAAGTATTATGTGAAGAGTCTATGTAGTAGTGAGCAAGGGGGTGATTCATGTCCTAGACAACAAAATTATAAGATTTGCACAGAGCCCCTCAAACCTCAACACAATACCACATCATCCAACTAACTCTAAGTTGCCATCTACTATACACTAGATTTTTACACATTCTCAAATAAAACAATTATAAAATGCTCCATTAAAAAAAGCCTGTTGAACCTTGTATTGTTGGTACTCTAATAATGTCTCATGTTCATGTGTCAGAGAGTAATGTAATGCCAGAACATAGCTTGCTAAGTGATTAAGGTAACCTTTCTGGTTCAGCAAGGCAAAAGCAGCCTTCACAGACCCACAACCCACCACTTACAGCTGGGAAGTAAAGAGGGATGCAAAGGAAGCAGTGCCACATTAGAGGCACTGAGGAACAGGAAGAAGAATGGAAGGGAAAGACGGAAGGAAAGTTGCATTGTATGAACTGACAATGGGAAGACAAGAGTAGTACAGTGAAGATGAGATCCAGAAGCAAATTAGATCTCACATGTTCCGTTTCTAGTATGAAATATTTTAGCCACTAGGCTGTTTTTCAGCTACACTAGGGGCTAATGTGTTTTCGCATTTTCTACCTTCCATGTATTGCTAGTTCCTTTCCTCTATCAATCTTTCCTCCATTCCTTCCTTGCATCCTCCCTTTAACATAAGGTGACCTTGGCCCACTTTTTCAAAAATCATCTCACCTGCAAATTCTTTTATTATCTTCTAATAATGTCTGTCAATTTTACACACCACATAAGATGTACTCACATCTCGAAACTGACTTTCATTTTCTTTGACCAGTGCGAAGTTATCCTTATCCATAAGAAATCGACAAAATCCTTCAAAGGACAACATCCCAGAGCTCCTATTTTCACTCCACGGCTCATGTCTCTACAACATTCCAAAAAATTTCTCACTTCACGGCTCACGTCTCTACAACAATTCCATACAAACATTCACATGCTAATAATAATAACAATAATAATAATATTCGTGTTTATTGACAAGCTCACTGACAAACCGCAGTAAGTAGCATTGAAACATGTGACAGTACAATTATCAAGATCTTATAGAACACACGTCTTGGCAGCCTGTTAGATGTCCGCTCATTTTACTGCTGCCTCATAGGGAGTGGAAGGCTGAGTCAACCTATAGGGAGCTTATGGATATCAAACCATGTGTTTCAAGATCTTATGTTCTTCGAGCAAGAGTGTTACCAAACATCTATACCCCTTCCTGCTCTAGAGGAAAAACAACAAGACAAGCCCCATCTGAAACAATAACCAATACATAAATGACCTGCAACCATCAGAAGTCAAACGCAACCTCTCTTCATCTTGCTAGTAACCAACTTTTCCAGCTATCCTACCCTGTTTCTATTCCTGCACCATTGATTTCCATCCCAATACCACACTGTGACCCTGGCTTGAAGCCTCTGATCCTAACCAGGCACCAAAACTGATCAGACAAAAACACTTGATTTGACACAGGACTGGTGTAAAAGATGGTATGTCAAATTGTCTGTCCGTCTGTCGGTCTGTCTGTCTATGACACCATGGTGTATGGCAAGTGCTGAGGTTTAGGAGATTTACAGTAACATGAAAACTGGAAAGTGATTTGATTGATTAAATTTATCGGTGCATTTACCTGTATAAGCTTACAGATTTCTTCTTTTGAAAGACTTTGTTGCTGATAATCGCTGAGAAACTCTGAGACAGTTTCTATCGCCAGGCACTCTTTTAATTTTTCGGCTTCCACAGCTGTTGATGATAAGGAAGAAGCGGAATTATTGCACGCAACACTAGACATCACAAAAGCACTCACGAGTTTCCTGTTCTCGTCTGAGGAAGCGAAATCACGAGACGAGTTTCGAGTCAGAAGCCCTAAAATAGAACAAATTTTGATGTTACTTTGGTTTCATTGATCAATTTGACTTAATTATAGTTTAATTTCAATTACTTTATCACACTTCTGTTATTACACAGCTCTAATACATATTATAATATGTAATTATCATGTGGCATGCTGCCTTTTTGTATTTTTACATCTGTATCTTGGATAAAAAGCACCATTGGGCCGATGATCATAATCAGATCAGGACGATAATTGCTGATTACAAATCCTAATTGATGATGACAATGATGATGACTCGGTACTCCTGATATGATAGTGGCAAAAGTAAGTAAGTAAATTTATTAGTATGAGACAAATGCCAACATTTTACAAACAACAATGCATAGAAACTTAGAAAACAGTAAAAAGAAAGCACAATGAGAGTTCAAAAAATGACAGTTAAAAAATCCTAATTATACTCAAGAGAAAACAGCAATTCTGTACAAAGCAGTCATACAATCTAGTATAAAAACACAGTGTAGCTAAAAACCACATGCTGGGTTGTTACTCAAAAGGTCTAACTTCCATGAAATTGGTTTGGAGGTAGATTGAAACAGCACACACTTACCACTGGGCTTTTTCCAGGCAGAGTTCAACCGCTGTACATGCTCTGACTGTTTTTTCCTTGACTGCAGAAGCAAAAGCTGTCTGAAAATTTCACGTATGTCCTTTCGCATCTGAATCATGAATGCCTTGAAGAGGTCAACAAAGTCTGTGAATTCGAGGAGGCTAGATGGAGTGATTCTCCTCAGTATGGGTGTTGAGCTATGATTTACCGGCCTTCTTGCCTGCTGTGAGAAATTGAATGTTAGGTTCTTCGGTTGAAAAGGACCTGATTTTCGGATACCGGTTTTCTTTAATTTAGTGCCACTGAGGTCGGTCCAGCTGCCAGCGAGCAAATCACCGCGGAGCTGGTTATCGGATTCTGCATTTGGCCACAGTTTTGTTTTTGATTTGGCACTTTTTGGTGGCACTGGTGTCTGACAACGAACTTCTGGATCCTACACACACACAAATACATGCATTTTATTCAAGTTTTTGTCTAAGTATAACTTAGTTAGCACAGGCTTCTAAGAAATTCCTGGTACAGAATTTCACAAAGCTGCTCTTTCAACAATTTCTTGTGACCTATTTCAGACAGTGATCTTTACCTATACTGAAGCTGTGACAGTGACATTATTATACTCCAAAAGAACCAACAGTCACCTCACCAGCATAGCAACATTGAAATGCATACAGGAAATGCATATGTGTATTGTAAAATAAACCACACATCACATCATTAAACCAAACTCAGTGAATAAGCAGATCAAAGAGATCGCTGAATAAACATAGCACTGTACATTACAACTGCAGCAAACATAACAGAAAGAAGTCAAAACAAAACCTTAAAATTACTTGCACTGTTACTGGAAAGCTATTGAGAATAATCCAATTATTGTTTAAGCCAGTGCTTTTTTTCTGGAAAAAAGGTTCCGGAACGGAACAATAGGTTCCGGAACAGAATAATTATGGACGGGCTAAAATCCCGAGAAAAACGGGATTGGGGGTTGGGAAGGGTCTCAATAAACACTGAAAACAGTTCAAAACACTGAAATTAAATTAAAATACCTAAATTATTGTTTTTATTATTAAAATAAATAAATTATTTTTTAGTAGATGAAAAAAGGTGCCAGAACACCGTTCCGGCACGTTCCGACTGAAACAAGCACTGGTTTAAGCTACCAAAGTAATGACCTTGAGAAATGCAATAATATAACCATAAAAACTATAAAGTAACAGAAAATAATAATACCCAGACAATAATCTTCAGAGATGTCAAAACACAAAAGACACTGACCTTGAGAGCAGTTGTTGCACTGGTCTTGGTCCTATTCTTGCAGTTCGTCATAGACGCAGTTGAAGCTACTGTCCTTAACGTCGGTGAATTGGACTCGACTCCAAGTGTCAAACTCGAGCTTTCATCAGTCAACTTCTTTCCCCCAAAGGCCTATCATCAACAGCAAGTGACTTCTCTTATAACAACCAACATCGTAAAAGAGGAAGAAGGTAAGATTAGCTAATTCCTCCACTTATTTGTCTCCACAGTAACTGTCACAGGCTGCTCCTGGGACTGAAAGATATTTCAACTAGTGCAAGCAACAGAAAACCATCAATCCAAAAAATATAAAAATCTTCTCATGAGTTAAAGGGCTTGACGAAGAATTGCCAATTTCATGCTGTGGAGGTAAAGATTAACTTTTAAATTAGAACATCATTAAATGACTACAGACTTTAAAGCGAAGATCCTCATATGATTTTTGGGGCATTTATGTTGAAAAGGAAACAAGAAAACAACATCCACGTCACAATCGACATTCAGGTTAAGTTTCTCGATCATTTGGATGACCTGACAAATAAATGTCAATATAAACAAATTTTGAGGCTGTGGATTTTTAAGAGCTGGACTTTTTGACCACTTCTGTAAAATGGGCTGAAGGATGCTATATAATGGCTCTGTTAAATTATACTAAATTACCTCAACCATCATAACTTCCACTTCTGAAGTAATGATAGAAACATAAGAATCAACAACGTTTTAACAAATTAAGAAAGGACATCAATGGATAAGTAAATTCAGGAAACGAAGAGTGGACACGAATTCATCGATCATATAGGACCACCTTTCCTTTCAGGTTGCACAAAGCACCAAGTTTCTCCCACTTCTATGTTCAGTAATTTTACAATGTTCATTTACAACAGACAACATAAAACAGTGCATTCACAGTAGAATAAATCCAAAATATTCACTTTAAATTGCATTCACAGCAGCCTAAAATTCACATTAAAACACAGTTTACTTCTCACCCTGATTGCTTCAGCAGGAGTTGGTCCATGACAGCGACTTCCGTCAAAGTAGAGCTGAAGATACTGTTCCTTAAGCCAAAGCAATCTCCTATCAACACACCTTCTCATCTGGAACTGGGCTGCCTTTACCAGTCGGACAAGACCACGGCGCCAGGTGGATGCCACTCTCGATGGCAAAATGAACTCCACTGTCCTATTGTCAGCCATGTTTGTGCCAAAAAGAAGGGTAAAGCTGTTCCTTGATTTTGTGGCATGAGCAATGTTCTGGCCTTTTCCAATTGCTGTGATGTCAACTGAACTCCCCGATCCAAAGCTAAGGTCCTTAACGGTGCAGAGATCTAGAAAACCCTCCTCGAACTCATCCAAACGGTATGAAAGCAAGAGCTGGTACCTGGCAGCAAGTGCCGGCGAAATTCGTGGATCAGACTCACAGGTGAAGATGTAGTCAGGACTCGACGCATTTGTTGTCCCTCGAAGAGAGCTCCACGTGGGCCGCGACCACGACAGAGTCCGGGAGTCATTCTCAAGATGCAGGTGAACGGGAGCAAAGTGCGAAGTGGCAGAATCCAAGCGCAAGGCGGTTGCACCATGATGCATGCACTGGAGATCATGAAATGAGATCTGTGACAGTCGCAGCAAAATACCTATCACTTTGTGGTCATTGCCGACGTCCTTGACAGGTTCGTATCGATCAAAATCAAAGTCATTATCGCTGTCATAGTTGACGTCAACTTGAAAGTTATCATCTTCTAAGCTACAAATAAAATTAATTAAATGTCTGAAGCCAAAACTATAATATATGTACAAAACTTGGCAAAATAACTTGATAAGCCATATTTAAAATGCTAAAAGTGCTAACAAGTCAAATTAAGTGAGTAATGAAGAGACCCAATTTGGCTGTAGGGACAAGAATTTCAAATAATTTTTGCTATAAAATCAATGAACAAGGCGTTATAAATGTAATTAGGAATTTACATAGCACTGCTTCGTGAAAAACTAATTAGAGGCAATCTCTAAGCTAGCAAGAGTAAACTCCCACAAGTCAGAAATTATCAAACAAATTCTGCATTTAGACTCTGTGTATGGCTGTGCTGGAGTCAGGAGCACCTCTGAGTAGTTCTCTTGAAGAGGCTCTACATAAATTTATGAAGGAATGTAGTCTACATATGTATTATAGGTGAAAATAAGGAAGAACAGGGAAGATACAGTATGATAGTAAGACAATAAGGAAGAACAGGGAAGATACAGTATGATAGTAAGCCTAAGCAATATAATTTCTGAGGTAAGGACATAAATGAAAATTCAAACATAATATGATAACATTGTACAGGTATGCAATACAAATCACTGCATCATACTACGTGATAAAGAACAGGTCTCTGAAGAGAATGGACATTGTACAACATTGTGATGTTCGTCTCTAAGGAGTTGCTATTGAAAAGGTTCTAAGCAGATCTGCCAATACAATTACAATAACAATAGAACTTGTCTCTGCTGAATCTGGTTTATCTTGGGATGATACCTGTCAACCGACTGTCCATTCCTATGAGGTGCAGCCACTGGTGCCCTGTGTTGACCTTTGCCAGCATGGTCATGAAGCAGCTGGATGTCGCTAAGGACGACGTGAGCCTGGTGCATCTTCTGCAGATTGATGAGACCTCCAACTCCTATTCGAGACATAAACCGATCCTCACCGCTGAAGTCAGACACAAGCTACAACCACAACACAGTGCGTCAATATCACTCATTACTTTGTATCATTACCACTATACCCAGATCAAGAAAAACTAATGGAAATGATTCAGAACATTGGCAGTGGAGTATCAGGAAAAACAGAGATTATAAGCAGCATAAGATCTGCATATGATCACATATGATGTAGATATAGAAGGAACTTGTAAGGCATTGAGAAAAACCTTTGCTGGGAAGCCTAACAACATGGGACAATTACTGCACGAAGGATATAAAGAGACAACGAGCAAAAGCAAACAGAAGAATGACAAGATTTAACACTGCACCAAAACATAGAGCAATAAGCTATAGATACCAAAATGCTAAAATACTGGCATGCATGCACCGCTTTGTATGCCTGTGCACAGTGTGCAGTGAGCACAGTCAAGAAGACTGACACTGCAAAGATATTGCTGTGTTTGAAATTAACTGCTACAGAAGAATACATCTATGATGTGCAAAGAATATCACGAACATTCAGATCAGAAAAAGGCTGAATATGAAAGACTTAATATCAGCTACTATCAGATGGAAACTTGATCCCTTCATGCACTTATGCATGAAGATTGAAGAACAATGATAGACAGGTCAAAAGCATGATGTTCAGAATTACGGAAGGCAAGAAGAGGAAGACCTTGCAGTGAACAAATCCAAGATAACGAAGACTGGTGACAAACAAACGTCTACAACTCGACTTTGGCCAGGGGCAAAACTTTGGTCTAAAAAGTGGGAAGTACCAATTTCTTACACACACAAGAAGCAAAGCGGAGACTGCGATCTCTGGGAAGGCACAATAATAAAATACTGATTGGCATTGTTCAAAAAGTGGGGGTACGGGCACCCCTTCCCCCCCCCCCACAAATTATGCCTATGACTTTGACCACATGCGACTGAGATGTGTGAAAGGAAACATCATATTTGCAGTGGATACCAACAGACTTACAGCGCATGGTCATCGATAATGACTGTTACAAGTTTTCATGTAATAGTAATAGCCCACAACATGTCTGTAATGCTAGAACAGTTCTGTTCCATTCATGAAAAATGCCAATGAATTTTGAAAGTGCATCACCACACTAACAAACACATGGAACAGCTATTTCGTATGCATACACCAGGTGGAAGAGTTTTCCGGAAATCATCCCTTTATACAATACAATACAACTGTATTTTTATATTGTCCTTCCAAAGTTCAGAAGTGCGCATGACCATACGACAGAACATCGATGGCGCTGGGTCAATACGCAGTGGCCTGAGATAGATTCGAACCTGCGACCCTTCGATTACAAGGCACAGAACATACCTCTACACCTCCGCGTCCCCCTTTGACCAACATACTTCCAGACATCCTCCTTACATAGAATATGCTTCCTTTCAAGCCAAGTGTTATAACTCTATCTGAATTCACTACATTTTGAACAAAATGTTATCTCAAAATGTCTGTTGCAACACCTGTTATCATTCTGACCATAATTCTTGTTTAAAATCGACACACCAATAACATGACAAGTTAAAATGTAAAACGTCGAACATAAGATGAGTATACAACACCTCCAATGGTTGACCGAAATCAGCTGGAAACACGACAATGCTTGGAATGCTGGAGAAGATGTTCCGCAAGTCTCTCAAGAAGGTGCCAAAGAAAGGCACAATGTTGCAGTCAGTGATATGAAGCGCGCGCTTAACTGCTTGGCGATAAACATCCTGCGACAAAAGGCTATCGGAAACAGTGTGAAGAACAGACAGGTCTTCCTCTTCGATTGACAACCAAAATGGTTTCAGTTTCTCGGATCTGAAAGTTCACCAAACATCATTATTTATCTTATGGGATAACATTGTCTGATTATATATTGACAATATTCACAATATATTCACAATATATATAACAACCGTAAAAATACACTTATTTTGAGTCGAGGTGCTCCAAACCTGACAGCACAACCATAGAACAGAAGAGTCTTCAATCAGTGCAAAACAGAGGCAAATAAAGAATAAGACGCTCATATCACAGTGAAGAGCAACCCCAGAAAGGCAAACAAAATGCATAATTATAACTACCGTTGTTACTACTGACTTTTCTATCATTGTATTATTATCATCAGACAATAAAGACCTGTAGTAAACATCATTCAAAATAAGAATTCCCAATCAAACAGCCTAACCTAACCTAATGACTTCTATAATGCTGTTATTATGATGAAGCGGGATGCAGTGGTGTAGCGGTATGTTCTGTGCCTTGTAACCGGAGGGTTGCAGGTTAGAATCTACCTCAAGCCACTGCACAGCGACTTTGGACACGTTGCTCACCTACAATTGTCCAGCGCTCGTGAATAGGCTGGTGCCCTGCGCTTGGCCTTTGAGTGGCGCTTCAGAAGTTTGGAGATTACGATTACGATGCACAAGCCATCAATCAGTCAATAGTCACAGAGAAAAGAACACAACAACATGATACAGTCAGAATGGTCTTGATATCTGTCAAACCGGGTCACCATATTGCATTGTTAAATTCATATATTGGTAATGCCTCATACAGAAAGTTCTACTCATAGATGACCCTAGGTTGAGAGCTCTGCAGAAACACGCAAGTCATAAAATGGCAATCTGCAGCAATATCACCTCTGTGAAATCATATACAGATGGATGCACACGGTTGTCATAACCAGCAACAAATACCAAACAAACTGCTTCACAGTCTCTCGAGTAATAAAAGTCGCAAGCAAGTTCCCTGAGCGCAATGCTTAACAGCACTTTCACCCAGTTAGTTCCATAAGAAAGTCCCTCAAGTAATAATGCCTTTGAACAGTTACTCAAAACAGGAACTATAGACGACGTCACCCAGTAACTTCCAACGCACTAACAGTTTTTTTTACACCAACTGCATTTGGTTCCCACCAATGTGTAGGGTACAACAATTCTGCTGGAACTCAAGGCAAGGAAGCTTTCAAAAAACACTCAAACGTCGGTAAAATCCCCTTGGCATCAGTTACAACTTACTTGAGGCCTGCCAGTATTTCCACAGCTGTATTGAAGCTCCCGATGTTCCAAGAGGTCTGAAGAAGCCGCAAAATACACGACAGAATGGCTTTTCGGTCTTCATGAGTAGACTGTGTTATTATGATATGCGTAACCCACGAACTGACCTAAAATGAACAACAGTTGCTCATTTGGTAGGCAACATCCAATGTCATCCATGAACTGATATAAATAAAAAAGGCTGCATCTTCCTTGACATCTATGATAGATGGGCCAACACTGGGCCTATAGACGCCACCAATATCCACCTACATGGGTACATGTAAAATACATAGATTCTAAGAGTTTAGCATACTTCGTTAGCACACATTCCCAGTTACACGCAGTTCTGATAGCTTGACTACCACAAGCCACATGTTACTGGAATTTTACTTTAACCATACTCATTTTTGGTTAAGTGACAAACTAGCAGGATTGGTTGCTGCCTGATTGACTGATAGCTTGTCAAAAGGACCAGCTGCATCGTCCAGGGTAGATCTGTCGCACTGAAGAGCAGCTGCAGCTGCTTGTCCTCACCTGTTGGAATTGATGAATGAGATCTTGGACAGTAGGCTGAGGAGTGGCAGTGGTTGAGGTCGTTGGTATCCTAGAAAGGTCAAGGGTCACCTGACGGATGTACTCCACCGGTTGTACACCAGTGAAGAGTCGTGATTCAGTCTGAGCCAGATGTAAGGCCACTTCTTCTGGATACTGAAGCATCTTCTGAAGCTGCTGAAGCTCATCAGAGAAACCGGTGCCACAGTGGTCAGCATCCGAATGCTGCAGCAGCTGGCGCCGACTGAAATCTGACACAATGCAAGCAGAATTTGTAAGTCAGTCGTGAGGAGAAGACTGCTACGAAGCAACATCTTTAACGCTAAAACTGCTGGACAAGTATCAGTCAAAAAAGTTAACCTAATCTGAGCAGCTTATTTCTGTGGTGCCTGTTTTCAGTGCATACATCACCTAGAAATAAATACCTACATAGGCACTTGCACCTAAAACAGAATCAGCAGGACACCTAATTTGCAGAGCATTAAGTGCAGATTCAGTGTGTAATGACCTTGACCAATTCCCTTATGAAAAATTATTTAGTACCATTGACCGATACTTAGTCACTATAAATAGAAAAATAATAATACACTAAAATAATAATCAACTGGAATATGCAATTAATAGATCACCGGCAACATATGTAGTTCATCAATCACACACTAAGGAACAAGCCAAACATCTGAATGATCATGGAACACATTCATCAAAATGATCAAGGAATAACTGAAACTATATGAGAAACATGGATAACACAGACAATCACAGCAGAATAACCAGTAATACATTGGCAGCACAAAACAGATCAAACATGTAAATACCAAAGTCGAGTACATCCTGATGGAAAGGCAATCCATCCATTGGACGACTGGCAGTGCCCACCATGTCCCACAAAGCAGCGGTAACCGACTTGAGATTCTCCACTGATGGAGCCACAAGAATCCACGGCTTTGATGCACGGAACTCGAGGATGATGCCATTGCGGGCCTTGCCAACGCCAGCACTCCACTCGCGCAGATCGTTTGCCTGGTGTGCCTGAAGCAGGAGATTACTCTTTGTTTCCATGAGAATCAACTTTTCTGGACCAACCCCGAGCAGACGAGACACCTGATAAAGAGTTCAGTTATGGTAACTGTGGCATTCAGTTGTTACAATTCAAGCTCCAGAGTGTAATGAAACTAATGGTATGATGATATAGAGACTAGACCATAGATAACGGAACATGTACCACATGGTATGAAACATTAACAGTTTAAACACAGTTCAACAGAACTATTTAGAGCTAAATCGTGCAATGAAGAGAAGAGACTGCGTGAATCCTTAACAATTAATATGATAAAACATTCTATGAAAGAATATTGCATAGGACATTTTACGAACGATTAGCATGAAACGAAGTGTGCAATAAGGTAGAAAGACTTATTCAAACTGTAAAAAGACATATATGTTTACAATGGGTCTGCTTCGGAGAAGTGGGCCTTACAGATGAAGAAAAGCTGAATGTTCATGCAGTGATATGTAGAGGAAGAGATGAATAGATCGCCTATTGAGGAAAATGTGAATGAGTTATGCATGGGTGAAGAGAAGATCGTCTGTATTGCACCTAGAAAGAGCAAAGCAAAGTAATAAAGTCCACAGAGGCCAATTAAGGAACGAGAAGCGCATACAAAGAAAGGAGTCAGCTTTACTCTCAGAGGGGTCATCAACGACAGTAGAGGAATCCGCTCTCATGAGACAATGAGACGAGACAAAGCAACGAAGGTTATCTCTAGGTCTTAAGTTTGGCAGATCGTCAGTCAGAGAGTGCAGTTGGCAAGTCTGAATCGATATCTTCAATCAATATGCTGAACAGCATCTACTTCTGTAAATAGATTGATGATGTAAATAAAACTAAACAGAAGCATCATTGATGTGTTGCTGCATCGAACCATCCAGAGATGTTGAACATATAGAACAATCACTCAACAGCACCGCTATTACCAAAATATGTTTTAGACATAGGTGTAATTTGTGGGTGGTACGAGGGGTGCCCGTACCCCCACTGTTTGGACTGGGGGGTACTGTACCCCCCACTTTTTGAACGATGCCAATGAATATTTTATTACTGTGCATTCCCAGAGATCGCAATCTCCACGTTGCTTCGTGTATGTAAGGAATTGGTACCCCCCACTTTTTAGACCAAAGTTACGCCTCTGGTTTTAGACTATCAACAATCTCTCTAAAACATCACAGGGAGGCACTCACTTCCTTCTCTACCACTTGAACACACAATGGACAAAATCCCAAGGTCCTGGACACGCGGCCAGTGCATCACATGACCTACAACTTTCTTCCCATTTTATTAAGCTGCTTAGTAACAAAAGACTGCATGCATGAACATATTGTCCATTGTTACAATGTTCACTCAGCAGGCTCTAACCAGCAATCACTGAATTAAAAACTAAGTGTGCAACTGAACAGTCACTCAGTCAGCAGTACTGTACATGGAGTCTTAATACTGGTCCAGTTCAGAGGTCTCTGATTTGGAAATGCCTCTGAATTGCTTTTAATATACAAGACGCTGGATACATTGCTTGTATAATACGATACAATTAAAGAAAGACAGTCTGTTGCAATTCTAAGAGCAAACCATAAAGTTCAGTCATAACTGCAGCACTTAACGAAATCATAAAGTTAATAATATGCAACTGACATCTAAGCCAACTCCAAGAACCAACCAAACATGGAATCAAGCTGAGGCGGAGGACTTAATAAAAAGTAAACACTAGCAAACAAATCAATCCAGTCAATTTCATAATAATTGCTAATTAATAATTAATGAACGAATCAAATGCAGCAGACATAATACAATGCAAATCCCAGTCAAGTAAAACGAGATCGAGGGTCAAGAGTGATCCAGGTCCATTATGCCACATAACAACACTGCAATGTTTTCTCAACAGTCTCGAATAATTTGCCTCATAATTAAGGAAACAACAGCTGGACCAGTTTCCTGCTTTCATTCCGTCAACGGCTGAAGACCATTTAGTGTGAAATGGTTTGGCATTTTCAAGTCACGAGAAGTAAATTACTGTGACTAAGCAGTCGCACTAATAAGCCGCCATAAATCCTGAACACTTAGCACAGCTTGAATACTGCAGTTACGGCTGCTTGCATAAATTTTTCACCTCCAGGCAAACTGTTCTAAACATTTATACCCTCGGAAATGGTTGTATAGCTTATTTAAAGCTATAAAAATTTTATGGAATAGATTAAATTCTCTTTTAGATTTAAAAATGAAATTCATACTGATTTAATAAAAGTAGCTTGCAAATTACAGCAAACTGTCCTGTTCTTGCAGATCTTGGTTCTTTGTTAGGAAAATGTTTTATTGATGACCAAGCCAGTTGCCAGTAGCTTTGATTTGATTACTAGCATGCAGACATTACTACTATTATTCTAAGTAAACAAATACAAGCTAACATTCATGTGATCAGTGGCAGCACCAGACATTTTTTGTAACCAGGGCATAGCCAGGGCAGTCATACAAATAACCAGGGCAGAGTGCGATTTATGGAGAGTGCGGTAGCACGAGCTTAAATAATGAACATATAAGATCGCGCTTGCCATAAATTGCCCTCAGCACTGTTATAGTTATCTATAGTCAGGAGGTCAGATGGGTGTAGCCCCCCGAAGCTGAACGCTTTTGTACATTTGTAAAGCACATTTTAACATTTAAGTCAATTAAGTGAATCTATATCTCAGGATATAACAAATATGCTCGAACAAATTTTGGACAAGGCAAAGTTCTGGCAGGGCATCGACCAGGGCAAAGGCTTTTTCACCAGGGCATTTGCCCTGGCACGCCCTGGTGTAGCACCACCCCTGCATGTGATACCTTTTAAAAACAGTAATGGTGAGAACAAGACTCGTAATATGTAGAAATTTTGTAACGTATGTGATAACACTGCTACTCCAACATATAACACACTGTGAGATGGTTTATGAAAACAAAAGCGAGAACTGCAAGAAAACAAGAAAATCATACAGTATACTGTATGATTTTTTTATATTTAAAACTGACTCGACAACTAGTTACCTTTTTGTTTGCATTGCCCTGGCTGAGGATCTCCCTGACATGATACAGTTTGCAACTGTACGCTGGAAGATTACGGCAGATTTTTATGTAGAGCTGTTTCAGTTTCACTTCGTTGTCATAGAAAGTCGTGTGCCAGAGTTTTGTCTGCTTCTCCTGAAAACAAAAGCCTCTATTGTCATCTCAAAATCCATTAACAATAATCCAGTGAAACCGATCCAAGTTTCATATGCAAGGAAGATTGAGCAGTCAGTAATTATGAACATTTCCTTGTTGACAAAATCACTGCTTTTAACACATTTTTCATTTAATCTATTTTTAAAGACTGCACTTTGGAAAGGCTTCCAAAGGGGATCAAACAAATGTCAAGAAAACCAGTTATACAGATATACAAACGTAAATAAAAACCACACAAATGCAAGCACTTAACACCCTTTTCTACTTTTCAATTATTTATCGTGTTTTTGCCCACTTTCTGTAATACAACCAAGTCTTTATAAAATGCAGCTTCATTAAAATCATCAGAAATTCATTTAAAACCATATTTATTTCATCTAATCTCAAATTTTCTCTTCTCTACACAGGCCTCCAGCACTTGAGCATATCCGCATGAAGCTGGTGCCCCTCCTGTACAAAGCATATGCAAATCACCTGCCATGCTAACTATCATTCCTGGTTACATCCTGCAGCTCTATTAAAAGACAATCATCTATAAAATCAACATCATCTGGAAAGCCTATTGTTCCTAGCATGCATCCTGCTATTGTCTTTGACTGGTGTTCATTTCAAGTTGCTGGTCCTTTCATCTGGAACTCTCTACGTCCTCATGTTCACGACTCTGTTACTGAGACTCTCTTTCACCCTAAATTGAAAAACTTGCCTCTTTCAGAGTGTTTATGGTATTTAATATTTGTAGCTAACTGGCTTCAAATTTGTGTGCGCTTCTACACTTTGCAAAAAGGCTCAATCGAATTTCAGTTTATTGTAATACAGTATTGTAGGATCAGTTAACCATGAAATTCTCAAGATCTTGTTTCGAATCCCAAAACCAAATCAAGTGTGTATTAACACATGGGTCACAACTGCACAAGCTCCTAATCTTAACCTTCAATTCTAATGACAACAAGATGAAAGCCAAACCTCAATTAGATCTCGAATCTTTCTAGAAGACCGATATATTGGTGGCAAGCAGTCCGACATCTTGCCATCAGGTATTCGAAAGCACCACCCCAACCCATCGTCAGTATTGAGACAAAGGCGGTGAGTCAGCCGGCCACGTCGACGGGTCTTTGTGATCTTCATCTTTCGATTCTGCGTCAGAGGTGCTCTCGGCTTGCGGTCACGCTGAGATGCAGCATCGACCTGAAGCAGGTGGTCACGCTCACGGACTTCATTTTCGTCAAGATGGGTGCAGTCGAGCGTGTCGTCGTCGGGCCACGTTTCATCCAGATGCAGGTGTATTCCAGCCAGGGTGGCAGCTTCTTCGAGTGAGCACGGTAGTTCACCACTCGTGATCAACTGCTGAAACTGAGAAAAACACAAGATAAACTCTTCCCTTATGATCTTCACTCTGTGTTGAAAATAATACAAGATAAACTCTTCCTTTATGATCTTCACGCTGTGTAAACTCCCAAGACTTGTCTCTACTCAACTAGGAATTTTGCTCTGGACTCTTAATTTGACTACCATGGACAAGCACAGCTATCAATAGCCCTTCATGTCACTGGCCCTAGACGTTGGACCTCTCTTCTGGCAAACATTTGCTGGTCAAAGTCTGTCTCGGTCTTCTCGACTCAACCAAACACTCATCTCTTCCAGGACTCGTTTCTTCCATAGGCTGTTTCTAATGCCTTCTCAGATTTCCTTCTTGGCTTATAACAGGACTCACTTCTGGAATTTGACTTGCACAACAGTTTTGCTTAGTAGTGGTGCTGTAGAATTTCTCAGATCATTACATTACTATTATTCTTAAAAGCCATCCAAAAGGTGGTCAAAGTTCTGGCATGCAAAATCTCAAAACTGGTTTGGCAGTCTGGCAGTCTAGCAAACAAATCCCAGCACTCACAACAGCATTTTAGATCAATCAATCAATAACCATGGGCTCAGTGCCCATAGGTGTCTGATGCCTTCCTTACAATATCTCTCCACTCACTTCTGTCCAGTGCCAAGTGGTTCAGTTCCTGGAGACTTGCTCCACACCATTCTTCAATGTCATCTGTCCATTTCCTGTGAGGTCTACCTCTTTTGTTTTTGCCTTCCATTATTCCAAAAATCAAAGTTTTACTTTTTCTGTCTTCCTTCATTCTGCACATATGTCCGCACAGTCCGCATTGACTATTGCAATTCATTGTTTGCTGGGCTCCCTAAAGCGCGCCTTTCATCTCTGCAGTCTGTTCTGAATGCGGCTGCCAGGCTCATTGCCCGTTTTCCTCGCTTCTCTCACATAACTACCTTTATGACTGATGTACTTCACTGGCTTCCTGTTGCTTCCCGCATCCAATACAAGGTTCTTCTCCTGGTCTCTAGGACTCAACTGGGAAAAGCTCCTAAATACCTCTGTGACCTAATGCGCAAACCTCTATCTGCTCTGTCTTCCCGCCCTCTTCGGTCTGCTGACCGCTTTGATCTGCTTGTCCCTCGCGCAAGGACTTCGATGGCTCAGCATCGTGCTTTTGCCATCCTTGGCCCTTCCCTTTGGAATGACCTGCCCCCCTCTCTCCGTAGCAAGATATTGCTTGGGATCTCGCCTTCTTCTCTCCGCTGCCTAAAGACCTTTCTTTTCCCTCGGGGCTGACACGCTGGGAGCGCCTCTGAATAGTCTATGCTGTGAGAGGCGCTTTATAAATAATCATATAAGATAAGATAAGTCTTAGCTTTCTCTGGATAACGTTTTGCATGAGATTTTCAGTCAGATTGATTCTTCTGTATAATTCCTCATTGCTGATCTTATGAGTTCATCCTATCCTGAGATTCTTATGATAGTATTTTCGTTCGAATGCTAACACTCAGTGGCGGCTCTAGGCTTTTCCAACAGGGGGGGCCAAGGAGGGGCCAGGGATCCTGACAGGGGGGGCCAGCTGACGTCACACAGGACCCTATATTCACATACCTATCTAGTGTTGGTGGCATGGGTGTCACCTTTGATAGCACCAGTGATGGACACTAAACTATTTTTTTTAGTTAAACTAAAACTTTTTTCCAACTAAAAAAATAGTTTAACTAAAGTTGGCAACTGAAATTAGTTAACTAAACTAAAAAAAGTAGTTAAACTTTTTCAAACTTTTTTCCAACTTTTGCGACAAACATTTTCACAATAACAGTGGTTAAGTGAACTGTAATAATGCAGAGCATCAATGACAATTTCACCTTCAAACTATGCAATGACATTGCAATATGTACTGTTCTGGCGTACAGTTACAGGCGTACTGTGTAGTGTATGACTTTGAAAACACAGGTTGTTGATGCTAAAACCATGCAGTGTTAAAATGTTTTTTGTTGACGGTGTTCATTGTGGAAAGATAGTTGCATATTGCTGATTTTTTTAGTTAAACTTTTTAGTTAGCAACTAAATTTTTTTTAGTTAAACTATGGTTTTAACTAAACTATTTTTTGTAGTTAAACTTCATCCTTAACTAAAATTTTTTTAGTTAAACTAAAAGTTAGCAACTTTTTAGTTAACTACTGCCAGTGATGGGCAATAGTTAACTAAAAAGTTGCTAACTTTTAGTTTAACTAAACTTTTTTAGTTAAGGAAGAAGTTTAACTAAAAAAATAGTTTAGTTGAAACCAGTTTAACAAAAAAATTTTAGTTGCTAACTAAAAAGTTTAACTAAAAAAATCAGCAATATGCAACTATTTTTCCACAGTGAACATTGAACACTGTCAGCAAAAAACATTTTAACACTGCATGGTTTTAGCATTAACAGCCTGTGTTTTCAAATTCATACACTACTTACAGTACACATGTAACTGTATGCCAGAACAGTACACATTGCATAGTTTGAAGGTGAAATTGTCATTGACGCTTTGCATTATTACAGTTCACTTAACGTCTTTTATTGTGAAAATGTTTGTCGTAAAAAGTTGGAAAAAAGTTGGAAAAAGTTTAACTGCTTTTTTTTAGTTTAGTTAACTAATTTCCAAAATCAGTTGCCAACTTTAGTTAAACTATTTTTTTAGTTGGAAAATAGTTTTAGTTTAACTAAAAAAATAGTTTAGTGCCCATCACTGACTATTGCCCATCACTGGATAGCACCCTCTCATTCATTTTAGGGACACACTGTTTGGGTAGTACAAAGTGCCTATAACTAATATAGGACACACCTATCTAGTGTCACTGAACAGTTTCGGTTGCCTCACTGGTAACCCTGGATATAATACATCCTGTGCTTCACCCATTTCTTATATGTAATAGAACTTGAAGTAAAAACATATAACCTTTGAAGTAATTTAAAAAAATCCCTAGCTTCTGAAATAGATGCATCAATTAAACTTAGATTCAATTTATTTGCATAACAATGGAACTAAATGGAGTCGACTGCCTTACCAACTAATGTACATCCTTATTTACACCACTCATTAGGCCTAGATGTGTTCATTACACTTGCACCATCATAACCTTGACCCACTAAATATGAGCCAATGTCGAACCCTATGACTGTAAGGTATCTAAAATAAGCCCTGACAATGACTACACAAGTAATTCGTTTGCAGGTTTAAAATCTAGAAAGCATTCGTTAACTTCTTGTTATGAAAAATCATATAGAGGCCTAACAAAAGATATTCCTTGTGACTAATATCTTTTGTTTCATCAACAGCAATAAGAAAATAAATAGAACCCCTAACCTCTTCTATTATCTGATTCATAACTCATGACAGATTTGATAATAGATCAGACTCTGATTTGGGGGGCCACAAACTCATTTGGGGGGCCATGGCCCCCCTGGCCCCCCCACTGCTAACACTCTCTTTTGTGAAGCCCTTCTTTAAAAGAAGATACATAAAAAATAAAAATAAAATTTTCTTTTGATGCAGAACAACCAATGTAAGATAAAATACTTGACTGTTTCAGAAACAGAACAACAAACTCTTTCACCGAACAAAATAGGTTAGACTCTAGCCATTCGAACGATATGAGAAACTTCTGCAATATCATTCTGCTCTATACATATTCGTTTAATGAAAAAACCAGGTGAATGAACCATGAAACCCGGTTTTTACAGTCTAGCAAATATTAATAATCATTAGCCTACAGCATCACACACAAGATTATGAATAAATAATATAATATATATAAATGTTACACTGGACAAAGGTAGGGTAGAGTGATATACCGCTTCGAAGGATTGTCTTGGGGATTGTTGAATCCTTTGGATTAACGACAAATACAACATCCGTATCCACCCAGCAGACAACCCAGATTCCCTAGGATTATATGGCTTCAAAGGAAAGTGCAAATTCCACACGCTCCCCTATGATGGATTGAGACACGGAAAGCCGGGGCTTTACCGCACGATCACAGAACAAAGAACACCAAATAGAATTGGAAATATATCTAGTCCAAGGAACAGAGACATATATACAAACAGTTTTGCTGAAGTCTCTAATCACAGAACAAACAGAAGGAAGTTGGATATAGAATGAAATACCTCACACTGGTTCTAACACAGTGTTTCCCAAAGTGGGTTCTGTGGAACCGGGGAAGACAAGGGTTCCATGAAGCAATTGGATAAGTGTTGTCTGAAGTGTTGTTACATTATAAATCAGACTGCGAGGTGAAGACAAATTAAATTTATTTAATACAATTTATCGATTAAACTCTACATATCTGGATCACTGTTTGTACCAGAATGTGTTTTGTTTAGGTAGGGGTTCCCATCAAGAAAATTTCAAGTCAAAAGGGTTCCGTAGCCTAAAAAGATTGGGAAGCACTGTTCTAACAGAAAGGAAATCATTGAAACAGTATTCAAATCTAACTAGACTTTACAATGTATTCAGTTCTCAAGGAAATGCTACAGGACTGTAAACCATCGTCACCAATTGTAAACTCAGTCCGAAGTGTTGCTTAACAAAACCACGAGAGTGTACTAAAATAAACAGGGAAACCAATGCAGCCTGTCATTAAAGTGTTAAACACTATGACCTTTGATTAGCATTAAGATGGATCAGGAAACACCTCTGGATTCTCTGCCATCCAAACACTTCAAGAATCAGTAGAAACACCTGCCAAAAGTATGCCAGCCAATTGGTCTAACACTGCTGCAAATTACTCAGTAATGTATACACACAATTTCCGGCCTTAGAACTAGGCACACATAGGGCCACTACTTCACCAGTGAAGTCAAGTCAGTTATTGCTGGTTGAGGAATGCTGCCGAGGTGTTTCCTTACAGGGGCACTATAAAATGTTAGTTTGCATTACTTTATGTCCATCACATAGTTTCTATACCACCTCCATATAAGGCCTTCATTCCTTACCCAGCACCATTTATGTATGCATGTTTGCATGAAGATATGTCTGTATGTATATCTGTCTGTAAGTTTATCTGTTTCTATGTATGTCTGCAAGTATGTATGTATGCATGCATGCATTCATCAATGGCTGGATTCATGCATGTATGCACCAAGACACCCAATATAGCACAGGTTAAGTATCACACAAAAGCAGACTATTTCAATTGTAACGTGTTGTTTTATTCGAAATATGCACAAATGTACAAGATCTAATTGAAGTAACTGATCAATTCAACTGCATTCAATAGTTATGTAATGTTTATGCCTGAGTCAAAATAGCCTTTGACCTCAGCACCATGCTTATGTTGAGTTACTTCGAATGCAGAATGTGAAAAAAATTTCAGTAAAATTAAAAATAAAAATTTAGACAACATGCACAAGACATTGTTGCCTAGGCAACAACTCTTCTGCCTCCTCTCTCCGGTCACTTCGGCAACCAGACTCCAATTTCACTTGACATCCCTGGACAACTCTACAGACACGAAGCAGTCCTCAAGGATAAGCTGGTGCCCTGTGCTTAGCTTTAGGGTAGCGCTTTATAAATTTGGAGTTTACTATTAAATGACATTGGCAGCGCACAAACGTCTCACTCCAAATCTGATCACATTTTGGGTTTGTTTGTTGAGGCAGAAATTGTAATTAGTAACTTCTGTTGCGCCGGAGTCTTATGCACAAGGCATCAACTGATATCACACCAAAACCAAGCCGTAATCAGATCAATATCCAGAAGATCAGTCCGTAAGACAGAGAGACAGACTATGGCGGATAGCATTTTCAAAGAGGCAAGTCTTAAGTTGAGAATGAAATGACATAAGTGACTGGGCAGAATTCAAAAATCTAGGTCCAGCAACCAAAATAAATCTAGGTCCAGCAACCAAAATAAATCTAGGTCCAGCAACCAAAATAAATCTAGGTCCAGCAACCAAAATAAATCTAGGTCCAGCAACCAAAATAAATCTAGGTCCAGCAACCAAAATAAATCTAGGTCCAGCAACCAAAACAGCTCCTTCACAAAGAACTGTTATTGTTTTACATATGACCAGTGACCAGAGAAATATAATCAGATGACCTTGTTGAATAATCATATGTATGGAGAACAAGGACTGATTTAAGTACTGTGGGTGGCCAGAGTTCAAAATTTTATAAACATGAGTTCCAATTTGAAACCAATCCCTTTCTGAACAGGAAGCCAATGCAAAGATTTAAGCACAGAGGTTATATGTTCATATTTTGACATCGAATGCCGACAATATGAGAAATACATTAAATGACAAGATAAGCACGTGTGAAAAGGTCACAATAGTATCAATGACTAATATGACTAAGCTGCAAGTGAGAAGGTAACTATGTAACAGACAAATGTCACACGCATATTGGTAAGACACGTGCAATGCATATAAGCATATACATTAAAGATACATTTACCACACTGATACATCAGGTTCTTAAAAGGCATCGTATAAGTGCTATGATAATTAGTAACTTCTATTATGCCAGGGTCTAATGCACATGGCATCAACCGATGATGCCCCAAAACCAAGCCGTAATTGTAATTGTAATTGTAATTGAACATTTATATAGCGCCACTCAAATCAGCGGCACTTGTCATAGGTCGACATCCAGAAGGTCAGTCCGTAAGACAGAGAGGCAGCCTATGGTGGATAAATAATTTGAAAGAGGTAAGTTTTAAGTTGAAAACGAAATGACACAAGCGACTGAGCAGAGCGCACAGACACAGGGAGAGACTTTAAAAAAATTAGGTCCAGCAACTGAAAAAGCTCGTTCACCATGAACAGTTCGTGATTTAGGTGAATGACCAGACATAGATAATCAGATGATCTCGTTGAATAACGATAAGTCTGGGGAATATTCACAGACCCTTGGTTGCATTCTAAACCCTAACGTGTTATATCAGAATCAGTGTTACCTTAAAGCCTGTAACAAGGACCATCTGGTTTATTCAATACGCATGTATAATACGAAAGACGAATGATGTATCTGTAACCGTTTAGCCATACTTCCCAGCTGTATCGGATACGATAATGCCGAGAAAAGATCTGTCTTCATTTTCTTTTAGTTTTATCAACTCAGTCAATAAATGTCGACGACAACAAAAACGATGCCTTGATTTAAGAAAATTGCTAGCCTTGCAAATTTACATACATACTGGCATCAACATGTTTTTCTTTGTGCTGACTGACACACATGTGTAATGTACACAAGCATCACTAATTATATGCATATAGTGTGAATGTAAGTACATGAATACATCTATATATATATATAAATTATATATACATATATATGTGTGTGTATTACACTGTATATATATATATATATATATATCAATGTGTATCAGCATTTTCACAGAGTCCTGTATTAGACGACCATCACGTGAGCAAGTCTCATGAATAGGCGGAAAATTGCCAGACATATCCAAACAAAGAGACCTACCGAAAACAAAGACACCGAACACCTCAGAGGTATCAAAATGGTTTACAACCTACGATGTTGTTCTAGCAAGTGACAAATCACAGAACCCAACACATACTCCAAAATCTTAGCACTGTTGAGAATATAAGCTAAGCAAATGACCATTTACAAATAGACCTACATTACAATACACTGCATTCATGTTATGAACTTTGTTTCAGTCAGACAGAAACTTGAGTAACATCGAGATTTTGAGGCTTGGGCAGAGAAAAAAATTTAAAACGTGTATCTCTTGTATTTCACTTACATCAGAACAACTCACTCACAAGAGTCGTATCCTACATGTACAAGCAGGTATGTAAGTACTGTACGAGGTTTTTTATATAGCACCTTTCTGAACCTCACAAAGACTGTCGCCTTCCCATTTGGTCAGGACCACAAGACCAGAACTCATGGTTTAAGACAGTCACCAGTCTGCTCAATCCACTAGCATCAGTAGTAAGTCGTAAAAGTTTCTGCACGTTAGATCAGATAAGATCAAATTAGATTTGATCTGATTATATTAGACTGGGCATATGATCAGAACATGCCATGGCTGCCTATATTATTTCATATATCATGCCAGGCCATACTATCATACAATATAAGTCCTGAACTTTAAATAAAACCAGATGAAACTAACTTAACACTTTAACAACGAGAGTGTACTAAAAGCGACTAGGAAACCAATGCAGTTCATCGTTAAAGTGTTACATGTTTAGACCAAGCTAGTGGGTGTACTAAATAAATTAGCCTAACAAAGACTAATTAATTAGCTGAAAGACAGCTAGCCTACACAGACTATATAGACAAAATAAACTGGTTCAGACTCTTTGCAGGGGTACTGAATTTGATAGATCAATAGAGAAGTAATCCTAGATAAAAATTCATTTGCAAATATTCTTTATTCAAGGAAAACAAAGCCAACCAGTTGAACCTGTGACTCAACTGAGAACAGTGGAAAAACTTCCAATCTGATATGCAAGAATGTCTTGTCCTCATGCTGAAAATATTCAAATGCAAGGACCACATCTGTGTCCACAAGCTGCCCCAACGAATCGAGTTATTCTGGACGACAGGCACTCACTGGTGCATACACAGGCTTCAGCACACTTTGCCCTTACTAGGTCAACGCACAATCACCCCAAGGCTCGGACAAATACCTGAAACATGTGCCTGCTTGCAGCTATAATTATTAACAATTATTTTTATGAAGCCAATTAATGAAAACGTCTTCAGGGTGTAGTGATCCATCCGATGGTTATTCCTATAGCTCCAATTCTATGCAGTGCCAGGATATCTTTGCTGTGATATGCTATGTGAGAGGACACTACACAGCCGAGGACATGACATCACACAGTAGTGTATGGAGCCCCCTGTACCAGTTCCTGGTCCACTGTGGTATATCTTAAAGTTAAAAGGCACTTTGTATAATATCTATCATCAGTGTACAGGGTCCACAACTTAGGGGGCCTGAAAATGTCACAGAATATTAACATGAACGAGACACCCTAATAATGGTTTCAATTAAATCTTCTCTTTAGTCAATAAAATAAAAGTAAACTTCCTTTATATCCCAGAATTCTCCTGTATAGTTAAATTTTACTTGTTGTAGGGCCTACTTGTTAACAATCTACTAAAATAAAATGATTTGCAATGAAAAACAATTGGACTTGTCTCATGGGGGACCCATAAAGCATACTCTGCACAGGGCCGGAAATATCCTAAGGCCAGCACTGCTATCATTATACACAGAATTGCCACCAAGATAAACTAAAGTAAGTTCAGGGAATTAATGTAATTTCATGCTTATTACCAGTATGTTTCTCACATTCAGTGGCATAGGAACTACTGGCTGTAGGAGATAAACAAACTATTAAACAGAGCTCTGTTCCTTATGAGTTTCCTGGATCAACAACACAATGGCTAATTCACATGCTGTATCACATTTCCAAATACTGACACAGTGATGACAGACAGAACAGTAGCCACGCTGTCACCTTCCAATCTTTTGTGAGGCATTTCTCACAACACCAACTTTCAAGAATCAGTGCACAGCATATAAGATGTTACTCACAATCAAAATAAATTATAAATTACAAATAAATCATTCGATTTGTCACTACAGCACAGTTAAAAAAGTGGAGCTTTCAGCTTGGCGATTGTGACTAGTCAGTTCACAGTAACAACTGGCAATAGTTTGATAACTGGTTTCATGAGCACACAAGTCTAAAAGGCAAAGCATTCTGGGCATCAAAAATGCATTGTCTAGATACAGAATGTCGCACAGGAAATGCTGAAAACACGCAGGTATACGGTACTCTAATAGTTTAGTTCTTTTGTTGGCAAATGCACAAAAGGTGTTCCTGTTACAAGACAGACAGAAGCTAACTGAGAGGGGGTCATTGGAATGAAAGGTTACCACTATGCAGCGCATGCTTACAGTCTTAGCCCTGTAACTGACAGAAAAAGTTTAGCTTTCAGCTATGACTGAATTTTGTATTCAGCTATTAACTGAACAAGTGCCACTGCTAACAACAGCACAATTGCATTTTATAACTAAGAATTAACAACTCATACAGTGCCGGCCTTAGGATATATCCGACCTCATGCAGAGTATACTGTATGGGGTCTCCATAACACAAGTCAAATTGTTTTTCATTGCTAATCATTTCATTTTAGTAGATTGTTAACAAGTATACGACAAGTAAAACTTAACTATACACGAGCATTCTGGGATATAGAGGAAGTTGACTTTTATTTATTAACAAAAGAGAAGATTTAATCAAAACCATAATATTATTATTCGGGTGTCTTGTTCGTGTGAATTTTCTGTGACATTTTCGGGCCCTCCTAAGTTGCAGGCCTCGTGCGACCACACGGTTCGCTTGCCCCTAAGGCCGGCACTGACTTATAATGAACCATTGTTTTATAAATTATAATTAGCAGGTTATAATTGTGCTTTCACAACTAATAACTAGCAGTTAAAGCAGCAGAATCAAGGCATAAATCACGATCTGTGGTTCAAAATAAAATTAATTAATTTGCCTTAGAAATCCCACATTTTTTAAATCAATACATTCAAACGAACTGGTGGAGATCTTTCGGATGTCCAGTCCAAAGATTAAATTAATTGAATCAGAGATCAAAAAGCATTACTTCAAAGAAATCAATCAGCAAAAGATGGTGAATACTGTAACAAGGAATTGGAATTCACAAGGCAAACATTCGTGGCATCCAAACTGGGGAGGAAGACAAAAATCTTGCCAAGTACAGAGAATGCCATATGCCCAGGCACTTGACTTTACCCAATTTAAAGGAAGTTTATTTCAGGTCCAGAAAGGCATTTCATGGGAAATGGAGGACAAGGAGGGAGGTGAGAAGGATGAAGAGAAGGTGAGAGAAAACAGAGAAATAAAAGATGTGTAAATGTAGGGTGAAGAGGAGGACAAAGGGCCAGATCCAGGACAGGAGGAGGCTGAAGGAAAAGGTAGAGGTGAACCAGGAGGATAATGAGAGGAGGGAGAAAAGATGAAAGAAAAATGGAAACAGAAGGAAGTAGAGGGGGAATAGGAGGAGGGCAATAAATTCTCAGACACTAAATTTCTCTGATAAGATCTTGAACCGGAAATTAGCATGCCAGCAACCTTATGCACCCTTTCTCAAACAAAAGACTGGTACAAGGCTGTATATGACATCTCACCCCATATGGTTTGTATCACATCATTGATCTTGTACAGTCAGACACTCTCTCTCTCTCTCTCTCTCTCTCTCTCTCTCTCTCTCCCTCTCTCTCTCTCTCCCTCTCTCTCTCTCTCTCTCTGTCTCTGTCTGTCTGTCTCTCTTATGTCTCTCATAAATTAATAGTCAAACTCTCCACCACAAAGTCCATTCGAGAACCCAGGTCAAATTCTGACAATGTTTATCAGATGTCTGTACACCAACCATCCAATTAGCAATTCGTAATAAAGAACATACTTACTTATGTACTCAAGTCAGACAAACTAGAAGTCAAGCCTCAGAGGGTAAGCACTCAGATATAGTTTTAAGTTTAGTCCTGAACAGCATTAGAGATCTGACAAAATGCACAAACTGCGCAGTGAATTCCCGAGCCTTGGACCAACCACTGAGAACGCCCGTGGATCCCAACACTGTTTTGGTGAGCAAGGTAGAGCAAAAGTCGAGTATCTGCTGATTGAGCACAATATTATTATTTTTACAGAAGTTTATATAATGCACCTTCAAGGTTATCTATTCAGGAGCGGGTTATCTACTCCAGTCGTTTTCAAACTTTTTATTGCACCACCAGGTACAAAAATTAAATGTTGGCATACCACCAGCAAAGGTCAGATCAAAAACAATAGGCAAGCACAAAGCCCCTTGCAATAAATGTAGGACCATAGGTAGACACATTTAAAAGTTAATATATTAATGTAATCTTTTTGAATTTTTTTGCATACCACTTAGCAACACCTGGCGTACCACTAGTGATACATGTACCACCATTTGAAAACTGCTGATCTACTCAATATCTGCTGGCACTGAGGGGTGATCAAGAAGCAGAGACATGTCTTATTGGAGGAGTTTCCAGGTTTGGCCATATAGCTTCTTTTATGCAGGATACTTGGCACTGGCTTCCCATCCAGCAGCATATTCAGTTTAAGAGCCTGACCCATAAAATTATGTGCAATTGTCTTGTTGGCTGTGCTCCATCATACCTCAGGGACTTGTACATTTCAGTCTCCTTGGTCCCGGGTCATGGCACTCTTTGGTCGGCTGCCCATAGACTCCTGATTGTCCCTCGTATGCATACTGCTACAGCTCAGTCCAGAAACGTTGTCTGTGTTGGACTCACCAGCTGGAATCCCCTTTCTCTAGAGCAGCAGCTCTAGCTCCTCAGTTTGTCCCTTCCACAGTTTTGCAAGCGTCTAGTGCTTAGCATGCAGGTCTGGTGAAGGTTCAAATCTTTATCACAATAGAAATTTGACAGTTACAGATTTCTGTTAAGTACAGACCTTTTGTGAATTCAGACACAAGTTTAAGAAAAAAACGAGTTCCTAAAAACGAGTACATGCATATCCATCAACCATAAACAAAGTGAAGTACAGGATTGGTCACTATCCTCAAGTGCCAAGAGCAATGAAACTGCTAACACTTCACACCTATGGCTGCCTGTCAAGGACGGCTCAACCGACTGATATTCTTCCCCAATGTCAATAATAATAGGAGTTACTTACGTTATTATAATCATTATCAATTGATCACTAACAATCAAAACACACAGAAGAGTTGAGAAATATACAATCATTCTACCAAGACAGTAATGTGTAACATCGAGTAGCTAAATAATTCAGCAAAGACGGCTTTTGTTCAACACTTTCCTCACTTCTAATCTGACATCACGTCGTCTTACGCAACGGCGGACGGACCGAAGATAAAAGGGCACTAAGTACAATCTCCAACAATCAATCATCTACAGCAGGCATCTAATGCCTGTCTAACCACCTGTTTATGGCCTTGATACAGCCTTTCATGTTACAGGCTTTCCTGGTATTGCTCCACATAGACAAGCATTGTAATCGTGAATGCCAAATTGCTGTAGCACTATTATAAAGCTAATCTCAGCATACCAGCTTATTTACTAGCATTGCATAGTATCAGAGATCAATGTCCAGTTGCCAGGGACTAGAGACAGGAAGTAGAGCGGCTGTTAAGGCAGGTTTTGTTGAGGACGAAAATTTTTGAAAGTGGCGGATTGGATGGATTAGCATAGGAATTCTTGAAAACGTGAGACTTAAATTTGGAATGGAAAGCCTGTGGGGTGATAAGTAGAGAAGCCGGAGGCAGATAACTGTGATATTGAGAATACATGCATGTGGAAATCAGAGGAAAGTTCGTTCCAGAGTCGACGTGCAGTGTGGGATATGGATTGGTTGGAAAAACTTGAGGTGAGTACTGGCTGGGGATGAGTTAGACAGGAGGAGGATTGGGTAGAGTGGGGAGGCTGCATGGTGAAGAATTTTTTAAGGTACTGTGGCTGGGAGTATTGTAAGGAGTTATAGGTTAGCAACAGCACCAGTGAAGTGGTTTAACGATGGGAGTGCTATGATGATGCTTGGGTGTCCTGGTGACAGCTCCGGCTAGTATTGCTAGCGAGTTTTGGATGAGTTTTAGATGCTTAATTTGGGTGGACTTGACGTTGAGGAAAAGTAAATTTACAGTATTTAGGAGTGAAGCTTGGAGGTAGCAACAGTAGAAACTGTTTTAAGGTCAAGCCTGGGTCAAAAGAGGTTGGAGATGTGATTAGAAAATGAAAGATGAGGATCAAAGGTGACACCAAGATTGCCCACAGGGGAGATGGAGGTGAAAGTGAAAGATGAAAAGTTGTGGGGTAGGTGTATGGAAGGATTGGGGAATTTCTTGATCTGATCTAGGAGGCCAAGGATCAGAAGACTAGATCTTGATCTATCAACAATCACTCCATGTCACTATCAGCACCAGCTATGATATTTTGCAGAGTGCTAAAGCCACCAGATCTGCATGTATGTTTGTTTATCCATGTGTTTATGCGTGTACGTTTACCTGGAAATGACTAATAACTTGAAAAATAAATTCTTTGGAAAATTGTTCAACAAGAATCTCGAGACAAGCACTCAATACATGTTCCATCAAATGCCAGTTTTGAAAAACTTACTTTGTAATCACAACTACCCTTTCCATTAGCAGAGGTTCTGAAATACCCAAGCCCACTCCCTTCAACTGGGCATTGAAGCTAGCAAGAATGTTGACAGACACTAACTTAATTTCATCCCCAACCTGCAAACGCAGGATGTGTCCCAGTTTTAGCAACACATAGCAAATATTCACGTTTTGGCATTAATCATAATTAACTTGAACCAAATTTGCAAAAAACTCATTAATTTGACTTTGAATTTGACAATTGTGTCACCTGACTATCAAGTCATGTGACAAAAGACGGGTCTGTTAAAAAAGTACTGGTAAACAGAACTGAGAACGGTGATTAAAAGTGCAAATGAAAAAGTTTATGTACAGCTTTAGGTCTGCGCTTTGTAAAGTTTCAAGGCAAATAGCATTTGTAACATTAAAAGAATTGCATATTTCGGTAGTTAATATATCCTTAATATCCATTTTATTAGCTATATAAAACTAAAAGTATTTAGTAACACTAACTACAATAGTAATATTAATAATAACCACAAGAACATTTCAACATTTAAAATTTGTTCCTTTAGGTACAATAAATTTACTAACAATACCCATTAAAGAACCTTAGTGATCATCAATATACTGCTCACAATTTTTTAGCAGTCCCTTAAAGCTCATCTGCGAGGCAGCCATGGGTATGCAATGTCAGTGCCTTAATTTCTTTCTAGCCTCGGCATAAGACAGCAGGTGGCCAGTCCACTCCCTTGAAGTCTCATCTCCCCTCAACAGTCTACAGTCATCATACCCATTATGCTCTGAGTTGGCTATGGGTACAGGTGAAACAGAAATTTCAAAACAAATTTCAAAACAAATTTCTGTCTTGATGGGGATCTGAACACACAACCTCTTGGTTGACAGCCCAGTGTGCTAACAACTAGACTGTCAAGCACGTGCAATAGTAACATTAAAAATCACATCAGGATAACATCAACAATAACAGTACCGGTAATTGCATAACTAGAAAACTGCACTCACGTTAATTGACATTTGAGGTTCATCTGTCAAAACTGTCAACACTTGGCTCCACGCTCAGAATATACCCTACCCACTGATCCCGGAACATCAGCAACATCAGCTATCCGTAGGGTCAAAGTCAGACCATCACACATCCAAATAAGCCACCTAAGTCAGATATTCCAGTCACTTAAGCCATCTCCATTTGATGTCCAACTTAGCCATTAGTTGTCTAAGTTACTCATACGCATACGCGATAGCTGTATGAGTTGCTCCAGTTAACCATTCTAGTTAACTATCTTAGTATCACAGCCAAAATCAGTTACCAAAGTAAGGCATTACTGTCATTCAACCTATTTACCTATTCTCTTTGCAAGCCGAAAAATGTCCTAAAAGAATCTTTAAAATATTCTTTAAACAAGCCAGCACCTCTTCGAAACTCCACTGCTAGGCTTCTCCCTTCTGAAACCTGTTTGGATGATGTGTGCCAGTTTTTGCCATTGTCAGTTTCAGTTACTCAGGATTCATGAGCCATCATGAGAAAGGTATGCTTACCTGAATAATAATTACAGACCTCCAACAACAAGCCAGGAATTAATGAATTAATTAACCCCGTCGCCAGATTTGTAAGTCAAATGAAATACTGTTCCTCCAGTCTGCAGCCAATCCTCTGCCGGGCTGTAGTAGGAATGACTCCGAATGAGTAACTCAAAGCTCTCACACACTACTTTGTACAAGCCTATAGTTGTACAGCCCTACAGGCTGCATTGCCCCACTGATTCTTAGATAATCAAAATGAGAGAATGAAAAAGAATGACAGAGACACACACCCAGAGTGACAAAATCACAGACCACAAATACAATCACTAACACCTAGCCAATCACAGGAAGCTGGAGTTCAAGAAAGGTCCATAATTGTTGACCCCAGCAGGCTATAATTACAGACAGCCAGTAGGGCCAATCTGAATGGATTAGGGCCAAACATATGTGGTCTCCAGCTGTGAGGCTTCACACATTTATACAACATCATAGTCAGCATCAGTCCACAATACATCCTAAAAGACAAACTATTGAAAGAGACATAAGACTTATATATTTACAGTGTAATAGTCTTCCCTCTCTAGTTCATTGCCTAGAAACGCTTTCACATGCATCAAACTTTAAGAGCAAAAAAAACAAGAGAATGCCAGTAATTACTTTAATTCACAAGAGACAAGTACCGTATATCTATCTGATGAATATGTCAGATACAAGCATCCTGTTCTCAAAAATAATTGCCTACAGTGCTTTCATACAGATTAGGGTTTCAGCTATTCAAGAAAGATCTCTTTAGAAACTAGTGTAAATACTTTTACATTTCAACACACTTAACTAAATAAGTAAACTTTTTAAAATTCTTTTATTAGTCATCATTAATAGCATTTAATCTAGAGTGGTCCCTTAACCCTTTCGCAGCAATGTTGTTTTTGATGAAGTTGACCATTATATTTACGAATTCAAACACTTAAATTTTCTTCAGAAAACCATACATATCAATGTTGTTCATCTTATATTCTTCAACACTACTCTGTCATAAAGAAGTTGATCAGTTCATATGTTGACCTCAAATATGAAAAATGTTACAAACTAAAATTCAGAATTATAAAATTAGAAATCAATAAAAAAAACTCTAAGAACAGAATAAAATTTAACAGAAACTGTGCTAACTGTTGTCATTCATAAAGTAAACTTTTAGCAACAAGTGAACAGTTATAATATTAATAAATTTAGTCCCAAAATGAGTTTGTTTTTAATCAAAGGTGACATCATCCCTCAATACCTTCGTCACCATTGCCCAACACCTACGCATCATCAAACATATTTGTTTCAAGAGTCTTTAAAATTGGCAAAATGATTTATTTCACTTTTTGGACTTGGTTTATGGATAAAAACATTTGACTACAGATAAGTGGCCCCAAACGAGCTTACATTATTGTCTAATCAATGACGACATCATTGGCCCTAATTATGTTCATCACTGTCATTGTCTTCAAATCCCAAAACTTATGAATCATCAAACATATTTGCTTTGAGAGCCTTTCAAATATTGGCTCAATGATATAATTTCTTTTTTGGACTTGGCTGATTAATAAAAAACATTGACTACAGAGAAGTGGCTAAGGACCAAGAAGGAAACACGAAGCATTTGTGAGTAAGCTGGTGGCCTGCACTTAGCTTGCAAGTGGCACTTTAGAATAATTTTGGAGTTATGATTATGATTATTTAAATTTAAATGGCTAGCTGTAAGTGTTTACCAAAAACACAATGGCACTTTACCAAACCACTGTTAAAACCTACATAAGGAATTTGTTGGCATGTACAATGCTTCTTTTATCTAAAAGCTATAAACTGAACTATAAATATAGATAATTATATGTCAGGGAGGTGCATTTTTGTCACGCAGTCAAAATTGACTGCAATCACTTCTACAGTATAGAGTTATTGTTAATACTACACAAATATTGAAGCACTACATGAGTGAGCATCATTCACAAAAAGAACACATTGAACAATTTTCCTGGGCTGTAGGACTATGCATGGTAAGCTTCAGAAGCACTGTACGTAGCAGCCATATGAGACACTTTGGCTTCTCCTAACTCAAACAAGTGTGTTAACGGGTTCACACTGTATTAAGGAAAAGGGCCGAAAGAAAAAGATTTAATAGATGGAATTAAAGATATATGAGAGTGAGTAATGCATGGAGAAAGTTTACAGAAGTCATCAGTTGGATTACTAAAGAAAATACACGTAGGCAAATATGAACCAATAAGAAGATTCCTTATGTAACATGAAAGGCTCAAAATAGAGAAGGACAAAGAACAAAGAATGGAAAAATTTTCTTAAGTTAATATATATATATATTCGTTTATTGAAAAAAACTGGATGGCACACCGCACCCAGGAAAATGAAGTAAATAAAGAATGGACTGGATCTTCAGCAAGCTACATGACTTGAGAAATTAAGAATCGAGTATGTGAATAAAAGCAATATCTGCAAAAATGCAAACAACAAAGCAATAACATATTTTGAGCAGAAGGTATCGAGGAATGTCAAGGACAGCAAGAGTTTTTACAAGCATGTTAGAAGCAAGCAATAAAGAAAAGAAAAACTAAAATCGGAAGATGCGGACGAGCCCTGCTGAAGTACTTAATAAGTATTTAAGCTCAGAGCATACTTTGGAAGAACTTACAACATTTATCAATCAATCAATCAATCAATCAATCAATCAATCAAAATAATTTATTGACATCAACGACAGTATTTCATCATGTACTGTAAATGTTTAACATAGTACTCAATAGCATATGCCGAGTAACATTATGAAGCAAAAAAGAATACATTAAAAATAAATCATTTACTAATTAGCATTTAGAATTCGTTGCGAGTACTTTAAACATGTCACATACTGAAATCTTTAGCATCTGTTTAATGAAACTTAGAACTGTCATCAACAGCAAATGGCATCCCTTAAGGGATATAAGTCCCACTAAGGCAGGGATGCCTATATGACAAATATATGTTTTTCAAATTGATGCAGTAGGACTGTAGTATCTTTGTCGTTGCATACTATATAATCAAGTAAGTTGTACGCAAAGAGTGGATCTTATCTATCTTAACTATCCTTAACTACCGTTTCCATCTCCAGTGTGACGTTCGTTCAGTTTGGATGTTCATATTAAATAATCGTGCCCCGAGGCTCTCAATTCATATCTGAGGATAAGAGGAAGCATCGCAGTTTTTTTAAAGAGCAACATACTATTGCTTGTTCTTATGTCAAAAGGCAATGAATTCCAAATGGATGGACCCGTAGATTTTATGGAAAATAATCTAATGTTAGTGCGTGCTTTGACTGGGCGATATAAGGAGGCTGACCTTGTGTTGTGTTCCGTGAACCATAACAAGTTTTGGTCAGTGGTGGGAGGGAATTTTCACAGATACTGTTTATGAAGGAAAATGTGGTTGAACAGCTTAAATGGATAAAAAGTGACAAGAGTCCAGAAATAAGGAAACTATATCATAAATTTTTGCAAGAAGTTAGAGAAGAGCTATTAGCATAGACTTTCAGTGAGGGCTGGATGAACCACTCCGGGGGGCGGCATGCTAATTATACACGGAATCCTTGTATTGACAATGGATTGATGGGGATGACGTGCAAACATGACAATCAACTTCTAGTAAAGAATGGTCAATGCTTCGTGCCATGCTATTCAAATTAGTAGTCACTGCATACAACACAACTTTAACGCTTTGCATTTTGGGACTATCTAAGGTTTTTTCAAATGTTTCTTACAGTATGCTGACAACATACAGTTGGTGCAAAATTATGATCAAAATTCGAATCTGCTCTCTTCGTTGCTAACAGCTCAGAAACATTTGCGACTTTAGCAGCTGCAAACTGTGTAATAATGTTATTGAATGAAATCAAGTTAAGCACATCACTCTCAACACTAAGAAGATCCAATGTAGTTACACGTTTAAGGGCCATAGAAGTTTGCAGTTTAGTTTTAACAAGTCCCATCTTACTGAAACAGCATTCACCTTAACAGTTGGAGATCATCAATGATATGAAAATATGCAGAGCAATAGAAACAATATAGAATGTTTCTATAAGGTTCTCGGTGTACAGTAGCATAACTAAAGCAGCAGGTGTGGCACAACCTTTTGATTTTGCAAAATCAGCAGGTTAAACCATTTTGTCAGGGAATATGCCAGACTGCAAATCTCTTGTGTATGTCATGGCCAGCCTGATGGAAATTTCTCGAATCTTGTGAAGCTCTAGTCTGTCAAAATCTGTTACAACTTGAAAAACATAACAAACTTCATTATAAGCAAGAATTCTCTGCCTAAGCAAAGTCAACAACTTGTCTACAATAACCAAATAAGTTTCAGCATGAAATCTGTGCCTCTACCTTGCAAGACGAACTCGCTGAGCATGTGTGTATGCCAGGAAACAAATTGCGTCGAAATAGAAACAAAAGTGACGTCAGCATAGCTATAAATGTATTGACTGAAAGAATATGAGCCAAAAGAAATGCATGTCCACAGCAGTTGGTCGCTTGGCTGACATTTCAAATTTGCAATCTTAATTTGCTTAGTGCAATTTTTGCTTAAACTGAAACTAGTGGTTCTTTCTTGTGAACAAATAATTAGGCTTATTTGGTGTAATAAATTCTGTGTTTGTCCTGCAGTATGAGTCCCCTGTAAGCAGGATGCCCCAGGCTAAAGCATATTGAGCATACTGGTTAATCCACGCCTGCCTTCAATGCATTAAAGCAGACTGGAGATCAGTGGCAGCACTACACCAGGGCGAGCCAGGGCAAATGCCCTAGTAAAAAGCCTTTGCCCTGGTCATTGCCTTACCAGAAGTTTTGCCTTGCCAAGAATTTGTTCAGGGCATAAATCGCGCTTGCACTGGTTACTTGTATGACTGCCCTGGCTATGCCCTGGTTACAAAAAATGTCTGGCACCATCACTGCTGGAGAGGTACCATGGGAATGGAGAAGTATTCACAGTGTCATTGTTGTTAGTAAGAGAAATAAAATTGAACAATTATACACCAGTCCAGTTAAGAAGTGTTGTACACAAGGTCATGGAGAATTATTAAGCATAGCTTAGTGAAGCATTTAGTGGGTATGATCCGCACACCTGGCCAATCTGGCTGTGTGTTTCTCATGCGTGTCATTTTCAATCAATTGTTTGGTCACAGGCAGTTTACCTATTATATTTTTCAGTCATTCGGACTAATATTGTGATCTACCCGTAGTATGCATTCATGAAACTATTTTTCTTCTGCCGTTGTTTCTGAGTGTTTTGGATGATGCTCGAACCTCTGTTATCGAAGCCTCATGTTGCTCCAATGGACTCTTCTGTTGTGAGGAGTGTTACGTCAATACCTGGAGAGTGCATTGGCAAGGCCAAGAGAGGCCTTGGATTGGTGCTGACCCATCTATTTCGGTGACACTCTACGACCAGTTGCAGCTGCAAAGAATGTTGTCCTCCACAAATCTCCACAGGTGGTAGAGGGATACCTGGACACAGCTTCTTCTGCCATCTGCTCGGTGTTGGAGTTCATGTATTGTAGTAGCCTTTGTCGCCTGTGATCGCTCCTCTTCTTCAATGGTATGCAGTCCATGAACTCTGAACATGGATGTCTACTATTAGCTCTGGATGGGAATCCATCAGTTGGGCTCTGCTTGTCTATGACTCTTCTAGTTATCATAGTATTGTTCACTTTTTGATTAACCTTTTGTTCTTAACGACTTTAACATCATTTGGAACAGTGCATGCAATGCTTCTGTGAGGTACAACAGTAAGTTCTAGATACATACATGCATATAATTAAGAACAGTCAACATAGATTTTCCACAGGTCACTCATGTTTAAAATATCTGTTAAAGTTCCTTGAGGAGGTTTATGAGAGGATAGATAAGGAAACACCTGCAGATGTAGCTTATCCAGACTTTGTGCCTCATGTAAGGCTGGTCAAAACGTTGCAAGCACATGGTATTCGATGGCAAGAAATAAGATGGATTCAAAGCTGGTGGGCATAGGAGACACATATTCTGACTGGACAAGGGTGCTAAGCAGAAAGCCACAATTATCAATGCTTATACCATTGCTGTTCATAATTTTGATTACACACAGATGATGGGGAATCTTTTATGTTTGCCAGTGATACAAAACCGTGTAGAGCAGTGGTTGATGAAGAAATAGCAGAGATACTGTAGAATGGTCATTTGGTCACTGGACTGTTACATGGTTTTTAGCTTGGAAAAGTGCTTGGTAACATATATTCGGAAGAGAAGCAAAGCGTATCCAAATGAAATGTAGCAATGTACTGAAAAGTGAATGATGAGGTAAGGGACTTCAAGGTGACTATGCATAAGAGGAAGTGGAACTAGAATAAGAATAAAATTTATTTCTTGAGAGGAATTAGAACTAGAATAAGAATAAAATTTATTTCTCAAGAGGAACTAGAACTAGAACTAAAATGATAGCAGTGGAATAGAATAAGAACTGGAATAGAAATTAATGCTGGAACTAAAATAACACTGGGCCTGAGTAATGAAGAAAGGTTCAACAGGTATGCCCATGTAACAACCTTAGAGAAAAGAAGGAACAAAGGAGACCTAATGGAAACTTATATGATTAATATCAGTGGAAAGGAGGGTGTGCAGTGTGAAAGGTTCTTGGATTTATCACTCCAGGGGAGAGATATAAATTCTTCATCAAATCTAAAGGAACATGAGGGCAGAAATTCTTCAGTGCAAGAGTTATAGACTTGTGGAATGGTTTCATGATAATACTGTCTCAGTAGACAATATATAACAGTGTGTGATTAGCTATGAAGGAATTAAGCAATGAGGGTTAATTACAAAGGCTCTCACACAAATTTAATGCCTTCTGAACCACTAAAAACCCTAGTTATGTTATATTAAATTAATTAATTTAAATACCAGGATTTGTTAAGCATGGAGTACTGATAACCCTAGGAAAGGCAAGGGACTGTAATGAAACCACACTTCTCTCTCTTCTTCCATGTTCAATATCCCACTACATTACGATAATTAACTTAAATATAGTCAATAATTGTAGCACCATGGTGATCTTTCCTAAAACATCCATAAAATGTGAACTCCAATATGAAATTGCTTTTCATGCACTGGATCACCTTCAGGAAAACACAGTCACTGCACATCCATACTTAATGCAACATGTAATTTTAATTTATGTGTGTGTAATGTATGTATGCATGTATGTATGTATGTATGTATGTATGTATGTATGTATGTATGTATGTATGTATGTATGTATGTATGTATGTATGTATGTATGTATGTATGTATTATGCATGTATGTGTGTATGTAATATGTATGTATCTGGACTTGTATAGAGTGCATAAATTTGTACGAAGGTCTCAAAGCACTGTGCACATGGCTGTCTAAGAGATTTAAATTACAGCGAGAATGTTGCTTGGGCCGAGTTAACAGTAATATGTTCACAGAAGGAGTGTTCTAAAGGGAGGGACCTATGCAGGACAGTGCACAGTGTTCTTATGCTGGTGTATAGAAGTGAGTAACTTGTAGATCTCACCAAGAAGCCAAATGAAGCAATTGAGGACCTGATTGGCCACCAATCGCCACAAACAACTCTTGTATACATGTTGGGGTGGAGCCCGACCCAGGAGCAGAATAAGTAACTGATGTTGATTATGATGTCATTATAGTAACTGATGTTGTGCTTTCTCCATTCCTCTAAAAGTTAAGAGCACAAGGCTTACTAGAAATGCCTAAAAATGATACATAAATGTCACATTCCATTACAACACCTGGTCAATACCACTGTCCACTGTCAGCTCAACCAGAGGCGCCCGCAGGCTTAAAAAACTGGAAGCACACCACTTGCCCAGTTTGCAACCATATAGATAAAAATTAGAAGATTGAAATAGCTGCCATAGATAGAGTAGTGAGTAGTGACAAGCGTTACAAAAAAATTCAATTTAGATAACATCTAATGCTTCAGCACGAAAAAATATCGATGCGATGCCTAATCCTTGTGTGGATTTGATTTAGTGGATGAACGCACGTGCATCCAGTGCATCCGTCTGCGGGTGCCCCGAGCTCTGACACAACCAGATTTGCCAAGTCAGGTAGTCAGAACTGATGCTTAGGCATCTGGACATTCATTGTACCTCCTCAGAACCTTGCAAAGACTCTCTTAACCAGCATAACTGTTTACATAGAGAATCCTGATAATTATTCTGCTATGTGAAGTTTTTGCAAGCAACATTAGAAATAAAGAAGCAATCCCTTAAGAGGCAACCATCGCTAGGACATGTTACCAACTTGGTTTCTCTTAGCCTCAACATACGAGGGCAGGTAGACAGCCCTCATCTTTACCACCTGGTCTTCTCAATTACAGTGTATAGTAAGTGTATCCATTATAACTTAATTGGCTAGGGACACAAATGAAGCAGAAATCTCCACACAAATTCAGCACTGGCAGGGATTTAACTATCCTATGGATAAGCAGAAAAACAGTATGAGTGATATTTGAGGCTAAAAGCTTCATACACTAATGGCAGTCCAAGGCAAAGGCACTGTGCAGCTCCACCACATAAGTCTGCAAAACACAACCTGAAGGCACATTTCAAAGAAACAGCACAATTTCAGCAGTTTCTGCTGACAAGTTCAGCATCAACTGCCAACAGACAATGAATCTTTCTGCCTGCCGTTTTGATTGCTTGCATAACTGTGTCAGTGTGACCGAGTCCTTCTCAGACTGAGTGCCGTGTATCGAAATTCACTGCGTAAGTAGAGTGCCGACCAATGATAAATCATACTTCTTGTGCAGCACTTATCTTGATATCTTGACGAGACACTTTAAAGCACCAGCTTAACCGCCATGAATACGTGAATGAATGTCACAAGAAATGCACATTTTGCTGGATGTGGCATCAGCGACGAGAAACATAAAGCAAGTGAACAATATAATAATTCCAGCATTGCGCTCATTATCACATTCAACGCTTCGATGAAACACTTCATTTATCAATATCTTTTTCCCAAAATATAGCCACACAGGACATTAATCTTGTTGTTTGAAATACTGTTCATACTTTTTCTACTAATAAGAAAATTTATTTTAAAGCAAGTATTGCTACTGTGACAGAAACATAATTCATAAAAAACTTAAAAATCAACACTTTCATTTATCAAATCCTTCTCTATGCTCTGCTGGAGATAACCTGGTTGCTTAAAACATTATTCATTCTAAAATACTATTAATCCAGATCCTATGAATTAATGTTTTAAAAACTGTGTTAAAGTACGATGAAAACAAATGTAAAAAATTCCTAAAGACTGTTGCACCGTAGATGAACTACTCTGACGAAATATCAGCTAAATCGTTACCAATCAGGTCATCAATGCTATATCGAATCAATCAAGACAGTTGGACCATCCCACAGCCTTATCTACCCAATAGCCAGATTGTGGTGATTTATGACCAATGTTTTGGACACATTTCTCTGCCTTGCTGCATTTGAATGAATCTTTCTGCAGAGCCTTGCCTAGCTTACCACAAACTGTTACAAAATATTCACTATACACCTGTTGTGTACAAAGGCACTGTACATACTTGTCACGTAGTCACAACAACATCTAGTTTTCTTAATGATCACCCGGAGTTGTCACACAAACTGAAGCTCTAGGCTACTAAGAAATGCTTTATCTTCACTATACAACATTAAGCGGTGAAGACATGAAAAAAGAACTGAATGCAGATAACCAACCTTTCTGTATTGCACCTGAAGGTTTTCAACATCATTCGAGACTTCCGACTCTGTTCTCGTTATCATAGCTTCCTGCAAGAACCATCCAATCTATGTACAACACAACTAAGCAATTCATTACTCAACAATTTTATAACTATCGTTTTACCCTCTTCAGTGAAAAGAGGCAAGATAAAGCAGTCAAGATTAATTGTGGTATTATAAACTGTTGCATAAATAATTCAGTAAAATAACCATGGATAACCGCAAAACACTTTTTAAAAAAAATTAACGAAACTTTCACTTACTGAATGTCCAGTTATTAAAACTGTAATATGTCTAATTTTGTTCATATTCAACTGGTAAGCCAAAAAGCAATTGTACAAATATACACAATGCAACAAGTGAAACCTAAAAGGGCTAACTGCCAATACTCACAAGGCAGACAATGCACATAGTCCAAGAAGCACATGCCAGCCATTTGGTCATTTGGTAAAAGACACAAGGCAGAGTAGCAGATTTCAATAACCTATTTAAAAGTAACTAGAGATTAAGACAACCAATTTTACTATATGGATCGGAATGTTGGACAATGTGAAAGCAAGATGAAAACGAATTCTTACAGCAGAAATGAGTTTGCTGCAGAAGATCGCAGGATTTCAAGACTGCAGAAAATAAGAAATGATGACAACACAATCATTAGCCATCCAAACAACTCTGCTAGACAAAGTCATTCAATGAAGACTCCAATGGTTTGGACATGTCGAGAAAATGCCAGATGGCCAAATCCCACACAGTGCACTGCATGCAAGATTCGAATGAAAAAGACACAAAGGCAGACCAAGACTACGCTGGATAGATAACATAAATGAGGACATAACAACATTTGGACTAACACTAAGGGGCAATAGACTTGACAAATGAAAGAGGACAATGGAGATCATTTATTCGTACCCATCGCTGCCAAATGGCTGGTGTCAGGAACTGATGATGATGATGATGACGAGAGACTAAGACAAGAGCAGTCCCTTACACAATTTGAAGAGGCAGACATGGGTACAAAGTGTTAGTGACTTCATTTTTCTCAGCCTTGGCATATGAGGGGTTGATCACCCTTCTCCCTCACTGCCTGATCGTCCCACTGAAAGCGTACAGTCATTGTACTCACCATAGATGAATTTCCTAGAGGCTGCAAGTGAAGTCAATGTCACAAAACCAATTCCTGCCTTGGCAGGCATTTTTAAACCCTGACCTCTTGGTTTGGCGTCCAGCATCCTGACCACTAGACTTCTGCACACTACTCAAAGGCAATGAGATAACCATAATAGGATAACCATAAAAAGCCAAATGCTAACTTATGTTTTGCATGCAAATGACTTCAGCAATCAGCATATTATCTGCTGAAGACTGAGGTGTACTTTTTAGAAGGCATCACATATCAAGGAGCTTGTGATGCAGTAGGTGCAACAGTCGAATGCCTTGCTGCTGCTTGAAGAAGTCTGAAGAGATCAAACTTTGTTCAGATAGATATTCCATCTGTCAACTTCTATGCAACTTAACAGGATTATGAAAAAGCTACCCTTTCAAGCAGCAGATTTTAAAAATGCCACGTACAGCTACTGGACCTCACAGACTTTGCTGCGTTCACCTAGTACCTGAGTGTTAAGCTGACAGACATAAAGGGCTACAATAAGGTATGATCTGTGGTTTGGGTGTGTTTATTGGAACATGACGACATTTTTACACCCACGTTGGTCAGCTATCAACAGCCAAATGACGTGTTAACAATATCCTGCTTGGATGAACAAGTCTTCAACCAACTGGCAGTGGAAGAACATTCAAACTGACTGTCCAGGAAATGACAGTTGCTACTGTGACACTAGGAATTAGTAAAACAGCCATCTGGCTATACGGTGTAACTCAAAATTTGAACACCCAAATAAGACTGCTGAGGCCCAGATTTAGCAACTGACCCTTGACAGCCTTTCATTGCAATTTAAGAACTTTATTATACTAGCAAGTCTACATCTGTACATGTTATATAAATTTAAACAATTTATGAACATGTTTTAATATCAAATGTCGAACTACAGTAACAATATCAGTGCTACATATGACACTGTTTTAGCACAAATAGCAAGTTATATTCAATAAATCACTAAAATTAAACTATAAGAAAACCCATTCTGAGATTTTCAGGAAAATTGCTAACAACACCATGAAAAAACATTAAATTCAGTTTGTACCTATTGATACAGGTCAAAGTTAATAGGCCAAGCATTTCTGTACATAAATATTAAGGATTTTAGTTAATAATCCTGGACAGAGCTCTCAATTACCTTCAAGTTGATGTAAATATTATCTCTAAAAACTTCAAGTTGATGTAAATACTATCTCTCTAAGTATCTAGGTACTACAGAACCCAAGATTCAGCAGTTTGACCCACATGGGTCGACAGGTTTCACTTTCAATCAAAGTGAAATGACTTAGATCCCAGAAACAGGTTGACCCAAAAATCCAAAAATTTTGTGATTCTGAATGTTTCTCACAAAGTTGAACAACTGCCAACTTTTAGCGATATGGGAAATGATTAAGTCGGGTGCTGAATTGATTTTACACGGAATCACTATATTTTCAAATCCCAAACCTGTACATTTTTCAACAAATTGCTTGCCATAATAAGAATTGCAAATCGTTCTGTATAAACTCCAGCATTCGAACCTTGGACAGAGGTGTTACAGCACCTGTCATGCTATTCATGAGCACATGAATGATTGCCTCACACATGACTGGTGTCTATGAGATGTTGCATCTAGATATATATGCTGCATTAAGTGTCTAGACACAGGGATACACATACACATACGTACATTTTGCGAAAACATACATACATATATATACTTGCATACAAGTGCTTGGAACCATTTCCTGACTTGCATTCTGTCTACTTCTTCTCATGGACCCCTATGTTCTCTAAATCAGCTTGATCTGTTCGTTCCCCAGGTGAGGTCTGCTCTGGCTCAGTCTTGCTCTTTCGCTGTCTCAGGCCCATCGCTATGGAACTCTCTTCCCTTGGTACTGCGTGGGACCCTACTTGCTCGGTTCTCTCTCTCTGTTGTTTAGCGTTTAGTCTTTTCTGTTTCCACGAAGCTCACACGCTGAGAGCGCCTCTGAATAGTTCAAACTGTGAGAGGCGCTTTATAAATTCTCAGATACCACATCATACCATTCCAAACATTATGTATCGGCATCAGTGGATTAACTGGCTTAGATACAGATTAGCTACCATACCTCCAGTCTCAGTTTCTCTTGCAATCGATGGCTCCATGTTTTGTATTCAACACCAAGAGATGACATCTTTGTGAGAAAATCCTTTGCCTCCTTTCTCATCAGCAGACAACAGTCCAAGTCTAGACTGCAAATGCTGACCCACGTCTCGACCAGTTCCATGACACCTCGGTGCTGTACTGGAACCTCAGGACCAGGGCTCGGCAGAATGAGCGAGAAGTTTGGGCTGCGCAGCTCCGACGACCCGGAGCTGCAAAATGCCTGAGGTGAAAGCGACAGATTTGAATGCAAAGACATGGTCGAATATCGATCTGTCTGCTTTTCAGGGCTCCACAGACTGCTTGGCCGAGGCACAAGGGAGTTGATATCTGCAAGCGCACCACCAGCACCGGAGGCACACTCAGAGGTTGGTGTTGAGGCTCCATTCATTGGAGAGGAGACACCGATTTGGAGCAATTTTAAACACACATTGTCAACTGAGCTGCTTGAATTTCGGCTGTCATCACTAAACATAAGCGCCATCTGGTCAATGGTAGAAATGGGTGACTCACAAGGAGTGGCGGCAGCAAAATGGAATACGATAGCGTCAGAAGGCAGTGACGGGGAGAATGGTATGGATGCCACGTGGGTTTGGTTCATCGAATCCGCATTTGCAATATGATGGCTGTCAACAGCCGGTAACGACGCATTTTTTGAATCTTTAATCCCAGAGAACATTTGTTCCCCGTTCAAAGGTACTTTCGTCTGCCTAGATCCTTTTGATGGCAAGCTACTGGCAAAAGTATATGTTTCATCTGATGATGCTTGAACACCTGTTTGCAATTTCAAGGCCACGTTTTGTGGTGGAGACGAGGTGGTGCAAGACGCAGCCGGTTTACCACTTGACTCGACGTCTAGAATGTTTTTAACATGCAGATACTCCAGCTGCTCAGGCACGGAACTGAACCTGGAGACAGACGTAGAATTTCTTTCGTCAGTTCCACGCATGTCGACCTCGAATATTGGCAGATTGATAAGCTCCTTCTGAAAGTCCTTAATTTCCGATTCGGCGGGCTTACAGATGCTCAGCGTGGAAGACAGATTCGTGCACAGTATGCTGTCTGTCGAGTCTTCCAGTCTCGCTATGTATCCCTGCGATTTGGACCGCTTTCTGAGACTCGGGAATCGAAATAACATCCTCCGCTTTCCATCTGGGAGACCGGATTCACCAGTAGCTGGTGGAGATACGTTGAGCTCAAGTGGTTGCATGAGGCTGTTGCCAATTGTCCGTATCGCTATACTCATCGCCGCATTGATCGAGCGTCTCTTGGCAGATCCAACTCGCAGAAGGTGCTTATCCATCGAACCTGCTCTTCTGGTTCTCCTGCGCCGCAACCGGAATTCTTCTTCATTATCTTCTTGACACGGTCTTCCAGGCGCTGTTATCAGAACGTGAACATTCGTCCTCTTGAGCATGTCTATGCGCCGTCGAAATGTGTTTTGTGAGACGCGGTTAAACCCTGCGACCGGCTTGCCATCACAGCTTCCAGTGTCGGAATCTGGTGCTCCCGACCAGACGGGACACAGTTCAGACTCGAGGACTGGAGGCGGAGTGAGTGAGTTGCGGTCTGGCGAAGGCGGTCGCGCCGTCTTTCGTCGCAGCATGTTGCCGAACATCTTGTGGCACAGGAGGCGGAGAACAATGACTGGATGAACAACCAGTGGCAAGGCACGAAAGAAGGACTCACAGAACGGCCGTTGGACCAACATCTCATTAGTCTTTAAGGCGAAGTGTTCTTCCATTCCGCTGCTGATGCTGGAATCACTGCTGCAGTGATTGAGTTGAAGGATGATGTGACTCGTTCGAGGCATAGCTTCAGCAGACCCCGGCCGTTCTCCTAGGCCACCTTTCAACTCCCTCTCAACCTCCTGCAACAAGCATCACATAAACTTTCCCATATAATGCTAGGAAATGTTATTAAAGATTCATTAGGACTTCTAAACATGGTAAACAGCATTGGTGCAATTTGTCTTATGTTTTTGTCAGTTTATTAAACCTGAACTTACAAGAATGTATTCTAGAACAAATTTCCGGTCATGTTATTGAAACATTTCGACAAATTTTCATTGAAACACTTCCTGAATATTTATTAAGAAATACTGTGTGTTCGTTTCAAGATAAAATCAGCATGTCGGCATGCCCCATACTGGTGTACATGATGCTTTCTTGTGATTAGACGGTGGTTCATCATCCATTCCAAATACGTGCTTTTCCAACGAAAACAGTTCCAAAATCATTTTAGCCCATGTTAAGTTGCATATTTTTACATCTGTTAGACAGACTTTGTTCACATTAGAAGCCTGTAATTAATATTGTTAATGCTGAACAGTCATGAATTTACAGATCTACAGTTCAGACATGCAAAAGTGCACTCACTTCACCTTCCCTTGTATCATAAAACTTAAATTTACCTTGCCTTAATTTTAATTACCGTGCTTCATCAACATTCTTAAGTGTGCTATGCAGTGATTATTAGGTTTTGGTAACAGATGTGCAAAGCTGCAAAATACCGATACCACTGTCCAATACTTTCTACGCAGTTTACACACCTGTATCAGCTCCATAATGAGTCCTTCAAGCGATCCAGCGAGTATCTTTCCATCTGAGTCCTTCCACAAGAGATGACCCATGGCCATCTGGTCGATAAAGGCATCCTCCGCATTCTCGTGCACTTTGCCTTGGGGAGCACTGTCAAATGCTGACCAAACATTAATCCAACAATTACTACCATAGCAAAATTACATTTCAAAACTTAAAATTTTGTAAATTTGATTACAAAGACAACAGTGATGATGATGATGATGATGATGATGATGATGATGATGATGATGATGATGATGATGATGATGATGTTGATGAGGATGATGATGATGAATGATGACAATGAAAACAAATGATGCACGTAACATACAAGTTTCTAGACATTTCTGTAGCATCTTTAGTGACACGTGGTCCTTAAATACAGCACTTTTTCGATACTTCGGAAGTGTCCACATTAACTTACACCTTTGAGCAGGAACCTTTCAATTGTACATGCATATAGTAATGCCGTAGATAAACAGAATTGTATACATAATTACTTACACACGTGACCATCATGTATATACATATAGATATCAGTGTGTATGCACTTACATACACATTTTGTACACTATGATGGTATTTTCTTTGCGTGTCATTTAGGCCTACATGACTGTATGAGGAGGAATGGGCTGCTTCAAGTAAGGTTGAGAATGGGACTACCTTTGCCGTTTACAGCTGGGTATTTACGTCTTTGTGGAAAAGCAATTCCTCAGGTCTTCCAGTGATCTCAACCACATCACTGGTGGTCCTTTGATCTACCAACCGGCCTGTGATGAATACCTGATCTAAGGGCTCCCACTGGTTAGACAGATACCCTGAAGTGTGTCATCTTCCACCACTGAGGGCTCACTGGGTGGCGGCGTTTCATGGATCACGGACACTACCACTATTGTTCCTCTACACTATTGACACAACTAGGTGGTTCTCATAGCATTCTGTGCACTGTTTTACTTACTTATGAATTTTTGTTCTTAGTGACAGTTAACATCATTTAGGCTTGCACAGAGAGCGTCTCTGTAGTGGTGATATATAAAATTCCTTAATACATAAAATAATAAATAATAAATAAATAAACCGTTCACGATGATGACATGAGTACATACACACATAACACATATAATATATATAAGTACTTATTTACATAATCATGGACACATACATGCATAAACACAAAACACAGAGGCTTAAATGCATACACACACAAATACATACATATCAGAGGTGTACTGATACCTCTACCCCATTCACAATCGGGCCGATTATTGGACCAATGTATCGAATGAATTTGTATCGTCAAAAAAATCAGCGCCGATGCAAATTACTTTATAATTAACGGTTTTTGCACAATAATCGTTACAAAAAGAAAAATGAGCACAAATATCTGTTTTGTTTCTTATTAATTATTGATTTAGATTTAGCACTGCAATACTTACTACATGTAGGCACCGTAAAAACCAAGGACCTATTATACACAGGACTGGAAACTCCTTAATAACCCTTATAAAACGTCGTGTGCCTTGTTTTTGGGCGAAATAATCAGACTCGTACGCGGTATCGGCTATTTCAATAATCGACTATACGCAGTATTGGCATACTAATTGGCAAAAAGGGTTATCGGTACACTTCTAATACATACCCACATACATTCATGGATGCATACATACATATGAAGCGAGAAATCAATTACAAACATGTCTCGTTAAAATAATAATGGATGTCATAAAATATGGAATATTGCAACTAACGCTTCATGTCGAATAAATCCACACGGCCGCCAAGTCTCTGAAACAAGCCCATGTAGACAAGGATTCGTGCTGCATGGTACTTGACGTATCTCGCATACTTGGTACTGTGATTTGTGTAGTACCATTCATCTGAAGGAAGCAGGAGCTGCATCAGTGTGTCAGGCATGTCGGCATCTGTCAAAGCTTGGTGGAATGTAGGATTCATGGCAATGCAGGCAAGCGCTTGGAGGATGAGGCACAGGAGATGCTACAGAGAACAGCTCAAGAGTTAATTACAATTGTAATTAGTAACTTCCATTGCGCCGGTGTCTAATGCACAAGGCATCAACCGATGGCACACCCAAAAACCAAGCCGTAATCAGGTCAATATCCAGGAGATCAGTCCGTAAGACAGAGAGGCAGCCTATGGTGGATAAACAATTCGAAAGAGGGACGTTTTAAGTTGAGAACGAAATGACACAAGGGACTGAGCAGAGCACACAGCCCCAAGGAGATGGTTCCAGAAAGTAGGTACAAGAACCGAAAAAGCTCTTTAGCAAGAACAGAGAACGATAATCAGATGACCTCGTTGAATAACGATAGCAACTGATAAGCATCCAAATGTAACAGAACCGCAACAGTTTTTCTTAACAGTACCTTGCGTCTGAACATTATAACAGCACCCTTTTAAGAACCATTCTGCATACACGGCCTCTCATGTGGCTGTTTACTTTGTTCACTTGTGTATTTGTACTTTGTATTGTAATTGGTCACTTATACAGCCCAACTTCAAAGAAACTTAAAAAAGTAATTGACATATTATTATTACTGTTATTACGCATTTATTAAGCACCATTATCCAATGATCAAGTATCACTTGATGGTGCTAACCAATTCTGAGTGAAGGACTTGCTCAAGGTCCCTACATAGTAACCGTCACCGGGAAGGCTTAAACCCGTACTTCCCATTACAAGGTGAGCACTCCAACTAATCAGCTACCGTATCCCACAAAAACATGTCCTAACAACCAGAAATCGACTAAAGGACTGGTTTTATAAAATAAACATTGTAGATGTTTCAAATACCATATATGATATTCAGTTATCTCATTATAAGATATCTTAAAACTATTTCTAACCATACGTGAAGTGTACTGGAAGAAAGCCTAAGGGAAGTGATAAGCTAGATGCCCTGTGTGCCATCATTAAACACTACGGAAGTCAGTCATTACGATTAGGTTATGCCATAGTAATTAAATTTGATAAGATTTATGTCATAATCTTTAAAATAAGCTGACACAATGTCTGACCGGATCGTGGTTAGGATCAAGAGCATCGACCAGAGTCTTCAAGTGGTCACCGTTAATGACCTTGTGTTGAGCACTGCTGCTGTGGCAGATGACCGTGAAAACTCGAGCACTCAGAATCTGGAGACAGTGATGACTGCAGTTCCTCCACCTGACGCTCGGAACACAGCGATGACGCGTCCCCATCACTTGCTTGTGCTTTGTGATTGATTCACGAAGAATTGTGAGCAAGCGTGCCGGGTCTGTGCTCATCAGGACATCGAGCGCCATCACGGACACAGATGGTTCCGCTCCAACGACGCCATCATGGAATGAACTTAGGTCTGCATCAGCTGGCACCGTATCGCGTGACTGCTCTTCCTTTATGGATGATATGAGACTTCGTTGGCTTTCGCGATGCTTGAAAGATGGTGGTCGAATGCGCCATGAGCCTGTCCGGTGTCTCGGACTGCTCTGGTCTAATTTCAGGCTGTTCTGTATTATTCTGTCGATGTTTACGTGCGCAGCCTTCTCAAGTGACTCGTGTTGCACAAGATGAGGCTTCTTGCAGAAAGACCCGCTCTTTGTACAGTCGGAAAGCCCACTCGTCTGTACAGCACCATCACCTGGCCTCTTAGTGTCGTCTGTGCTCTTGGCTACACCACCCCCGCCTTCATCCTCGCTGCTGTCGTATGGCTGGTCATACGCCCTGTTCCAGATGCAAACATCCACTATGCGGTTGATGATAGTCAGAGAGGAAAAACAGGTGCTGGAGTACGATGTGGACAGCGTGTCTAGGCATATGGTGATCAGCTTACTGAGCTGGCATTGGACTTGTGACCAGCTGCTGGGGGAACCACTCTCCAATTCAATCTGGCACGTCTACAAAAACAGATCCAAGAAGCGCTTTAATGCAAAGAACATAACAAGTGCCTGAAGGATGCTCTAAAAATGGCTTCACCGGTAATTGCTTCAGTTTCATTTTTTTGTATCATTTAATAAACTTATCATAAAGTCGATAACCAACGAGGCTTCCATTTAAAAAGCACTATACAGTTCAAAACCATATCCAGGATTCCCTTTTAAAAAACACTAAACCAAATCTAGGTCCTAGATTTTATAAACATAAAGTAGGATGCTAAATTTTAGAAAATGAAGAGAAACAGCAATGTTTCTTTTGCTATTACAAAGATTCATTGTTTTGCTGAGACTGTAATCATAATTGCAATTGTACGCAACGCACATCTATACTGCCCCGAAAGCTAAACAATGGGAACCTGGTTATTCACACTGGCTCAATCAAAACAATTAAGTGAGGCATGTTAGGTCAGAGTCAAAATGTTGTATTCAGAAATGCAGATGACTGCAGTGTTTAAGGCATGCTGCTGGATATCATGATTCAAAACTGAGAAATTTTGAAAATCAGGATATGCAACCAGTGATAAATAAATGGTCCAGTGTGTGAATCTTCATGCTTTCAGAATTGCAATTTCTCAGATGACACAGATAATCATTTCAAGCAACAGGCTATTAACGATAACCATTAACATTCCTCAGTCTAACATGACTTTATGCAAATTAAGATACATTACAACAAGAATTGACCTCGGAAAGGCTAATCAAAAACCGTAAACAGTTAACATTATAACAATTTATATAGCATTGCTGGTTGTGAGCAAGTCATCCTTACAATGTCAATTGTCAGTTAAAAGATGATCTTTGCATTTATTTTTGAGTGGCTTAAATATCATTCACCTGGGCCACACTTTGTGACCCTGGTGAATGAAAAAGGTGCAATAAAGGTAGAACTATCCTTGGAATTGGCCCCAAACTGTTTTAAAATTAAGTGAGCAACAATATTCAAATCATAAAAGAATCTCTAGTATAATGGATTACAGAATATGATCATCAGCTCTTCTCAGACTGAGCAGCTAGTCAATAACCCAAAATAAGATAATCTGATCAGTTGTGGGCCAAACCTTCAATGTCATCATAATGTTTACAATAATAATTTATATTCATTCATGGAGCTCTCGCTGACAAACAACAGCCAGTTATAAACAAAGACAAATAAAGGAAAAAGAAGATGAAAAAAAAAAAAAAAAAGAATGCTATGAAGCTAGTGTGAATTGATCAGTCAGGTTAGAGAGCAAAAGGCCTAGCAGAGTGTCTGTATAGTACCCTGGAAATATAGGTTCTGTCGTCTTTTCTCGAAGTTCGAAACAGTGGGGTCGAATGCGCAGACCATACAATTGATTGATCTCAGGGGGAAAGAGGTTGTGCAGGACATGTGCATCACATCGCAAAACTGCATGCAGTAGCCGTTCCTCCATATCCCTTACAAGTGCCTCTGCATCAAGCACACTGGGCAGCAATTTTACTTCTTACTTACTTACAAGCATGCAACACAAAGTGAAACTTTGTTACTTTCATTCAGCACTGACATTTACAAGTCAATTATCACACAGTTCTTTTAGACTCAGCTTCAGAGCTTCCCATTTCAGGCGAGCAATCGATTGCTCTCTTTGGTCGCTCGCCTAGCAAAGGACCGCATGAGCTGTAAATAGCTCACCTAGCCGAAGGTGTCACACGGTCACACCGTCAGCCGTTGCTCGATAAGTTTGAGTTACAAGATGACTATATCAAGATGTCACGTGTACATAAATAAATAATTTAATTCACTGGACAATATTTTGTCATGAAAACTGATACAGCTAATTTCGTTCTAAAATAATTATGATGGCAAATACATGTATGATGTTGCACTCTGTTTAACTACAATACTTAAAATCAATCTGTATTCACAGAATTATCAATATTATTCAACTTCATTTAAATCAACCTAACTCTTCAATTTTAAAATAAATTTTAATCAAATCCTAAGAGTTTTAATCTGGTTTTCAGAATACTAAAAGCTGTTCTTGGTCAAGAGGCTGGATGTCTTGGTGACTTGGTCCAATCCATTTAGAACAGTTCAGAATATTCGAGCATGTTCGTTCTCCAACCAATAGCTGTATATAGGCCTACTTGTTAGTAGGCCTACCATCCTTATCCAACATGAGTGGAACCCTTGTGTGTGAAGTACTATCTCCCGGTAAACGGAAAAACAAAAGCAACGACAGCTACATTTTTCACATGTATAGACAATACTGATACAGATATTATTAGATTATACAATAGTGCCAATATTATATTAGGTCTACATAAGCAATTTGAAACCCTTGGCGTGGGAACCTCTCGTTAACTTATGCTAACAGCTACAAATATATTTTAAAACTTGCGACAAATACCAACGAAATCGAGCACGCCGGTACTGCAGGCGCACCAAATTGCCGGCGCCAGCGTCACACACTGCACATACCCGTTCCTCAATTCGCCTATTCAAGTGCACTCTTCAGAAATGTTTATCACATTCACAGTGCTGGATTAACTTCTGTGGAAACTTTATCGCCAAATAAAAGTTATTGCTCAAATAAAAAGCTTCCTCGCTGTCTCCAACGCTCGATATCAGCTTCATATGGCGTCTCTGCCAAAGATTTTACGTGAGAACAAGCTTAGCCAGCCACTCGAAGAAAATTGGCTAGCTCAATGCATAACTAGGTTATATGCAAATACAAGTTATGTGATTGGATGTTAAGTAAACTCCTTCCCTCTCTCGCGGGTAAACCAAATAGGGTATATATCTGTGGGTAAACCAAATAGGCCTACATTTAATAATAGTTAGGGTAAGCGTACGTTAGTTTATGTTGATAACAAAAGTATTTTTGAGGCCCTTTAGTAAATTTTTTATTTTAGTAAACATAAAAGTTATGTAGCCTGTCGCATTCGTATGCTACCACTAATTGTGGCAATGTAGGCTAAACAGTGTAGGCCCTATTATTGTTTTTCTATATTTTTTAACCAATGTTACTCTTAAAATCTTTGGTCTATCGAAGTAGGCTACAGTCGATGGTCTCTAAACAACACGACAGACGAATCTGAAGTTGGTGATGAACAATTTGGAGAGATTTAAAAAGTAGAGTAAATTTTGTAAAACAATTCACTAAACCGATCTAAATGTAAACTAGACCTCACTCAAACACAATCTCCGAATTTTTTAGACACACACAGAAACCGCATCAGAGAGATAATGCAGCTTAATATTCTCCTACGCTTATCAGATTCATTCTGTAAAAGCCAGCAAGCAAGTTGTTTGGTCGATTTCAGTGCCAGATCAAAGTCCAATAGTAATGGTCAGCCGAGGAGACAGATTACATGGTGATGTGGCGGAACGGAACCAGAATAGGATAGATTGAAAAGTTCGATTTTTACCGGTTTTCCGTTTTCAGTAGAGCCTAGAATACTAGACCTAGACAGAGACAGACAGACAGACACACACACAGACAGACACACACACAGACACAGAGAGAGAGAGAGAGAGAGAGAGAGAGAGAGAGAGAGAGAGAGAGAGAGAGAGAGAGAGAGAGAGAGAGAGAGAGAGAGAGAGAGAGAGAGAGAGAGAGAGAGAGACTTCGTGCCAAATTTAAAAGTTAGCTCAGCGTAGGTTCACGTGCAAGTGCTCGTAGAACTTGTAGAATTTGAGGAGGAGATTGGAGGCCGAGACAGAGAAAAGTGCGATTATCGAAGCACGAGTAGACGCGTGGATGGTTGGGGAGTGAATTGCCGGCGAATGTATAGGCCCTAATAGACTGTTGAGAGGTTTGAAGGGCATTCTAATTAAGGGATTTTGTAACGGATGAGCAAGCAGATCGAGGGAGTAAGTATTGTGAAATAATTTGAGAACAGAAGTTGTGCGGTACCGGTATTGTTTGGCAGTTCTGATGATTGCAGGGGCAAGAGCGTTCGGATTGCTGTAGACGTTTTATTTAAGACGAGTCGAAATATTTAACTGAAAAATGAGTTGCAGTAGTCGAGTTTGGAGTGAACGATGGAGAGGGCTATTGTGCGGGCAATCTTATGATCAGGTATGGGGTTGAGGTCAACAAAGGTCACGATCGAGTAGGCCTGTATGTATTTAGCAAATGCGCGAGATAGGCCTAACTGAGTGATGCAATTGCCAAAGGATAGGTTTTCGTCTAGGGCGATTCCAAGATAGCGGACTGTAGAAGAGTGAGACGCGAATGAAGTGAGGTCTGTAGAAGAAAGATCTGGAAGACAGGCTATAGCTTGCTTAACTGATCGCCGAGGCCATGGCAGTAATGACAAATTCTGTTTTGAGGGGTTTGGCATAGGAGGTTGGTGATCATCCAGGCTGATATAGGCCTATCTTAATTGGTGATGGCCAGTGTTTAATCTAGACATCTTTGGGGGGAATTTCCCCCCAGGATCTATGTCCCCCAGAGGCCAGCAATATTTAAATGTAGACACCTCTTTTGGGGGCGAAATTCCCCTCAGGGTATACATGTTGCACTTCCCCCAGAGACGAGTAAACGAGCAATAGCAGAATAAAATTTGAGAATAAAAGATACGAAAGTTTTTGAGAGATGAATTCCTAAAAAAGGTCGTAAAAGTTTAAAGTTTCCGAAAAAGTGAGATGAATCACTAAAAAAAGTCATCAACTTTTTGTTAAGATGAAATTGGAAAAGTCGTTGGACGTTGGAACACGGATGAAATTTAACGGATGAAATTTCCCCAAAAAACTTGGTCGCTGTTGTTGGTCCCCCCCCCCCGATAAACCTTGTTTCCCCCCCTCAGAAGAGGGGACTAGCCTAGATTAAACACTGAGCGATGGTTACGTAGATAATAATATTAGTGTATATAGGCCCTAAAGGATAGTGAGGGCAGAAGATATGAGAACTTTGATTCATTGGCGAAATAACAATATATAAAAATAATTTTGTAGCTTAACTGTGATGCATTGGGACAAACTGCGAGTGATCATGTTGCAGTAGCATAGCTATAGCCTACTGTTCACAGTCACAAATAGCCGCAACATATGTGACGGCCATACAGCCAACCAGCTCGCCTGCCTGCTTGCCTGCCTGCCTGCCTGCCTGCGTGCGTGCGTGCGTGCGTGCCTGCCTGCCTGCACTAATAGAAAGACAACTTCTTTCCTGCGAAAGGCATTGACCATCGTAAATTTCTGAAGTGACGACAGTCATGAAGAGACTGCCGACTAATTCAGAGGCTCTGCGCTGAAACCATTGGCTTTTATAGGCAAGCTGATTATAAAGGACTAGCGCGCAGATGGCTAAATTGGACCGATTTCGTCTTCAGGCTAAAAGCGTCTTTACAACAAGCTGTGTCCCAAAAACATCGCCAGAGATCGACGCCTGTTGCCTACGTGCACTCTCCGTGAGCGCAAAACAATTTCTTTACCTCTATTTTGACCAGATCAGTTCAAAATTCTTTTTTGACCAGATCAGTTCAAAAGTGCCCCCCCCCACCTGTCAAACAAGATCGCCGCCAGTGCTTGATGGTATTTCGGTTCTATGCAGTTTCTACGTTGCGGGTGTTGTTGGTAGTGCACCGTGTCGTATCGTCTTTCGTATCGTATTTGGAGATTTCTATTGCGCCGCTCACAGCTGAGGCTATTCAGTAGCGCTTCCAGTGCGAAGGCCCCGAGAGAAAGAAAAAGGTATTTGTTTTATCTATCGCGTTCAAAGGGGGGTCCTAAAAATCCCGAACCATACACTGAATGACATTATACTTGTTGCCCAGCAAAACGTAATCGTAATCGTAAACCCCAAATTTATAAAGCGCCACTCGAAAGCTATAGTGCAGCGCACCAGCTTATTCGCGAGCGCTGTAATATCTATAGGTTTGAAACGCACAAATTCGTCTTATACGTGCATGTTATGGCGCCGCTTGACAATGACACGATCGAGTACCGGTACTTCGAAAGAATAAGCACAAAGACTACAATCCGCAAGCAAAGGTCGACTTGCTTAAGCCTACGTGAAGCAGGACAAATTCAAATAGGCTACCGGCAGATTTAGATGTTGAGATAGGGATAAATTTTACTTTGGGTTGAGTCCCTGTAATGTGGAAATATTTAGATAACCATAATTACTCAACGACACTCATTGAGCCGATGTCAAAGTTTATGTCACCAAAATTTCTTAGGACCTCAGTTTTTTCTATTCTTCAGCCTATTTCGGCCAATTTTAATAATTCGCAAGAGCATAATTTTCTCTTTCGCTGCTTGGCGTCTCCTCTTCTTTTCCCATGTTCGCACAGCTTGCTCTATCAGTATTATCAAAAACGCATTTTTATTTAACATTCTGATAATTATTACCCTCTGCCGACTCGGATTAGCCGGACTGGGGTAACTAATGGTCTGCCCTAATAATTTGTCCGGATTAACCCACCCTGGTCCCGCCCTTAAAATCGTTTGGTCAGTTTTAATTGACTGAAGGTAACCAAAGCGGCAACCACACAGTCAGACATAGCCTACATACAAACGCACAGATAGGCCTACAGGCAGAGGAAAACAGGATATAGATAGATATGCAACAGATAACATACTAACAGAGTGAAAGTGTGTGCATGAGTGAATGAATAAGTGAGTGAGTGAGTGAATGAGTGTGAGTGAGTGAGTGAGTGAGTGAGTGAATGAGTGAGAGAATGAGTGAGTGAGAGAATGAGTGAGTGAGTGAGTGAGTGCGTGAATAGCTTTTTTTAGTGACCGCAATGTGATGCTTTAAGCAATCAACATGTTCGCTGTGTGGAACAATCACGAACTACGCGTCAACCTATAGTGCCACTAAACTAAGACTTATGCAGCAATCGCCCTGTCACTAAGACGTCTGTCTCTGTCTCTGACTCTGTCTCTATGTCTCTGTCTCTATGTCTATGTCTCTGTCTCTGTCTCTGTCTGTCTGTCTGTCTATCTGTCTGTCTGTCTGTCTGTCTGTCTGTCTGTCTGTCTGTCTGTCTGTCTGTCTCTCTCTCTCTCTCTCTCTCTCTCTCTCTCTCTCTCTCTCTCTCTGTCGCTCCACCCTCATTCGCTCTCTCTTGCCTTATCTATCTATATCTCTGTCTGTCTCTGTCTGTCTGTCTCCGATAATGGCTGACACTGTACGGTTGCTATAGAACACCTGGAAATACGATACAGTGCAAGAAAGGGCCTATATATATCCTCGATCATTTCTCTTCCTCCATTTCTCCATCTATCCATCCATCTATCCTCCAACCACCCAGCCATCGAGCCAAGGTTCAAGTGGCCCTATAGCAGACGACAAAATTCTGTCCTTGGCCGGAAATTGAATGGCCGACCATGCACTGCTGATCGACGAGCGATGATCGCAGACTCACAAAACACTCGACATCCGATTCTCCATTACAGATATATGGCTTCGTATGCAGCATATATAGGCCTAGAGATTTATTTACAGGAAATATATACGCATACGTAGGTCTACGCAAGGCCACCTGAGAGGGTGAAAATACCGGATAAAGTCTACCAGATTCTGCTCCCTATTATAGGCCTACGATAATTATAATTTCATTATCCAAGAACCTACCATTACGAGAATTTGCCATATTGGATCATTATATATAGGACTATAGTTCAAGTGGTTAAATTCAGTCGGCCGAGCTCGCCAGATCTGAGATCCGACACCTCGGATTTGAGATTCCAACACCTGAACTATGAGATCCGTCACACAGAAGAGGCCTCCTCCCCGTCACCTGAATGTGTTTTTGGTTAAAATAATCGACCAAATGCATCTTGTTTCACACACTTTTATGTTTTATCCGAATAGCGAGTATCGGTTACCCTGCCAGCAACGCAAGGCTGAAGCCCACATACGACCCATACTCACGTATTAGACCCGTATAAAGCCCATATGGGTTCCGTCTGAAACCCATCGAAATGCAGACAAGGTATAGATTCGCCAGATAGTTTAGGTTTTAGATTTGCACAATTTTGGAGATCCGCCACATCTGAATGAACAATGCATTGGCCTAAAGGACCCTACCATTACGAGATCATATCATATTGGGTCATATGCCTGCAGCCTAAGGATTATACCATTACGAGATTATGCAATATTGGCATAATCATAAAGGAGCATACCGTAAGCCTTAAAGGATTATATCATTACGAGATCATGCAACATTGGCATAATCATAAAGGATCATAGTCATACTATTACGAGATCATGTCCTATTGGTATGATCCAATCGGACATGATCTTGTAAATAGGACATGGTCTTGTAATGGCATGAGAAACTCAGATATGCTTAATGACTTTCGTGCTTGGACGCGTAGGATCAGATTCAGAGGACATAAACATATCTAAGACGCTTACATATCGGTACTGCAACGCACTGGATATATATATATATATATATATATACTTATATGCAGCCTTATGTAATGGTTATATTGATATGTTGGCATAAAATACATATCCCGTTCATCGGTGGATTCGGTGCATTCACCTATACGGGGGCTGTATAGGTATGCCGTATACAGCAATGTCGAAGGGACAAAACGAGGCCACAGTCAGACACTGGCGAGGGACCGACCGACCGACTTACGGCTCAGCTGATCAAGTAGGCCTACCAATGACGGATATCGCATGACTGACGCAAATAATAGGCCTAGCTGTCTCCCACCAAATAGAAGTTAATCGGATTACTAATTTTGCGCTACCATTATACATATATATATGATATATATTTATATATAATATAATGTATTTATAAAAATAAATGTGTAATAAACTTAGCGCACAGACGAGGTACATCTATAGGTCCATGTTGGTTGGTATACGTTGCTGTTTAACGACACTGCGTCATAACTAAGATGATTAGCGCTGCCCTCCTCCTTTCTCTAGGCTTGGGACTGGCACCACCACAGTTGGGGTAGTGGCGGAGTTTTATGGGTCCACGTGGCGGTTATGACTGGCTGGATTAAGCGCAGAGTATGGATGCTAAATGATGCATAAATCTATGATATAATATGCTGCAGTGGCAGCCGAGGACGGCCATTGCCGAGTCGCCGAGGACGGCCATTGCTGAGTCAACGTCCTCGACAGCAAACCTAGAAATGAACCATGAGGTGATTAAGGTCAGACGTCTATATCTCACACTGATTGGGTTGCCTGGTTTTATAGCTCTATTAAAAATTATGTATAGACGAGGTCAACTGCGGGCTTACGTTATTAATACTTACAAAATGCAGTGCATTAGTTTATAGGCCTACAGCGTGACTTGTCGTATGGCAGTGTGATTCTCCTTACAGATTTTATTTTAGTTACAGTTACAGTTATAGTTAATGGTTTTTCATTTTAGTTATAGTTACAGTTATAGTTAATAATATTTTTTAGTTACAGTTATAGCTATCGTTAACGAAATCATTTTGCTTTCGTTAACGAAAACATTTTCGTTACCGTTATCGTTAATGAAAATCACATTGAATTATGAAGACGTGTTACACAATAATTTGCTTAGAGCTTTGACGAATGGGTGCATTCAGCTTCATGAATACACAGCGCTCCATGTTCACCGACATCCAAGGCGAACATAGGAATCATTTTGCTTTCGTTAACGGGTGTATTTTCACGTTCTCACGTTAGTTGATATTGCACTTTTTTTATCGTATTAACGAAAATAGCAATGAATTTTCGTTAGTGTTATTTTCGTTATAGTTATAGTTATAGTTAATGCTATTTTTTAGTTATAGTTACAGTTATCGTTAACGAAATCATTTTTTGTTCGTTAACGAACATTTTCGTTATCGTTAACGTTAACGAGAATCACACTGTCGTATGGTCAGGCAACCATGCAGTTTCTCAAATCACTATGACGTAATGCCCAGGCAAAATACTTGCGTCGAATTATGGACTTATTTGAGACAATGTTGCAGCGCTACATCAAAGGAAATGTTATGCGTTCTTGCAGGACAGTATCGCCAGCCTGCTGACGGTATTCACCTTCAATCGACCTGCCATCTATCTTACGCATATACCTGTGAGTTGAACTACTCGAACCACTGTTTCGGAAGTACAGTCATGGATGTCGTCATATATATGACTCATTTCCGTTTCGACTCAACGAGGCCAAAACTCAACACACGCGGCCGAAGACGTGAATTCGCTTTGCAGAACCTGTTTCTATCAGTTGCGTCGGACACACACACACACACACACACACACACACACCACACACACACACACACACACACACACACACACACACACAGTACACACACACACAGTACACACACACAGTACACACACACACACACAGTACACACACACACATACACACCTACACACACACACACACACGCACGCACGCATGCACACACAAACACCACACACACACACACACACACACACACACACACACACACACACACACACACACACACGCACACGCACACGCACGCACACACACATACACATACACACACACGCACACACGCACATATAGGCTATCCTTTGTTCAGTGCTGTTGTAATCGTATTGTTCATTCATTCATACTGATTGGAAGACTGGAGTTGACAACTGCAATTCCATCCTAGCAGGACTGTCAAAGTTCACAATACGTGAGGTCAAGTCGGCCCTCAACTGCCTCGCTCGAGTAGTGGCTAATCAACCAAAGTACTCGTCTTTATTGAGATGTATGCGAAAACGCTGCACTGACTGCCTGCTGAGGAAAGGATTCGATTCAAGATCCTCATACTGGACGACCCACGATGGTTGGCAAAGAATTTTGTGTTAGATGACTACTTGGTCTAATAGAGTCCCATAGAGGCCTGCGTAGGCCTATAGAGTCCTGCGTATACATAGCCTACTGTTTCAATTGATTCAACACACATTTTCCGGTTATCTTATGTAGTAGGCCTACTTTCTTAGAATGAGATAAGTTAGTTTTAGTTGATCATACAAGCAGCGCTTTTGGAAGGTAGGCCTACATGATAGGCGCTATATACATTTGTTGACATTACATTACATTGCATTAATATATATTCTGCAGGTATATATATACTATATATATATATACACATAAATGACGGGTGACACACGTTTAAATGACCAGATGACACAGGTATAAATGACCCGGTGATACCCCTATAAATTACCAGGCGTTACAGGTATAAATGACAAGGCGTCACTTGTAAATTACCAGACGACACAGGTAGCCTAATTGGTGTTTCCGTGATTTTTTTACGAATTCATGATAGGAAAAATGGGACTTCGGACAAGAACAACTCGATCCATCCTGTCCTCCGCCTTCCAATCTTTCTCGTATCAGACGGAATCCGTCTTAGCAGCTACTCTGCCTCTTTCTCACTCTGTTTCTTTCTTACTCTCTCTCTCTCTCTCTCTCTCTCTCTCTCTCTCTCTCTCTCTCTCTCTCTCTCTCTCTCTCTCTCTCTCTCTCTCTCTCTCTCTCTCTCTCTCCCTCTCTCTCCCTCTCTGTCTCCCTCTCTATCAGTCTCTCTCTCTGTCTGTCTCCCTCTCTATATGTCTCTCTCTCTGTCTGTCTGTCTCTCTCTCTATCTGTCTCTGTCTCTCTCCCTGGTCTTCTGCAACCGGACTTGGATCTCCACTTGGTATCACTGCACACCACTTCTGACATGACGCAGCGCTTGTGAATAATCTGTTGCCCTGCGCTTAGCTTTTAAAGTAGCGCTTAACAAATTTAGATTCTACGGTTACGAGACGAACAACGAAATTGGTCGATAGCTCCCGTTCAACCAGCTCCAGACCTACCTGTATTGTCACCATCATGAATGCACTTCCTCCCTCTGTTCGCTTCTCCATTCTCCCTCGTACTGTTTCTATACCTCCTTCTCTCATCTTAAAACCTTTTTCTCTCTGGGTCTCTCGCACTGGGAGCGCCTCTGAATGGTTCAGGCCGCTAGAAGCGTTTTAGAAATATTAGAATACAATACAATACAATACAATACAATACAATACAATACAATACAATACAATACAATACAATATGAAGCTGGTTCAGCACAGAACACTAACTCAGCTGCTGTATGAAGCAGTTTAACTACAGTCACCTGCGTGGACATCTGCTTCGATAAACGCGCCATGTCTTTGTGTAAGAGGATGACGAATCGCGTCACGATTTTTAGTACTATCTTAAGAAATTTCTTCATTGGGTCTGCGCAGTCTCTTTACACACGCGGACCTAAACTCGAGTAGCTGTCGATCAAAAGGACATATCAGTCGCAGAGGCTCTGCATGCGATGAAAGCATTGAAAGAGACCAAACAATGGTGGGGTGGCTGTAGAAATAAGTGCGTAGGTGTGTATACATTACATTAGCTGCAGCATAGATGTTAAAACCGTTTTTTTCGTTTTTTATTTTTTTTCTCCAAAAAACGTCGTTTTTCCGTTTTTTATTTTTCTTATCGTTTTTCCGTTTTATTATGTAACTTTATTTATTTATTTATGTCTGTTAATGTTCTTCAGTTTCTGTTTAATTTTTTGTCTGGTCCTTTACGATGTCTCTGTACTTTCAAGGATTCATTTAATTTACCTCATTATTTACATCATCATTTGTGAAATAAATCTAGGCCCTACTTTATGAAATAGCACAGTACAAGAAATAAATTTTTATAAAGTTATTTCCAAGTTATCTAAAATGCCAGAAGAAAAGGGTGCGGAATGGATTCACGTTACTTTGATAAATGAGAAAGACAAAAACTCAGCATTGGCTAAATTGAAATGCATTTATACTGTGAGAAAGTTTACACTAAGCTTATATAGTCTATAGGCCTACCTCCAAAGTTTAGTCTTTAATTGTGTTAGCTTAGTCAGCATGGACTTATGTGGACTTATGTTTACAATTGAAATTTTAAAAGATTTCAATATTTGTAATTTCTCAATTTCTTATTAAACCAAACTTATAAGAAATAAAATAATTGTTGAAGATTGATGTTACTTAGTGTTTACTAATAAAGTTGTGTAATTTACTGATTAAATTCTGTAAACAAGGTTCTTAATTTAAAATTGCAGTAGGGCCTACAAGATGTGAGAAAGTAAAAAAAATTTCCGTTTTTTTTCGTTTTTTCCCGTTTTTTTTTATTTTTTTTGAAAAAACGACATTTTTTCCGTTTTTTAGTTTGTTTCTATCGTTTTTAACAACTATGAGCTGCAGAAATGATTGGATACGTGTAAGGCTGATTACTTCCAGAAAGCCTGATAGAGATCTAGGGCTATGTTCGACAAAATATTCTGAATAATTCAATGAAATACAGCTGTGTGGATCATTTCTATCACATCGCATAGTCGTCACTCGAAGTGAATGCTTATACTAAATTTACAACATACTTGTGCATTCAGTCATGCCTGTATTTTTTTACATAGCCCAACGCACACATATACACGCTTGAATGAATGAATATATATATATATATATATATATATATATGTTTTTGATAAATAGCGGAGGCAAGCATCATGACACCAGGGCGCGACCCTGGGTATTCCAGAGATTGATAGAACAGTTGGCTGAGTCGCACAGACGTGACAACAACAGTTCATCAACGTCATCATTCATGACAAAGTCACAAAGCGCGAACTCAGTGAACAAAAGTCTTTGCATACGAATTCTTTGGTACAGTTCTTACAGGAGATTTGCGCAGGTTGCATATAGGCGTGATTTTCTGGGGGCATACGAGGGGTACGCGTACCCCACATTTTGGACTGGAAAGTACCGTACCTCCACTTTCATACCGAGAAAAAACAGTGTCCATTATTATTTTCTCAAAGGAAGACCTTCACTTGTGCCCTCAACACTCAAAACAACAGCCGATCATCATTGTCATCGTGATCACCATCATTTTCGTCATTTTCATTGTTGTTGTTGTTATTATTATTATTATTATTATTATTATTATTATTATTATTATTATTATTATTATTATTATTATTATTATTATTATTATTATTATTATTATTATTATTATTATTATTATTATTATTATTATTATTATTATTATTCATTGAATATAAATGATGCCATTCTTATCATCTAACAATCGTGAAGGGAAAATGACGTGAAAATTGGAACTCTCCACTTTCTAGACAGAACTTTCGCCTCTGGCAGGTTGTGAAGGAATCCCATGGTTTAAAAAAGTGGTTTAAAAATTAAACTTACGTAGAATAACAGACACGAAGGCCTGTAATAAGTATATCAAAATGTATCTAGGTCTAGTATGAAACAGTAGGAGTCTAAAATGGCCTATTCATATTGGAATAAGTTACAGGTATACATACACTCATGCAGAAAAGTATAGGTCCTACACATCTATGTAGACAGGCAGAAAGATAAGAAGGAAGGAAGGAAGGAAGGAAGGAAGGAAGGAAGGAAGGAAGGAAGGAAGGAAGGAAGGAAGGAAGGAAGGAAGGAAGGAAGGAAGGAAGGAAGGAAGGAAGGAAGGAATGAAGGAAGGAAGGAAGGAAGGAAGGAAGGAAGGAAGGACGGAAGGAAGGAAGGAAGGATGGAAGGATGGAAGGAAGGAAGGAAAGAAGGAACGAAGGAAGGAAGGAAGGAAGGAGGAAGTAAGGAAGGAAGGAAGGAAGGAAGAAAGGAAGGAAGGAAGGAAGGAAGGAAGGAAGGAAGGAAGGAAGGAAGGAAGGAAGGAAGGAAGGAAGGAAGGAAGGAAGGAAGGAAGGAAGGAAGGAAAGAAGACAATAACGAAGGAACAAAGGAACGAAGGATGGAAGGAAGGAAGGAAGGAAGGAAGGAGGAAGGAAGGAAGGAAGACAAGAAGGAAGGAAGGAAAGAAAGAAGGAATGAAGGAAGGAAGGAAGAAAGAAACGAAGGAAGGAAGGAAGACAGGAAGGAAGGAAAGAAAGAAGGAACGAAGGATGGAAGGAAGGAAGGAAAGAAGGAAGGAAAGAAGGAAAGAAGGAAGGAAGGAGGAAGGAAGGAAGACAGGAAGGAAGGAAAGAAAGAAGGAAGGAAGGAAGGAAGACAGGAACGAAGGAACGAATGGTGGAAGGAAGGAAGGAATGAAGGAAGGAAGGAAGGAAGGAAGGAAGGAAGGAAGGAAGGAAGGAAGGAAGGAAGGAAGGAAGGAAGGAAGGAAGGAAGGAAGGAAGGAAGGAAGGAAGGAAGGAAGGAAGGAAGGAAGGAAGGAAGGAAGGAAGGAAAGAAGACAATAACGAAGGAACAAAGGAAGGAAGGAAGGAAGGAAGGAAGGAAGGAAGGAAGGAAGGAAGGAAGGAAGGAAGGAAGGAAGGAAGGAAGGAAGGAAGGAAGGAAGGAAGGAAGCGAGGAAGCGAGGAAGCGAGGAAGAGAAGAAGGACCAAGGGAGAGAGGCAGGAGGCAGGAGCTTTAAAACAAATACGTAGAGAGGAAGGAAGGAAGGAAGAAGAAAGATTGGAAGAAGCAGCGAAGGAAGGTTGGATGGATTAAGGAAGGCGGACAGACAAGCAAGACGGCAGACGGGTATACGAGAACGGACAGACAGTGAGACAAACCTTTACGATCTGGGCGAGTAGAGCACAGGTCAACCGTTCTAGGTTAGCTCCATTCTCCTGGCGCTCAGCAGCTGTACAGATTGAGGTCAGACATCCGGACAGTCCGTCAACAAGGAGTGGCACGCATTCAAAGTTTCCAGCCAATCTGACCAGCACCTGCATCGATTCCTCCATCTCCTCCACCGGTCTCTTGTCTGAAATTGATTTCAATGACACAGTATTCAAAATAAAATGCATGCAACATGCACTTGCATGCGTATATATTATAGGCTGCCCGCTGTTGTGAGTTTTGTTCATTATATGCGTTTATCATTGTCATAGCCAATGACTTATTTACATCCTCTTCTCTATAGAATAAGAGAGTAGTTCCTTAAGCTAGCCCTGAGACAGCCATGGGTATGAAGTGTCAGCGACTTCGTTTTCTTATCCTCGGTATATGAGGGCGGGTAGCCAGTCCCCTCCCTCGCCGTCTCATCTTCTCACCGACAGCGTACGGTCAGTGTACTCATTTTAAAGCTGAGTTGGCTAGGGGGTGAAGGTGGAGCAGAAATCTCGAACCAATATTCTGCCCTAGCGGGGATTTGAACCCCCGACCTCTCGATTGACAGTCAAGCACGCTAAACACTACACTGTCGAGCAAATAGTTATATATGATTATATGTGCTGCGAAGAGTTTTATGGGCTGCGAAGAGTTTTTAGTAACCGTTCACAGGCATTATCGCTTTCGTCGAGGGTCAAAGATATCATAGCATATAGCTGTTGTTCTACAAATATATGGAGGAAATTCGAGGAATAACATGTACATGTATATACGAACATATAAATTTTTATAATATATTAAATGTGTACAAGGGGAAGACCAAAACAGAAGATGCTGGATTGGATGATGAAGGAGGAATACAGAAGATTAAAAAAAAGAGGCTCAGTATCGAGAGGAGTGGCGACGTCAGACGTTTGAACCTGCCTGAAGGCAGAGAACCAAAAGAAGATATGTATTGCATATATGTATGCAACTATGCATGTATGCATGTATGCATGTATGTATGTTTGTATGTATGTGTGTATGTATGTATGTATGTATGTATGTATGTATGTATGTATGTATGTATGTATGTATGTATGCAATGTATGTATGTATGCATGCATGTATGTATGTTTGTATGTATGTATGTATGTATGTGTGTATGTATTTATGTATGTATGTATGTATGTATGTATGTATGTATGTATGTATGTATGTATGTATATATGTATGTATGTATGTATGTATGTATGTATGTATGTATGTATGTATGTATGCAATGTATGTATGTATGCATGTATGTATGTATATATTAGAGTGCCAATCAAAAATGAACTTCTGAATTTATTCTGTGGTACCCTCCCATTTTGTTACCTATCATATGAGAAGTTCACAGTAATTATTTTAGAATTTTTGATGCATATTTAAAGGTTGCTCAACATAGTTCTGTATAGGTAACAGAATTACTATCCGACAGTATGTTATTCTCATTTATTTATCACTCAAAATGTAATGTTTCCGACACAATATCAATACAGCACTGTCAAGTGTTTATCAGAACTGTACTTTTAATAAAATAGATAACAAAACTGCCATGACAAAGTCGATGCAGCAGTCTTATTGAAGCACTCAATAATTAGTACATGTAATCAGTCTCCTACTCTCCTACTGTGGAATATCATCCCTGACAAGCAGCGACTTTCTGGCTTCTGCGTACTTTGCTCCGTGGCTTGAGACAACCAGCAGCAGATGGGCCTAGTGTTTCTGTTCTTCACTTCTTGTAATGGAGCTGCTGAAGTCCAGCATCAGTTTCACAGCTCGCTCTGCTCAGTCATTTACCACTACCAGACTGTTGAAATATTTCTTGTTTAGCTGTAAATCTGGTCTGCCACCTGTCTGGATCTGCTTGTGTGGGGAAATCAGCATTCAAGCCAAGTATGTGAAAGCATAGCATAGTACTGTTTGTGACAAAGTCGTCAAGTCCCTTTTCAGGAATGGTACTTTGCTCCATCTGGATTCGTTTGGGTGGTTCATCAGAGCCTGGTTTCTTTTAAGCCTTGGTCATCTTTGTTTTGGTGTTGCTGTTTACAGCATCATCGAAAAATGCTAGAGCAGTTAGCTCTACGTTCAGCCATTAGCTCTTTGTTGCTTCACCTGTACCATTCAGAAGCTTCAGCACGCCAAGAAGCTGCTCCACATGAAAACCTGATACCAAGACTGGTAACTGGTCAACCTGCTCACTACCTGTAATGTCCGACAACATCTTGCCATACCAGTGCACAACTTAGGGTACGGACAGATCAAAAGTGGCTTTTCCAGCTTGGACCGTCTGTTCACGAAAAAATAATCTGATTGTTCTTATTGACTCAGGATTGACAGTTAAGCTAGAAATTTCGTGTCCAATGCTTCTTGCAGTCTCAGCCAGAATAAATGTTGCTGACGATGGCTCGATTAAGTGCAGCGCTTAACTCTGTTTTGGCAATAGGCACAAACCGCTGTTTGGTACTTCTTGATGAGCAGTGGTTCTAAATAAGTATCAACGTCATCAGCTGTTATCGTGGTCAATTCTTCTTTTGAATTCAAGTCATCATCTGCATGAAATTTGATAGGGCCTATTCTCTTTTTTTCTTTCTTCTTCTTTACTTCTGAGATATTTCTCGAGCTTCAGTCTCTTTACCTTTCTGTCCTCTGTTCTAGCTAATGCTGGGTCCACATTACCCATATAGCCTGTGCGTTGCCCACGTTGGTCTTCTAAATCTAAGAAACACTTGTCTTCAGCAATAATAATCACTGACATGGTACCTGCATGTGCATGTGCTACATCAAAATAGTTATTCCAAATCTTTGACCATAGCAGTTCAATTAGCTAACTGGGTCTCAGTTCTGCAATTAATGTTCTTCCTCAGTTTCTGCCATCGGTAAAACATGCCTTCCAGCTTCTCAATGGCATTCCGTTCAATTGTTGTTGGGATACGAAATATGATGACAATTATGTATTTTAATCAAATTTGTTGTATGTAATAACAAAGACTGCACCCAAAGAATATTTACAGACTAAATAAATTAATAAATCAATAAGTAACAAGTATAATGGTGAAACAAAATGCAGTACACAAGAAAACTGTAATAGGTATGAAAGATTGCGATACAGCAGAAACTTTATTCATGTTGAGCAACCAGTAAATATTAATATAAATTGCTGAAATTTAACTCTTATTTTACTGAACAGAGGTAACAACTTCAGATGGTACCACATCGAAAATTACGAACTTTAAATTTTATCATTGGTTTGTTTGGCACCCTAGTATATATGTATGTATGTATGCATGTATCTGTGTATGCATGCATGTATGTGTTGTATTCATGCACTTGTGTATATGATTGTGTCTTATGGGCGCAATACGAATTATTTAATTTCCCCGATTATATATTTTATGTTAGGCCTACCCTTAACCCGATACGTATTCACTTGACATTTTGTTGAAAGTGCAAAGGAAGGTATTGATTGACCTGTATATAAATACAACGGTAGCATAGTGTGCAACACAGCGGCATTTAGAGGAGGAGGAGGAGGAGGAGGAGGAGGAGGAGGAGGAGGAGGAGGAGGAGGAGGAGGAGGAGGAGGAGGAGGAGGAGGATCGAGTGACATGTGTAACAGGAGACGATCTGCCATGGAAGGCTCAACACGAGGAAGACTTAACCAGGTGAAAGGGAACCCTCACTCAGTCTCCCTCCTCCGTTTCCACCGCATCCTCCTCCTCCTTCCTCCTGCTTCTCCTCCTATCTCCTTCATTTATATTCCTGCTTTTCCTCTCATTCCCTTCCTTCATTCCCCTTCTAATCCTCTCCATTATCCACCTCTGATTATACGCTGTGGACATGCATACATACATACATGTATGCATTATACATATATACATGTACATACATACACACATACATACATTCATTCATACATACATGTATATGCATACATACATTCATTCATACATACATGTATATGCATACATACATACATACATACATACATACATACATACATACATACATACATACATACATACATACATACATACATACATACATACATACATACATACATACATACATACATACATACATACATACATACATACATACATACATACATACATACATACATACATACATACATACATACATACATACACATATGTATTCCTGCGAATAGTTATTCCCTAAGGCTGTCACTTGGTTTTATTTCTTGATACGACGTTGACAGGCGCATTGAATTTAGCGCAGATCGATATGAGTTAGGAGTTGGACGGGTGACTGTCCGACGAATACCACGCTACTTGGCTCCCATGCACTCATCCCTCCATCGTCCGTGGTCGGTAAATGAATCGTTAAGTACCGTCGCAGATTGAGAGGTTTAAAAGGTGTTGTTGGGTAGCCGCTGTGGTCGTTTGTGCCCCTCAGCTAATGATCGTTCAGCCTCTTTAGACCACGCTTTTAAGAGGCGTGTAAGGAATGCGTTCCCTTCACCTGCGTCTTCGTATGTCGTATGCCTGTATATGCCTACCCACCTCATTCTTCTGTAGGCCTACATATGCCGATAAACATATAGACAATATATTGGGAGCAATAAAAACCTCTGTTATGTTATTAAATAACATTTTAAAATTTTAAACTTTTAGCCTCAAGCACCAGAGTCGAACTGAGACTATTTTGGAGGCCTTCGTTTCAATCATGAAGGGCCAACCTGGCCCATAAAATGCAGCATTAGACGAATTAATTTATTTTAGGCATATCCTGCACATAATAAAAAAAATATCAATAATAATAACAATAGTGATAGTAATAATAATAATCGACAGGTCTGCTAATGTTGTTTTAAAGTGTTATTTACTCTACTATTTGATTGAATAGATCGATTGTGACGACATCTTTGTCAATGATAGTTTAACGATCACTTTGGGAGTTTGCATGTCTAGGATATTCGTGCATTGACGTATAATTAATTCCTTTCTGATCTAGGGGCCACGTGCGCTGAAACCAGAGGGACATGTGCCATGGCACACGGGCACAACGGCCAGTCCGCCACTGATACATCCATCTTCGTAACGCGCCAGAAGAAACTCTCTGCGTGTAATTATTATCGGCTCATTTAAGTCATAAGCCTCTGTACTTCATCCACTCAAGTAAGCTAACCTTTAACCGTAAAAAATACTAGGCGCAATAGAAAATAGTTTATAATAAATAATACGTAATTTAACACTAGTTATGCATGGTGTTCTCCTCTGCACGTTGTGAGTTATCTGGTCCTGATCTTGCATTTTGTTTGAAAGCCATAGAGCTTCAGCCTATGTGAACGCGCATAGCTACGGTCTCATAGCTGCTGACCTGCACAACTTATGCATGACCAGACTGTAGGGCAGCGGTTCTCAACCTGTGGGTCGCGACCCCCGTGGGGGTCGCCTTAGGATTTGCCAGGGGTCGGCTGGAACCTTCAGAAATTTGTAAAAAAAAATTTGTAGGCGTAATTTTTTAATATTTATTATTTCGTGTAATTAAGATTGCTACACTAACTATTACACTACAGGACTTAAAATTGATTTTTTTACCTTTTTGCACTATGAATCACTTGATAGATGGCAGCAGCTAATGCCATTTTAGTCTTGAAATGTAAATTCTAAGTTCACTTTTACCATACTTCTTCAAATAAAACAATATTCCGTTTGCTACAAAACTACTCTATGCTGTCAGCTACAGCTATAGAGGTGCTTCATAATTTATAATTAATAAAGAACACTGGCTCAAAATAACCGAACGGATAGAATATAGTCATATCACTCATTTACAATACACTTCATTCCTCCCAGCCATCCTATTTCTATCAGCTGTTCACAGCTCAACCCGCGTAACACTTCTCCGCCCTTCCGTCACTTCGTCACTAAAATTTGCAAATCGCTCCATGGCTATAGCTGTTCCACCTCTCTGGAAAAAACTCCCCCAGTATTACAACATATATCTGGAAAAACCTCCCCCAGTATTACAACATATATCTGGAGAAAACTCCCCCAGTAGGCCTATATATTACAACATATATCCAACCCATTGTACGAACTCACCAATACCTAGCCATCTCTCCACAGGTCTTTTTCATTCAAAACTGAAAACTGTACTGCTCTTAAAAATCCTATCCTTATTCCTCCTCTTCCCTTACCTCTCTCACCGTTTCAACTCTAAACACCACCCACCTTAGCCGTCTGACTGCCCAGTATTTTAAGAACAGAGCTGATGGCGCCAAGACAGGGAGACTTGATACCGGGGGCAAGTAGGCCTACCAACAGCAAAATGTGGCAGCTGTTGAAGCTTCATATGCGTTTGCTCTCAGAATCGTTAAAGACAAGAAACCTACACAACTGTCGAGGACTTGTTGTTGCCAGCAAACAAAGACATCGTTCGAATTATGCTTATACCTCAGTAGGCCCCTATGTTTAAAATTTGAATCCAATTGCCTTGTCTAACGACGCCGTCAGCAGAAGAATTGATGACACGTCTGCTAATATTATTGAACAGCTTATCCACGAAATAAAATCCGCTCCACTTGCATGATTCAGCAAACAGCCTGACGAATCTTTTTGGATTGTGAAACTTCGTCATTTTTCTAGTTATAATTGAAATAATATTGTTTATTGGCATTCGGTATCTTTGTTTACTTCTTAAATCTTTTAGTAAAGTTTAAGCTTTAAATTTAGCAGCTGCCATGGAAATTTGTAACTCTTAGGCCTAAATGTGCAGTAGTACAATAGATAAGATAGGCCTATAAATATTAAATTTAAAGTAAAATTTCAGTTACAAAATTTTACTTTAAAATTTTTCAAAATTATTACCAGCAAAAATTACAAATTGTTTTGTTGATCAATGATTGATTATGTTATTATGCATGATGAGTATGGATTATCAAAGTGTGAGAAGTGAAATGCATCATAATGGTAGCAAAAATGCGATGAAGGAGAGTAGGCTTGTTGGCTTAAGTTGCGTCAATTTTATTGTTGGGGGTCGCCACAACTTTGGAAATATTGTCAAGGGGTCGCAGCACTAAAAAGGTTGAGAACCGCTGCTGTAGGGCAACGCCGTTTCACTGGGAACAAAAGTAATAAAATAGATGGAGGTCAAGAGGTCATAGATGTCAATGACAATAACCGACGTCATCAAAAGCTGAGGACAATACTTTAGTCCGCGTCAATAGGCCTAGTTGACGTCACCAAAAGTGAGGCCAGTACTTTAATCTGTGTCAATAACTGACGTCACCAAAGGGCAGGGCCAATACTTTAGTCTGTGTCGATAACTGACGTCACCAAAGGGCAGGGCCAAATTGACCAATACTTTAGTCTGTGTCACTAACTGACGTCACCAAAGGGCAGGGTCAATACTTTAGTCCGTGTCAATAACTGACGTCACCAAAGGGCAGGGCCAAATTGGCCAATACTTTAGTCTGTGTCAATAACTGACGTCACCAAAGGGCAGGGCCAAATTGGCCAATACTTTAGTCTGTGTCACTAACTGACGTCACCAAAGGGCAGGGTCAATACTTTAGTCCGTGTCAATAACTGACGTCACCAAAGGGCAGGGCCAAATTGGCCAATACTTTAGTCTGTGTCACTAACTGACGTCACCAAAGGGCAGGGCCAATACTTTAGTCTGTGTCAATAACTGACGTCACCAAAGGGCAGGGCCAAATTGGCCAATACTTTAGTCTGTGTCACTAACTGACGTCACCAAAGGGCAGGGTCAATACTTTAGTCCGTGTCAATAACTGACGTCAACAAAAGGTGATGCCAATACTTTAGTCCGGGTAAAATCATTCTTTATAAAAGTCAATTCCGGCACCAACTGACTTCGATTATGACATTACTGCGAGTTTCCTCACTTGTATGATGACAATTAATCTAAAGCTACCTGGTTATGACGATCGATGACTACCTGGCTACAGCAACCCCGCTTCAATGCGCTACTTTTAGCAGATCTATTCTGTATAGTCGAGTCGAACAATCACATTTCAAGACAACATTGCACTAAAAAATTAATAAAATAAATATAAATGTAGACGCCGCGGTTTTTTCAATCAATCAATCAAATTTAGCACGTGCAGTAAACAACAATTGAGCTCTACTGTGCTGAACCATTTATCGAGTTTACAATTAGTGAAGTAGACCTATGTTCGGTTATTTTCACCTGTATAGGGCATTTGGTGCAATATAAAAATGCTTGTAATGTATGCTTTTTAATAGTAATCGTAATCTATGAACTTCTAAAGCGCCACTCAAAAGCCAAACGCAAGGCACTAGCTTATTCACGAGCTCTGCGTCAAGTCAGAGGGGTTCTCCCAAAGAGTAGTCTAGAGGAGGTCCGAGTCCTGTTTCCATGGGGTCCGGATGAAGAGAGGAGGCAGATCAGCTGTTGAGGCGGGTGACCTTTAGGGCGAGGAGAATTGGAAGGCGGAGAATCAGATGAGGCAGGGTAGGAGTTCTTGAAAAGGTGAGACTTCAGTGTTGGTGGAAAGCCCGGGGTGATAGATAGAGAAGCCTGAGGAGGAGGATGTAGAACGGTTTACAGTGATGATGGAGGAACCGAGAATCTGCGGAACTCAGGTGGGAGATCGTTCTAGAGGCGTGGTGCTGTATAATCATGCTTGTATAGAAGAGATACTCTGTTTAGCCATCGGACTTAATGAATGTTCTACATCTACTGATACTATAGTTGCCATGTAGAGAGAATGCCAGTTGACCGAATTCCACACAGTGCATTATATACACATGCAAGATTCGAAGTAAAGAGGAACAAAGGAAAATGAAGACTGAGCTGGATAGACCATATACTGACGAGGAAATAACCAGACTTGGACTAACATTGAAAGCAGCAATTTGACAAATGAAAGAGACAAATGAAGACAATTTATTCGCACCCATCGCCCTCAATTGGCTGGTGTCGGAAACTGATGATGACATCTGCTGCTGATGATAATGGTAATGATGGTGATAAACATGGTGGTGGTGGTGGTGGTGGTGGTGGTGATGACGATGATGACGATGATGATGATGATGATTATGATGATGATGATGATGATGATGATGATGATGATGATGATGATGATGATGATGATGATGATGATGATGATGATGATGATGATGATGATGATGATGATGATGATGATGATGATGACATGCTTCAAACACATGACCAGGCCTTACTTTACCAAAATCAGCACCAATTGTAAATATCTGTTGGAAGTGAATAAATGAACAAACAATTAAATGGATAGATAATGATCAACATGCAGCGTGAACGGACATAGAAACGAATGAGGCAGAACAGTTCAGAAAGGTAACTGAACGACAACATTGAAAGAATACGTTGGACTAATGTTAGTACGCCTACTGTTTTTATGATGGATGGATCCAGAGTTTAACGACATCTTGTAGCAACAAAGGCTGTTGACGTCGACAGAAATTAGTTTTCTGAGTCAATTAGTTTGTTTTAGTTAAAACACCTGAGTTAAAACAAATTAGTTTTCTGTTTTATGATCGACACAAACTACGTATTTATTTGTACTTATTACGGTGCACACGCTCATAGTATTCTATTGTTATGTACAACGTCTTCGACGTACGCAAAAGTTAGTGAGCGGGACGAACTATTAAAAAGAAGATGTCAAAGTCGGCTTAGTTTAGCTTTAATTTATTTTTTCTCATCGAACAATCTATTCGTTTGAATTGCTTTAACTTCCGCTGCCGTACAAATAGGAGTTATACGTGACAGCTGATCTGTTTGCATTGATGTTTTATTAAAAATAAAATGAGATACGAAAAGTTATCCTGTCGATGATTTGTTTGAAGACAATCGTAACCACATCTACTTATTCTCTTTGTTTGAAGACTATCGTAACAATATCAACGTATTCTTCTGTTTGAAAGCAATCGTAACCATAATTATCTACGTATTTTATTTGCTGGAATCGTAACCATATATCTACGTGTTCTCCTTGTTTGAAGACAATGATGACCATGTGTCTACGTATACTTCTTGTTTGGGCAATAGACTAGTAACCATATGTCTACGTATAATTATATTCTCTTTGCTTGAAAACAATCGTAGCCATATCTATACGTAATTTACGTATTCTTTCCTTGAAGACAATCATATCCATATCTCCGTGTTCTCCTTGTTTGAAGACAACCTTATGCATTCTCTTTGCTTGAAAACAATAATACCACAACTACATATTCTCTCTGTTTGAAGACAATCGAAAGCCATATTATATACCTATTACCTACTTATTCTATTTTTTTACCTTTCAAAGCAGTTGTGATGCCTTTATTGTATTGTATTGTATTGTATTCGGATATTTATAAAGCGCTTCGAGCGGGAGGGCCATTCAGAAGCGCTCCCAGTGCGAGAGACCCCGAGAGAAAAAGCAAGTTTTAAGAAAGGTAAAAGAGGAAGAGACGTTACCTGAGAGAATAGAAGAACGAACGTACGAACGAACGGAGGAAGCTCATTCCAAAGAGCAGGGCCAATGGAAGCAAGAGACCTAGATTGAGCCAGTGAAGTCCTGACACGGGGAACGAGGAGGTCCAAACGGTCAGAGGAACGAAGAGGACGAAGAGAAGCATCTGAGTGAGGGCGATGAATTAGGTCACATAAATATTTCTGAGCGAAACCATGTTGAGCCTTAGAGACAAGGATGAGGACCTTAAATTGGATGCGGGCAGAAAGCGGGAACCAGTGGTCAGTGGAGTTCTTCTGCCATAAAGGTGGTGATATGAGAGAATCGAGGAAAACGGGCAATTAATCTAGCAGCAGCATTGAGAACATTAAAGCCATCGTATATATATATATATATATATATATATATATATATATATTTATATCGCGCCTTTAAACGACCTCACGATGTCTTTAGAGCAGTAGAAATATACAAATTAAACAGTACACCCTAAAAAACTACACCCATACCCCAACACGTGCTCGATCTTTTTTATTTCAAGGAATACAATTCAACTCGCCTCGTGATCATGTGTCATGAACTCTAACACCTAAAACACACGATGCATTTAGATCAAGAGGCATTAAAGGTATTTTATAAATATCGAAATGCACATGCAGTCTATGATATGTAATATGGCCCAAATATTTTATACAGTGAACGTAGACCTCCATGACGTACACAGAATGTGTCATAGGCCTGGCTGTTATAAGATGTTACCCCGACGGCGGCGACTTTAGCCTTTAATCTGCTTTGTGCTATCGACAGGATTCTGCTTCCGTGAGTTTATGTTATTAGATTCTTCTGATTAGATTTCCACTCTTAGCTGTGACAGGCATTACACAAAGTTTATCTATAGATGGACGAGTCCAGACACGCATGCGCAACGCAACAACATTCTTCTCAGCCAAGTTCACCTAATATTTCTACGATAATATTGAAAATAACTGTGATGATTATGATGATTATGATGTTGATGTTGCTTTTATCAATACCTATGCATGTGTATGTATGTATATGGCTATTATGTGGCGCTTCTTAATGATCTCACGATGTCTTTCTTAATAAGGGAAGTGCAGCCTTTGATGTGACACAAGATTACGTATGTGGGTAGTCTCTGCTGGCGTGTTTCATTATTTCTTTGATGAAAATTATGACGATTGGTATTATTATTATTATTATTATTATTATTATTATTATTATTATTATTATTATTATTATTATTATTATTATTATTATTATTATTATTATTATTATTATTATTATTATTATTATTATTAGGCCTATTATTATTATTATTATTTTTATTATTATTATCATAATCATCATAATCATCATCATCATCATCATCATCATCATCATCATCATCATCATCATCATCATCATCATCATCATCATCATCATCATCAGTAGCAGTAGCAGTAGTAGTAGTAGTAGTAGTAGTAGTGTAGTAATAGTAACAGTAGTAGTAGTAGTAGTAGTGGTAGTAGTGTAGTAGTAGTGTAGTAGTTGTTGTAGTAGTAGTAGTAGTAGTAGTAGTAGTAGTAGTAGTAGTAGTAGTAGTAGTAGTAGTAGTAGTAGTGGTAGTAGTGTAGTAGTAGTAGTGTAGTAGTTGTAGTAGTGTAGTAGTAGTAGTAGTTGTTGTTGTAGTAGTAGTAGTAGTAGTGGTAGTAGTAGTAGTAGTAGTAGTAGTAGTAGTAGTAGTAGTAGTAGTAGTGGTAGTAGTAGTAGTAGTAGTAGTAGTAGTAGTAGTAGTAGTAGTAGTAGTAGTAGTAGTAGTAGTAGTAGTAGTAGTAGTAGTAGTAGTAGTAGTAGTAGTAGTAGTAGTAGTAGTAGTAGTAGTAGTAGTAGTAACACGTGACGCATAATAGCCGATTGGATAGAGCGGTAATCCTGTAACGCAGCGAATACGAGTTTAAGCCTCTTCGCAGGAAGTAACTATGTAAAGACCTTAGGAAAGTCCCTCATGCACAATTGCACAGCGCCAACAATGTTCTGTCGTCTTATCAAACGATGGGAAAGTTACTTGGGCTGATTTAGCAGAAACTGCGAATGTTCACAGGACGACTGTTCCAAAGGGAGGACCTATGCAGGACAGTGCGCGGTTTTCTCGTGTTGATGTATGGAAGAGAGGGATCTGAAGATCTCTTTGGGCAGCTGAGCGCAGCGCTTAGCGATCAACTGGGAAACAACCGGTAAAACAACTCTCGTAGGCTATATATAGGGGTCTATGCAGGGGCGGAACCAACCGATGAGGCCCAACCCAGCAGAAGAATTTAGAATTTGATAAGTTTCTCAATTCGTAGATAATGCAGCGTTAAGTCTCATAATATTCTGGAATATGAGAGAATACTTTGGTGAATTGGCGACTAAACGGACGGTGCAGTTCAGAACGGACTGGAGCCGATGGAGTCGGAATTTTGGCAAGCCTGCAAGGGTGGAATTGGAGTAACCCAGGCGCGTCAGGACAAAGGAACAGAGAAGTATGCCCTAGTATACAATATGCTTATAACAAGATAGGGAGGAGAAGAAAAGTGCAGTCCCTTAAGCTATCCCCGCGGCAGCTATGGACACGAAGTGTAAGCGACTTCATTTTCTTAGCCTCGGCATATGAGGGCTGGTGGCCAGACCTCTCCCTCGCCACTCATCTTCCCACCGACAATCACGGTCAGCGTACTCTTTTATTACTATTATTCCAATGTTTAACGACATCTTATGGCTACAAAGGCCGTTGACGTCTTTAAAGTTTTTGATATATTTCAGTTCATGTTTAATTGCTCATATAACTTTTGTCATCAGTTTCTTTCGCTTCTCTCGTCGTTGTTGACTCATTGTTTGGCAGGTTGCTGTGATTGACAGGTGGTTGTAGTCGATCTATTATCATATATAGATTAATATTTAATATATATATATATATATACTCATTATAGCTGAGTTGACTAGGGGTGCAGGTGGTGCAGAACTCTCGAACCAAATTTCTGCCCTGGCGGGGATTTGAACTTCCGACATCCCATCACGTTAACCATTAAACCATCGAGCACCTTTAAATAAGTGCACTCATTTCATATAATCACATGATTAAAAGATGCTCCGAAGACGCGCTATATAAATATAATTACTGTAATTGACAACGTAATTGGAGTCAGAGTGAGGTATACAGTTGTCCAGCACGGCCTTGGCAGCGCAGACGACCGTCTGGTGATGTTTTCTCCAGGCACCAGAAGTGGACCAAGGTATACACTCAGGAATATTCTGACAAGCGAAGGAGGAGTAGAAGGGGGGAAATGCAGAAGATGGCGAAGTCGCAGGACTTCCTGTGTACGTGCTATCCTGGGAAAATCCAGACGACTCCGCAGGGCAATGTCTGTGTGTCTGCATGTATGCGTCTGTGTGTCTGTATGTATGCGTTTGTGTGTCTGTATGTATGCGTTTGTGTGTCTGTATGTATGCGTCTGTGCGTCTGTATGTATGCGTGTGCGTGTATGCTTATGTAGGCCCTATGTCTGTATTTCTGCGTCTGTCTTTGTTCATTCGTGCAAGTGTCTGGCTGTGTGTGTGTGTGTGTGTGTGTGTGTGTGTGTGTGTGTGTGTGTGTGTGTGTGTGTGTGTGTGTGTGTGTGTGTGTGTGTGTGTGTGTGTGTGTGTGTGTGTGTGTGTCTGACTTGTCCCTCCGTCTGGCTTTATCGTGTTTAATTTATGCGACTCTGAATCGCTGGACTACAATAAAACTATTTTAAACTTCTTTGAAGTCAAGTAATCATATACACTATAATTATATATGATCGTACAGACATACAGACGTATGCTGTACCTATAATATATATACATACATATATATATATATATATATATATTATGGAGTACTACGGATGGCAACGTATAGCCACAATGAGGTAATGTTTGACGATGTGTATGAAATGTGTCTTCAGGACTTAGTTAAATGATTTGTGGAGTCAGGTCTACATTCCCCTTCTGACTCCACATTGTGATACAGGCTTTTGAGAAGCACGTCTAGTGGACGACAACAAACTATATGACGTCCTTCAGCCTGTGAGGATAATAGCCTATAGTTCACTCATTTGGATACGTCGTTTAGGAACACTCACGTACTGTATACATTGCAATCCTCAATGCCGGAAATATGAATGCCTTTGTAAGTGTCTTTAGGTGACAATTACTGATCTTACAAAGACCCCTTTACATCCGCGTTTCCTGCCAACATTGCATTCATTACATAAGCTGCCCATCGAGAAAACACTTCGGTTTCAATCTCTCTTACAATTCACAGTGTATTTACTTAACACTTCAATGACGAGAGTGTACGAAAGCGACTGGGAGACCAGCGCAGCTTGTCGCTAAAGTGCTAAATAAACCGACGCATCGCTTGTCCTTGCTCAGCAAATATTGGTTCCCTGTTTGTGTATAAACCTATGTATCTGGCACTTGCTATAGCGCCTTTTGCGTGACTCACAAAAGCGCCGCAGCCTGCGCGAATCAATCAATGTCTTTCGGATCTAATCCAGCGACTCATCTGTGCTCAACATGTCAACATATGCTCGTCCACAGTATACTCTCACTTCTGTTTCTCTGACTCATCGCATTACGACTGGACTTCTTCTCTGGATTACGATTCGTAACTGCATAGCCTACCGTCCACTTGAATTGACCAACGAATGATGCATCGTGCATTACAATGAGGGCGCTATATAAATCAATAGATAGATATTTACTATCTTAAAACTGTTTCTCTTTATCTTATGGCGAAAGAATAATGCAAGAAAAGAAGTAAGAGATGTTTCGTGCTACTGCGATGTTTCACCTCTGCCAACATGGAGCTCATGTAATTATTACTTTACGGGACCTATATAGAGCCCATGTGAGTCTCATATAATGTCCATAGAAATGCCAGCAGGGACAGAAATAACAATGCAATGTAATTTAATAGATGCTAATGCTATTACATATAAAACCTTAATACGCACAAAATACTTGGACAATCTATTGTGCGTCCTCGGGCAACAGACTGGGCAAAGCACCAGGTGATGGTGCTTTAGAGTGTGTGGTCATAAAGCCAACTTTTGATAGAAATCCTGAAGATGACATGTGTTCGTTGAGACAAGCCAACCTATTGTTCACGGGCAATTAGCCTGACTAATGAGGCCAGTCCTGAGGCGATACTCTAACGGTATTAATTAGACTCGGTCGAACGAATATCATATATAGGGCACAGGCCGAAAATCGTGACCAGGATGCCGGAAAAAAGCCGCAGAACGAGGATTTGGTTGGATATACTTTGGTGAGAAGGATTTGGGCAATGGCAGGCATTTAAAATTATCCTGCTAATCAGAGTATACAAACATGATCTAATCACATACAATAACTTCTAAAGCGCCACATTGTTATATCTTGTTTAGATGCATGTACACCAAAGTGCGGTTATACAATTGGTATAACAAAGAATATACTTACTTACTTATTTAGGCCTACTTATTATCATAATACTAAATCGTTGGTATAGGTTAAAGTGAAACTGTAGTTTAGAAATGTAAACGGGTGGAGAAATTCTGACGAAATTTGGTAGGTAGAAATCAGAAGTCAAGCTGTAGACGGTAAGCAATTGAAAAGGTACCGGTAAGTCTAAAGTCTTTATAAACACCTGAAACTCATCAAAGAACCGACAGAACTAGACAATAAATTCCAGAGCTCTGAGCCAGTCAATGAGAACACTCCAATGTTCATGATAACATATGTACGAGCGTCGACATGGTTTTGAGAGTGGGCCCAGCAGAACCAAAAGGGGCCAAGTGAAGAAACTGGTCTTTGCGCGTCGCCCCTCAATTTTAACAACCTTTAAGTCATAAAGATTTAGACTTTCGAAATTTTCAAATCTCCGATATTTCTTATGAATATTTGGTCATTGTGTTTTTTGTGGTTCATTAAGTGGTCCGTCTCACAAATTCTCAGGAAGTGTATAACTCACACCCTTTGGTTTTGTAACATACCACTTTCGTATCCTTCCAAGCAGATCACCCAGGTGTTTAGCCCAACCCGAAATTATACACCAGCAAGGTTGCCCCTATGGTCAAAAGTGAGATGGGTGCAAATGTACCCCACTGCTTTCAAGTCGGAGACCATGCCCCTCGCCCTGGTACGGTAATTTTGACACGGTAGCCGATTGGTTAGAGAGTTCGACTTGTAACGCGGAGAGTACGGGTTTAAGCCTCCCTGAGACGGTTGCTGTGTATGGACATGTGCTAGACAAGTCCTCACGAACAGTCGCTCAGCACCATTGATGTGCTATCGTGTGGTTGTGTAGGCACTTTTGACTTTGAAAGGAGAGCAATATGAAAATGCATTAACTTGCATTGTCTAACACTGTTTACAGGCGAATTCACGAAGGCAAGCTTTCAACTGTTGTTGTGGAGTTGTTCTACAATGGTCTGTTGCCTGTTGACGGAGTCTAGACTGCACAGTTTGTGCCCTCAGTATATAGGCCAATGCAATCTTTTGTCTATCCTATTTCTTTGTGTTTTTTATGTCTGTCGGTATGCCTCTTCCTGTTCTGCCTCTGCCGCGCTGTGAACAGAACAGACCAGCCTGTGCGAAATTGGCAATCTGCCAAACGCATGACGTCAGTCACAGGAAGTTACGTCGAAGCAAGGCTTGTAATGACGCCATCAATTTGTCGTCTGATTCCCTGGCACGAGACTCCGACGGTGGGAGGCTGTACTGGAGGGGGAGCGGGTAATCGATAGCAATGGGGAAGAAGAAGGCAACTAATGAGTTAACAGGACTCAGCTTCATTCCAATTAAATGATTCGCGTGCCTTCATCGCGATCGAGCGCTTTCATCTGCCGTCGCCTTTCGCGAACAAACAGACGCCAATTGGCGCTGCAGCCGTAATAGCTTTTCCAAAACCACCGATATCTATTCCCGGATACGTTCCAAAGCGATTCAGATTAGCGAACCTTCTAAAACAGGGAATATATTCCCAGTATCTAGCTCTTCCCCAACTGATATATTTCCTTCTCCTCTTCCTATTCGGTATCGTCCTGTTCCTCCTCCATTTTCTCTTCTATCTCCTCTTGTTCTTCTTCCTATTTTCATTGAAAAAATCCTTCACTCACAATTTTGCTCAACGCGTCGATTGATGCTTGTGCAGTGCCGCCTAATAAATGCATAATAGGCCTGATAATGATAATGATAATGATGATTATACTAATAATAATGATGATGATGATGATGATGATGATGATGATGATGACGACGATGATGATGATGATGATGATGATAATGATAGCAACAACAACAAAAACAACAACAACGATAATAATAATAATTATAATAGGGCCATTCCGGACTTTTATATGTTACATTAATTTATATTGAAGTCCCTAAGGGATCCTGTATACCTCGGGGCATAAAAAAAAAAAAAATAATAATAATAATAATAATAATAATAATAATAATAATAATAATAATAATAATAATAATAATAATAATCATGCAATCGCATTCCGTGGTACGTTCAATGACCTGGCGGAAGACGAGGCCTGATTTCCTGGAAACAACACTTTAACAGATTAATATCTACTTTCTTCGATTATAAGTGAGTTTTGTAGCTTTTGCGTGAAAGTCTTTGAATTTTAACTCCTTTTTGATATGCCCACCGTTTTTTTTTATATCCCTGTAGCTCCTATCGCTGGCAGGAACTTCACCGCGCATGTATACATTGTATGCAACGTACAGGCTTGTGACAAATTGAAATTAAGAGTAATTGGAAATTAATATCCTAGATTTGTACGACCATGTTTCAAGCGGCAATCTTTCTTCTCTTCCATCGGATCCTCTTCTGCCTCTTACAGTCATCTTCCTCTATTCCCAAATGTTCTTCCTCCCCTTTCTCCGCCTCCTTCCGTCTCCGGTAGTCTCTCTTCTGAATCTCAGCACCTCACTTCTCCTCTTCCTCTTCCACTCACATTTGCTGCTGCTCCTCCTCTTCATCCATCTCCTCTCCTCCAGCTCTTCCGTCTTCATCCTCTACATCCCGCTGTTCTTTTTCTACTTTATCATCTTGCGCCACCTGTTCCGTCTTCCTCTCATCTCCTCTCCTTTCCTCCTTCCTTCTCTTCGCCGCCGATGCAGCCGCTTCTCACAGCCGATATAGATATCGATTTCTGCTCGGACAACGTCGCCGTTCGCTGCCCCTTTGTATTGCGCCTTAGCTGTCTGCGGCGAGCTTTATATAGCGCAGGCGTGTGGGAACAGCAGAAACACTGCGTCAATAACAGGCGCAAGAGTGCGCGGCGTGTGTAAGTAGCCTTGGCAGCCGTGGCGACTCTAGTGAACTGAAATCGAACGGAATGTCGATTGCTAACCATTGCAGTAGGTTATGTAGAGTGTTGATGGAGAAAAACACGGCTCTTAGATTCTGTTGGCTTTGCAGATCCGAGTCCTTAACATCAAAGTTATGGGCGGAATAAGCGATGACAGATTTTGTGATTAGCGGTGGATTGGTGTTTGTCTTAAGTTGTTTATTCAATCAATCAATCAATATAAACTTGGTATAGCGCCCCTTCAATATACCTACTCAGAGGCGCTCCCGGTCCAATCACGGATGAAGAGAGCGGTTTTTAAAGATATGTAGAAACCCTGAAACTCCTACCACTTCCCATTTATGCTCATATCTTAGATTTACACATAAGAATTTTCCTGTGCACAAATGGCCTAGACTATAATTGAGCAACTGTGTCCAGTAGCAGAGATGAACACACGCGTTGCAGTAATTGAGTAATAGCAACTGATAAACACATGTTTTTACTAAGAGGTCACACTAGTTTGTTTCCTAAAGGTCCTTTTCTCACTTTCAGACAGTCGATACACGTGACCACATCAGTATCTGTTTGAGTAACTCATTAGTCTACATGTATTATAACGCAAATTCGCAGACCCAAATTTCCTCCTATTCACTCCATTCACAAACCCAATTCATACGTCCATTCAAACACATTCCATTGTTTGCTGCCCACAGAATTTCTGCAGCAAAGAACAAAATTTCTGGTACTTGGAGAGCGGCTTAGAAAGTCTCAATGACTAAAATGTTCATCGAAATGATTTGAAATATACTCTTTGGTAAAATATGGCCTCCGGTCTAGCGATTTCAGATTACCCCTACTTCAAATTACCTCCCGGTAACTTGAAAATCGAGTTCAGATTACCGGAGGATAAGCTGAAATCGATTTCAAGTAATCTTAAATCGATTTTTCAAGTTACCCCCGTGGGTAACTTGAAATCGATTTCAGATTACCCCCTCAAATTAATGGGGTCCACTGTCGACTATCTCATATAATAATAATAATAATTGTTAATATTTATCATTAAGCTCTCATTACCCTCTAGTGTATGTTGTGCGATAAGCTATCTTTCTCTGTAGATCACATGTTCATCAACTAGGTTGAATCTTTGTATATCTTATGTTTGTATGTAATATGTCAGGCTCTTTGAACTAGTGTATGAGTGGTTTTAATACAATTAACAATTTTGTGACTTAAAATTTTTTTCAGATATTGAGACTAGCTTTCAGTCTTCTATATACACATGTTTATTCAATAAACGTATTATGAGTTGTAACCATGATAATTTATCACTTTAGCTAAAGCAGATAGGGGTAATATGAACATCACAAGGGTAACTTGAAATCGCGTTCAGGCTACCCCCGGGCTAATGTGAAATCGATTTCAGATTACCCGGGGTAGCCTAAGTTGAAACAGGGGTAGCCTGAAGTCTTTACACCGGCCGTCAATATCTTGACCCGCCCGTGCTCACTGGCCTCTAATTGATTACATACACAAGGGAAATCTCTTTACATGAGCTTATAAACGATAGTATCTACACAACCAACAAGAAACACGAAATCTTTAGTGGGTTAGTCAATGGCTGCCGCTTTTTCTATCGACAAATTTTCTGTCACAAATTACGCATAGGCGTAATTTGTGACAGCATGCAGTCAATGTCAGTCTTGTGATAGCAGAAATAGCAGTCTCCGCCTTGCTTCGCGTATGTAAGAAATTGATGCCCCCACTTTTTAGCCCAAAGTTACGCCTCTGCACGTTAGAACAACTGAACAACTTCTCCAACTTTAGGCTACATAGAGTAACCATGAAGTAACGGACATTTTCACGTTTCGCAAATGTTACAGGCAAACGCATGAACACCATCCACTATCGATTTTTTAACACTAAAAAGACATTCACAGCATGCATTACATCGTATTAAGGTTTCTGGGTTATACATGGCTTACGCCAGTAACCATCTATACTTATTGATCAGAATGGAGCAGGTTAACCATGCCCGTTGTGAACGATCTATTGCGAAAGTAGTTCGCTCACCTTTTAGATCTTCTTCGTCGCTGCTCGTTTCCATGGTTTCGCTTACTTTCATTGCAAAAATAAGTCTTCTTTAATTTCTGAGAATCTCTGTCTAGTTGATTTCTGTCTATGACTCCGAATAGTTCGTATAGACATCAATGGTTTTACGAAAGATTCGCATTCAGTGATGCAGATGATAACGGATTTCTCGAGCACCAAGCTCCAGGTATACCTACACGACAGGCATTGTTGCGAACGAGACGGTCTACGTTGACAATCATGCAGGTATCGCTCGGACTGAAACAAAGGCCTACGTTGCCATGGAAACGACGCCAGTCGTGAGATGGTTTAATTGTACTCAGGGCCCGGCTTCTTAGGCGACCGGACTGGTTCTTGAGAATTGGGCTTCGAAGCACTTGGCCTGACTAGTGGCCTTGACTAGAATTACGATTGATCCCCATTACAGCCAGCTTCATTGGGTCTAAATTGGGCCCATATCTGACCACCCATTGGGCCAATAGGTGACAACCCACTGGGTCCCATAGCTGACCACCAATTGGGTCCATAGGTGACCACCCATTGGGCTCATGATAGGTGACTACCCATTGGGTCCATACGTGACGACCAACTGGGCCCATACGTGACCACCAGTTGTCGTCAATGGCACAAGTGTGGACCAGCAAATGTCCTACATGAGCGTAGCTGCCATGAGACCCAAATGTCTGTGATGTTACAACAGCTCGAACCAGCAAATGATACTGATGAATGATACTGATGAATGATACTGATGAATGATACTGATGAATGATACTGATGAATGATACTGATGAATGATACTGATGAATGATACTGATGAACGTATCTGTTTGAACAATTTATGTAGCGCTGTATAAGAACCCGTTCATACGATTGAAGTTTTAGTCGATGCTTATAAACACAGTTCGATCCCGTGTATATCGACCCTGGGCAAGTAGAATCCAACTCAGCTGTAATGAGTACACTCACCGTACACTGTCGGTTGGAAGATGAGACGGTGAGGCAGAAGACTTGCCACCCGCCCTCACATGCCGAGGCGTAGAAAATGAAGTCGCTAACACTTCTTACCCATGGCTGCCTCGGGGATAGCTTAAGAGACTGCTCTTCTTCTTCAAGCTGTAAAGTAAACAGTTGGTCCTGTCCCCAGGACCTTGAGATTCGTCCATTGCCGTCTCAGAGGCCTACGTAAAGGACATGAGTGCCTCCCCTAAGTATCACTAAGAGGCACGGGACTTCTGCTTATAAGCTGGTGACTGGCTGACTGCAGCCCCGGAGACTCCTGTCCGGCTGGGTTCTATTTTTCCGTTCTTGCGGGAGAGGGGAAGGAGAGAGTAGAGCACCAGAGACTGAGACAGTGGATCTCTTTCTACCAATCGATCATTTCATCCGTCCTTTCGTCCTTCTATCGAACAGAGCCTTTTCTTTAGATGTCATCGTTGAACGTCGTCCTTAAGCGATTCCTGTATTGGCTGCTGCTGCTGCTGCTGGTGGTGGTGGTGCCGTCTGAGCAGCTGCCCATCAAACATTGCCTTTGATCAGACTGCAATAGGAGGAAGGTTGCCAGAGAGCGAGGGATAGAGAGTCGGACAGAACGACGGGCGGAGTGAGGGAGGGAAATTGATGACTGAGGAAGGCAGTGAGGGAGGGAAGAATGGGGACAGAGGAAGGGAGAGGAGAGAAAAGGAGGGAGGGAGTGAGCGAGTCGCTTTGTGCTTTCGTCGGGGACTGACTGACGAGTTCGATGACGTTTTTCCATCAGCGCATGATGACTGCACAAAGAACTGAGCTGAGAGGATGGCGCTTAGACATAGATACAGCAGGGACTGGCGGTCCCTGGGAGATACACCCGGTCAGAGAAGCAGAAACGAAGAAAGACACACGTATAAACAGAGGTAGAAGACAACGAAAGAGATTCATAAATATATAGACAGAGAGAGACAGAGACAGACAGACAGACAGACAGACAGAGACAGAGAGAAAGAGAGAGAGGCTAGTCCTTCACATGCACTCAGGGTGAGAATTGTCGGGGGGTTGGGATTGAACCCCTAGTCTTTCGTAGGACCCCAAGTTGAGACTTCGTTGCACACCCCAGGGTTCGTTTCCAACCCCCTCAGTTGTGCTATTGTGATTATATTGTGGGTTACTAATAAAGTAATGCTCTGGTTCATTGTAAGATTTGTGACCATGTGAATTGTATACTAATAAATTTGGTCATGTCATCACTTTAAGGAGTTTAAGCTTTCTATTGCATCTGTGATTTTTTTTCAGTATAAAAAATACGGATAAAATATTCAACTCCACGTGGATCAAAATCACCAAAGTCTAACCATCCCAGTCTTTTTTCTACAACTCTCACACTGCATGCACTCATACAGACAGAGGTTTCCTAGAATTTCCTTTCCAGCCCTTTCCAATATATAGGCGCACTTTATGCCGCAAATCCTCCTGCTGCCCGCTGATGATGGTGCAGAGGATGTTTCAAGAAAAATTTATCACTGCACAAAATCGCGAGTCTACAGTGGGTGTCATTAATAAAAATCATAAATAATTTTGAATTCCAATACATTTCCTGCACAAACAGCCTTTCATCGCTGCACTTTTCAATTTATCGCTGCACATTTTGTGCATCATTGCACGTTAAAACAATCCCTGATACAGAAGCTGGTGAATTTCTTCACTCTGCGCATGCTTAATTCCTTCCGTCCGCATCCCCTGTCGCCTTCCCTCCAGCTCCATTCAGAGTCGACGGCAAGACAGTTACGGACATCAGTGCCTTGGATTAGACCGACCGACCCGTCGGCACTGCTTCCCTCCAATCTCTCCTTAACACTCGCTCAGTCCGCTGCTCCGCTCCGCTCGAAGACCGGGCGCTATATTATGCCAAGGCTATAAGCGGTCAATTTGCATCGCAAAATTCAAGCAGTCGACTTCCGTCTCAAGTAACGTCCGACGAAAAGGGAAGGAGAGATAGGAGAAGGATCAGAGGCAGCAGGGCAGGCTTCAGGAATCACCGAGCTAAAACTGAACTCAGCAACCATCAAGCCCCTCCCTGCCTGCGTTTCACAGTCTGCCTTAATTTGTGACTGCCTCATCGTTCTTCTGTCTGCTTGCTTACATACCTGCTTCCCTCGTTGCCTCCGTTCCTGCCTCGACCTCTATCTCTCTCTCTGCCTCCCTCTCTGCCTGCTTTCTTGTCTCTCCATGCCTCCTTGCCTGCGTCACTCCCTATACATCCAGGGCTGTAGTGGTAAAATTTGAGGTGAGTATACGCTACCGGTGAGCAGCGGCGTCACTAGGGCTGGTGTGACCCTAAAAAAATGTGAAGACCTTTTTTAGGAATTCGTATCGGAAAAATTTCAGACTTTTTACCAATTCTCTGAAAATTTTCTGACTTTTTACGATTTCGTCTCTGAAAAAGTAGATGACCTCTTTTGTTTTTTAGTCATTCGCCCTAAAACCTTTCAAAAAATCTCTTTTTTCTCAAAATTTCATACTCAGAGGTAAGTATACGCTGTATACCCGCGTATACCCTCGTCTCGAGCGCTGAGTGTATACGCTCTCAAATTTCTCTAGAGGTGAGTATACGCTGTACACCCGCGTATACCCTCGACTACAGCCCTGTATACATCGCTGTCTGCCTTCTTGACTGCCTCATTGTTCTTCTGTCTGCTCGCTTACGTATACCCACCTCCTTCGTTGCCTCCATTCCTGCCTCAACCTCTCTTTCTCTCCTTCTCTCACTGCCTCCCTCTCTCCCTGCGTCCCTCTCTTTCTGCCTCCCTCTGTCCCTGCGTCCCTCTCTTCCTGCCTCACTCTCTATATGTCTGTCTGTTTGTCTTCCTAATCCCCTGTGTCTCCCTTCCCGCATCCGTTTCTTTCGCTCCGTGCTCTGCCCCCTCCCCCGTCTCCTGTTCTTCTTCTTTATAGTCGTCTTTCTGTTCTGGCCGACAGAGGTCGTCGGAGGATTAATCCAGAGCCCAACGGAGAGCCTTCCGATACAAATTGCTGCTGCAACCCGTCTGCACCCCGCTCAACGTTCGGGGTTCATAAGACAAACTGTCTATCTGTCCGTCTTTCTGTTTGTCACTGGCTATGTCTGTTCGGCGGGTAAGTTAGTGCGTCAGTTAGTAAGCATAGTCTGTCCTTGTATTTCTACCTATGTGGTTTGTCTGTCTGTCTGTCTGTCTGTCTGTCTCCCCCTCTCCAACTCTACGTTTTTTTATGCCAGAGAAGGAGATGGGAACAGATACATACTTGGAAGTGGACAAGAGACGGAGACAAAAGAAGAAGGAGATACTGATGCGTTGACCCAGACAGATCGAATGAGAGACTGAGAGAGAGAAACTCAGAGAAACTCAGAGAGAGACTGAGTAAGCCAGAGAGAGAGACCGAGAGAGACTCAGAGAGAGAGAGAGAGAGAGAGAGAGACAGACAGACAGACAGACAGACAGACAGACAGACAAACCACACAGGTAGAAATACAAGGACAGACTAAGCTTACTGACAGACGCACTAAGAGAAAGAGAGAGAGACAGAGAGACAGACAGAGAGACAGACAAAGAGACAGAAAGAGAGACCGAGAGAGAGACCGAGAGAGACAGAGACAGAGAGACAGAGACAGAGAGAGACAAAGACAGAGAGAGAAAGAGAGAGAGACAGAGAGACAGACAGAGAGACAGACAAAGAGACAGAAAGAGAGACCGAGAGAGAGACCGAGAGAGACAGAGACAGAGAGACAGAGACAGAGAGAGACAAAGACAGAGAGAGAAAGAGAGAGACACAGAGAGACAGACAGAGAGACAGACAAAGAGACAGAAAGAGAGACCGAGAGAGAGACCGAGAGAGACAGAGACAGAGAGACAGAGACAGAGAGAGACAAAGACAGAGAGAGAAAGAGATAGAGACAGAGAGACAGACAGAGAGACAGACAAAGAGACAGAAAGAGAGACCGAGAGAGAGACCGAGAGAGACAGAGACAGAGAGACAGAGACAGAGAGAGACAAAGACTGTCGCGTGTGGAGATCGACGACAACGACGAGATGTCATCATCATCATGATAATGATGTCGTTGCGGGTCGAGATGGAATGATGACGGACGAAAGCCAGCCTCCACTTGGGCAACAATGAAGGCCGCGAGGCCTAGGTGTAATCGGACACCACACAGCCAAGGTGTAATAGGACACCTCGCGGCTATGGTGTAACCAGACACCGCCCGCGCTGCAGGCGAGCGACGACCCGCGTATCGAGGAGCAATCTGACACTAATTGACGATAGCTTGACGTGGGGAGGGGGGCTGACTGATGCACGCTGGAGTTCCTACTTAACAGAAGGGAACGGAGAACACGGGACTTGTACTGCTGACGAACGCGACGTGTGAACATCGGTCGAGCGATCAACATCGGGAGGAACGACCAGCGGGGCGGCAGAGTATAGTCCGTCAGATTCAGAGACTGACGCGAAAGAACGATCTGTAGTTAGGCTGTACGAAGCAACATTTGAGATAGTCCGGTTTAATATCTAAATGCTTTAATACTACGTGGAAGTTCCCGTAGAGTTAGTGTATATATATATATTTGTTTCTTTAATTAAATTCATTTATTAATTAAACAAAGTGCGTCGTGAATCTTCTATAGAAAAGTTAGGCACGTTAAATAAAAGTGCAAGTAAAAGAACAAGCAATCGAGGGTCGACATCCACACACGGCAAACAATCGACAGGGCGACCTTCGATTGCGACATTGGCGCAGTCGACAGGATTTTCAACTGAAGACGTCACGACGAAGAGCGGAACCGGAAACGGAAAAGAGGAATCTCAACAGATCGGGACCAGCGGCGAATACAACCCTTCGCAACTGGAGAAATCGAGTGCCGGACTCCTGAGGACGAAGGACTCGAAGGAACCGACAGCAACAGGCAAGGACGAGGAACAAGAGCGCCAACGGACGACCGACCATCGCTAGCAACGACGGACGGGAGTGGCAACGGAGGACAGCGGATCAGCCAAGATACCAAAAGACGGAACACGCTCGACGTATCAGAGGGTAAGTCCTTACTGGTAGTCGTGGTAATCTGTGAGGTTGCGGTTGAGGTCTGGATGAGGATTGGTGTGCGAATAGCCGAGGCTTTTGCGTAGCTCCTTTTGCTCAGTTCTGTTCTTGTTGTATTTGTGGTAGAATTTTAGGACGTTGTTTTCTTTGATTTCTGACCAGCGGTGACTCTCCTCTAACTTACTTATCTTTTTCTATTAGTGAGCGGACTGTTGGAAGATGGATAAGTTGTCGGTAGGGAAAAGAGTGAGGGTGCAGAACATGCCCCGTCACAGACTAGTCGCATATCTGATAAAGATGGGACTAGGAGAGGAGGAATTGGGTTCCATGAGTACGGGCCAACTCCAAGAGGCGAGTGCTGAAATAATTGTGTCTGGACGGGAAACCCCGCCAGAAGTAAGTGAGGAAGTAAGCACGGGTAGCATAGAAAGCAATATCGATTCGGCAGCGCAAACGCCGTTATACGAATTAAAACGCTTAAAATACGAGAGAGAGGAAGCCGCGAGGCTGAGAAGAGAAGAGAGAGAGGAAGCGGAGAAACTGAGAAGAGAAGCGAGAGAGGAAGCGGAGAGAATAGAAAGAGTGAGAAGAGAAGAGAGAGAGGAAGCGGAGAAACTGAGAAGAGAAGCGAGAGAGGAAGCGGAGAGAATAGAAAGAGTGAGGAGAGAAGAGAAAGAGGAAGCAGAGAAACAGCGAAGAGAAGAGAGAGAGGAAGCGGAGAGAAAAGAGAGAAGAGAGGAAGAGAAAGAGAGGAGAAGAGAAGAGAAAGAAGAAAGACGGAAGAGAGAAGAGAAGGAGGAAGCAGAGAAATTAAGGCTTCGGGAGGAGAAGCGGAGGAGAGAAGAAAAGGAGGAGGCAGAGAAGAGAGAGAAGGAAGTCCGAGAAGAAAGGGACGCAGAGAGGAGACTCAGAGACGAAAGGGACTATAACTTGAGGCATTCGGTCGTAGGACGAATGAAAATGTATAGTGAAAGCTTGCGAGGACTCTTACCGAGATTCCCCAGCGACCATGCGCAAATCCCTGGTTTCTTTGTGCATTGCGAAAGGTTATTCGACTCTTGCGCTGTCCCGGACGACCTTCGAAGCAGATTACTCTTGACCTGTCTAGATAATCAGGCCAGAGCACTGACGGCCAGACTCACACAAGAGGAGCTTGATAATTACGGGAAGCTAAAAACCTTCTTGTTGAAAGAGTTCAAAGTGAGCGCAGTCTCTTTACGAGAGCGATTCATGAACGCAAAAAAGGCGGTAGATGAATCATACACAACATTAGCTTCGAGACTGCATAATTTACTTTCTTACTATCTGCAAGATCGCAAGGCAATGACGTTTGATGAGGTTACAAGCCTCTTGATTGCAGATAAAATGAAAGAAATGTTGCCCCGAGGATGTTTGAATTTCATCCTCAGTCAAGAGCAACAGAATTGGTTAGGGCACAAAGAGTTAGCTGCAGCGGCTGACACTTATGTCGCTACACACCCTTGGGAAAATGACTATACGAAGCATAGTCTAGGCACGGGTAAGACGGAGGCTCGCTATGCGAAAGCGCCAGCACCTCCTCAGACGACAGCTAAACAGACGGACACGTGGACTGACCGACCGGGAGGGACACAGACAAATAACAGGACAGACGGACGTCCAACCCCCGACGAGATTAGAAAGCGTGGCCTTTGTTTCCTATGCTTTTCTCCAGACCACAGAGCTAAACTGTGCTCGAAGAACAAACAAATTAAAAGCAAGCAGGTGAGCGCGTGTGCGGTCCAGCCAACCGTGACCAGAGCTCAAGACAGACAGGCAGACAGACAAAGCGAGACGCGACAAGACGGACCGCCATTGATACAAGAGATAGACCAGCAGGCATTGCCGACAAGCCCGGATTGCATTGACGTGGAGGAGACTTATGTAAGAGAATACATGAAAGTGTATATTACAGGGCTCCCTGTGACATCGTCTCTAATAGATAGCGGGGCCGAATATAATTGTGCGCGAGCAGAACTAATCAGGCCGCTCAACCTACCTGTGGTCAAGCAGATAGAGGTGAAGGGGCTGAACGGTCAATCAATGATTGTGGACGTGGTGCGGCTGAGACTAAAGGGGTCTCAGGCCGGCGAGGACAGGGAGGGGGAGGTAAATTACGCCCCTGATGTTCGGATATGGGCGGCACTCATTAAAGACCTTAATGAACCGTTAATTATCACGCCCACTACAGCCGACTTGCTGCGCGAGACAGCGTTGTATTCGAGTCACGCGGCCAGCGCTCCTGAAATAGACCAAATTTCAGAAGCGCAGGCGGTCGCAAGGACTGAGACGAGTGAGGAAGAGGAGAGAGGGGAGGAGGTAGAGGGACTTAGGGCGCTGATAGGCGAAGATTACTTCACGGTCGCTCAGGCAGACAGTGAGAGTGTAGGAGAAATCAGTCCCGAAGAAACGGATACTGAAGAGCAGTTCTTCAATCCTGAGATACCACCCCCACCCAAGGAAGACACAATAGTAGGCAGAAGCAAGATGGCGGCCGAACAAGCACAATGTTCGACACTAGCACCATTCTTGGCCCACGGGAAAATTGGGGCGAAGAACTTCTTCTTTGAAGACAATTTGCTCTTTCATAAAGACAAAATAGCTGGGCATTCTGTAAAACAACTGTGTTTACCTAAAGAAAGAATAGACAAGGTCTTAAACTTAGCACATGACGCTGCGTTCGCAGGTCATATGGCGTTGAAAACGACTAAGGACCGAATCAAACTGAATTTCTGGTTTCCCAACATGGAGGATATAGTGAAGGAATATTGTGCATCTTGCGACATTTGCCAAAGGCATGCGCCGCTGCGAGTGGCGCAGCGGGCCCCCACAACTCCTATCCCTCGCAACGACGAGACCAGATTCGGCTGTCTAGTGGCAGATTGTATAGGGCCTATAGTTACCAACGTAGACCCCACAAGCCCAAAACCCGAGTACAACTACGCCTTAGTGGTAGTTGACCAATTTTCAAGATGGCCGATGGCCTATCCTCTGAAATCATTAACGGCAAAAGCGACATGTGATGCATACATGCAAATCTTCACGACCTTCGGTTTTCCAAAAACGATTAGGTCCGATAACGGGTCGAATTTCAACAGCAAATTAACCCAAGAGTTTCTGCATCGTATGGGGTGCTCACCACGCTTTGGGCCAGTCGCACATCCTGAGTCACAAGGTCTAGTGGAGCGCTGCAATGCCACACTGAAGACCATGATTCATAAACTGGCAGAAGAAAACCCGAGGGGATGGCACAGACTGTTACCTTACGTGCTTTGGAGCTTAAGGGAACGCCCCTCGGCAACCACCCACGTGAGTCCCTACACCCTGGTGTATGGTACCCTGCCTAAAGGACCTCTATCTGTCCTTTCTGAGGAATGGGCGGGAGAGCGGGATTCTCCATTAAGTCTGGGCACAGGCGCCGCAGCTTACTTGGACCAATTAAGGGATAACCTTGAAATGTCTAAATTATATGCCGAATATTATTCAGACATTGAACAGCAGCGCTATGCTACTCATTACAATTTAAGAAGCATGGACAGGCGTTACGAAGTAGGGGATAAAGTCATCATCCAATCACCGGAAGCGCGAGGAGCAAAGAAGGAGGGCCAATGGCAAGGCCCGGCCATCATCGCTCAGGTGAAATCGCCCTACACATACATCGTGGAAATAGGGGGCAAAAGGCGCTTATTACATGCAAATCGTATTCGCAAATATAACGAAAGAATACAGCAAGCATTGATTAACAATTGCTCCATTCTGTTCGAGAAGGACGAAGACTTCGGTCACGTGGAAGCGGTGGGTAGCGTCGTCACGAGTCAGACACGGCCCAGTGAACAAGTAGACCCTATTGCCGTTGCACACTTAACGGTACCCGAGCGGAAACAGCTGTTTAGTCTGTTAGACAGATTTCCAGATGTGTTCTCGGACAAACCAGGTTTCTGTCCCGTCCTAGAACACACAATCACTGTTAGCGCGGAGTTCAGGCCGAAGAGTTTGCGAGCCTATAAGGTGCCGGAACTGCTCAAACCGGAGATGGAGAAGCAGATCCGCGAACTTTTGGCCCTAGGTATCATCACTCCCTCACATAGTGAAATGGCTAGTCCCGTTGTGTGCGTTGTGAAAAAGGGAGGTCAAGGCGGTTTAAGACTGGCCATTGACTACCGATATGTAAACAAGTTCTCGGCGGGTGACGCATACCCCACCCCCGACATCCAGGAAGTGTTACAGAAGGTAGGAAGTGCAAACTTCATATCCTGCTTTGACGCACGTCAAGGATACTACCAGATTGGACTCCACAAGGACTCTCGTTGGTTATCAGCCTTCGTATGTGACGCTGGCCTATTTGAGTTCGTACGACTGCCCTTTGGTTTAAAGTCAGCCTCAAATTCTTTTATCCGATGCATGTCAAAGGTCCTTCATCCCATTCGCGACTTCACTGAGACGTTTGTGGATGACATGGCAGTACACTCGATGACGTGGCCGGATCACATGAAACACCTAGAGAAATACTTAATGACTATTCAACAGTCGGGTCTGACCCTTAACATTAAGAAGAGTTCGTTTGCTAGGCGACAAACAACGTTTGTAGGTCACCTGATCGGATCAGGGAGCATTGAACCGGATCCTATGAAAATCGCAGGGCTAGGGAAAATCCCTCAACCCGAGTCCAAAAAGGACATACGGAGATTAATTGGCTTCTTCAGTTATTTTAGGAACTTCATCCCTAACCTGGCTGAGACAGCCAGAATTCTCACTGACTTGACCCAGAAATCGGTGCCTGCTAAGATACCCTGGCGAATTGAACATCAAAATGCGCTAGATAAACTTACGCACGATTTGAATAACGCTGTATGTTTGCAGACAATTGACTACGGCAGAGAGTTTGGTTTATCGACTGACGCTTCAGACAAAGCAGTCGGTTGCTGCTTATTCCAAATTCAAGACGATGGAACAGAGCGGCCAATATGTTTCGCAAGTTCTAAATTAGATGCTACGCAAGCGCGTTGGTCCACTGTGGAACGCGAAGCGTATGCTGTAATCTTTGCGTTGAAGAAGTTTAGGAATTGGATTTTTATGTCAAGGACCACCCTCTATTCTGATCACAATCCCTTGACTTTCCTAACTGCTTCTACGCCCACAAGTGCTAAACTTGCGAGGTGGGCTCTGGCACTCCAGGACTTTGATATCGCTTTTAAATATCGTCCTGGGGCGCTGAATATTCCCGCTGATCTTTTGTCCAGACTATGATTGAGGAAGAAGGCGGACTACCATGTAAGGCACCGCGACAACTGTAAATATATTTCTAACTGTGCTGATATTTTGTATTTTTCATGGGAACGACGAGGACATGGTCTGGAGGAAATCGATGGAGGGAACGACATCATTCTCAGCCGGGAGGCGAACCAATGACTGGCTTTGTCCTCCCCGGGAAGGGAGGTGTCGCGTGTGGAGATCGACGACAACGACGAGATGTCATCATCATCATGATAATGATGTCGTTGCGGGTCGAGATGGAATGATGACGGACGAAAGCCAGCCTCCACTTGGGCAACAATGAAGGCCGCGAGGCCCAGGTGTAATCGGACACCACACAGCCAAGGTGTAATAGGACACCTCGCGGCTATGGTGTAACCAGACACCGCCCGCGCTGCAGGCGAGCGACGACCCGCGTATCGAGGAGCAATCTGACACTAATTGACGATAGCTTGACGTGGGGAGGGGGGCTGACTGATGCACGCTGGAGTTCCTACTTAACAGAAGGGAACGGAGAACACGGGACTTGTACTGCTGACGAACGCGACGTGTGAACATCGGTCGAGCGATCAACATCGGGAGGAACGACCAGCGGGGCGGCAGAGTATAGTCCGTCAGATTCAGAGACTGACGCGAAAGAACGATCTGTAGTTAGGCTGTACGAAGCAACATTTGAGATAGTCCGGTTTAATATCTAAATGCTTTAATACTACGTGGAAGTTCCCGTAGAGTTAGTGTATATATATATATTTGTTTCTTTAATTAAATTCATTTATTAATTAAACAAAGTGCGTCGTGAATCTTCTATAGAAAAGTTAGGCACGTTAAATAAAAGTGCAAGTAAAAGAACAAGCAATCGAGGGTCGACATCCACACACGGCAAACAATCGACAGGGCGACCTTCGATTGCGACAAAGACAGAGAGAGAAAGAGAGAGAGACAGAGAGACAGACAGAGAGACAGACAAAGAGACAGAAAGAGAGACCGAGAGAGAGACCGAGAGAGACAGAGACAGAGAGACAGAGACAGAGAGAGACAAAGACAGAGAGAGAAAGAGACAAAGACAGAGAGAGAAAGACAGAGAGACAGAGAGACCGAGAGACAGAGAGACCGACAGAGAGACCGAGAGAGACAGAGACAGAGAGACAGAGACAGAGAGAGACAAACACAGAGAGAGAAAGAGAGAGAGAGAGAGAACTTCGTCGCAGATGCCAAGATCCGTTGTCCAGTCCATCACTCGATAAACGAAATTAGATCGCCGGCCATTAATCTGATTCGGACGTAGGTCTTCTATTCCTAGGCAGAGCCATTTATATACGATCCGGATCCATTAATCCAACCGAGAATTACGCATTGGCAGTAAAGTAATCGCACACTAATTACACGCACAATTCGTCACCACAAAGACATTGGCAAAGTCCTTTGGTTGTAGACCTTTCAGCCGAATCCCATCCATGACAGCGTTACAGGTATACTTGAGAGGCGCTACAGGAGGTATTTCGATACATACATACATACATACATACATACATACATACATACATACATACATACATACATACATGCATACATACATACATACATACATACATACATACATACATACATACATACATACATACATACATAAATACATGCATACATACATGCATACATACTTACATACATGCATGCATGCATGTTAGTGTGATTGGAACGGAGACATACTTGCATGCATGTACGTACATGCATCATTATCATCATCATCCGTTCCTGACGTGAGCCATTTGGCAGCGATGGGTACGAATAAATAATCTCCATTGTTCTCTGTCATTTGTCAAGTCTATTGCCCCCTTATTGTTAGTCCAAGTGATGTTATGTCCTCAGCTATAGTATCCATCCAGCGTAGTCTTGATCTGCCTTTGTGTCTTTTTCATTCGAATCTTGCATGTAGTGCACTGTGTGGGATTCGGTCAACTGGCATTCTATCCATATATCCAAACCATCGGAGTCTTCATACATACATACATACATGCATACATACATACATACATACATACATACATACATACATACATACATACCAACATACATACATACATACATACATACATACATACATACATACATACATACATACATACATACATACATATGTAGCGTGGCTACTTGATGACGAGGTTGATGTATGTAGGTAGTAGAGTATGTAGAGTAAGGTAGTTGGTGCTCGTGTCTGTAGTTGATCGGTTCGTGTCTGTAGTTATCGGCGCGTCCCTAGGACGACCGAGCGGAGCATCTCCGTGCTCGACGACCAGCTCGGCCACAGGCCGATGGCCCGAAGAAAGACTAACACGACGTTCAGCAGCAGTTCATAAGTTTATTGACAAGACAGTTTAAAACGACGATCTCAACTACTGCCTTACTATAACTCGTGACAACTCTCTCTTCTTCTCTGCCCTTCTCTTCTTCTCTACATGTTAACCTCGGTCTCTATTTATACTGTCGAGTCCGTCGGTCTGGTTACTCGCTTACTCGCATAGCTGTGTCTGTTCCTCCCTCTCTCTGTCTCTGTCCGTATTTGTCTTCGTCCGTCTGTATATTCCTGTACACGTGACATCTGGTCAGTTGGTCAGTGGGCTCGCACTTCAGACTAATCGGCGCCTTCGTGGTCTGGAATCTGTGCGTGGGTTTGTCAGTCTGCGTGGTACCAATTAGCCGTGTCATTGAGTGCATGTCTTCCAATGATAATTTGGTGCCATAGAAGTTAACCACTACATATTCCCGTCCGTTCAAAAAATTTGATGCTCCTGCATCAAGCCTTTACAACAGCAATGTGTAAAAATGCAAAGTTAGAACAACAAATTACCAAACGAAATAACCATGAAAACAAATGCAATGTATCGCTAAGGCAAAGATCCGCAAAAATTAGGCTCGTGATCCGTTTGGACGTTACGTTTTATTACGTGTCAAGACGTCGCTTAGGGAGCGCTACATCAACTTACTCGTACAACATGATTCCAAGGAACTAGCTTATTGGAAGCGTAGATGTTCCTGTGGATGATCTGTTACCTCAATTCAATCCATGGCTCTGGCATTCTCTGGCTTCGTTTACTAATTGACCCTTTACCGCATTTAAAGCACATTACATGTATATGTGGCTGTTCTTGTGATGTATAAGCCATAAGCGAAGGGCGTCATCAGAAGGTGTATCTGCTTTCCGAAACATACATGGACAGCTGTGCATAAGTTATATACAGGAGAGAAGATTAATTAGGCCCATTACCGAGATGCTGTCTATGCATGCGTCTTGGAAGTTGTGTGCAGACACTATTAGGAAGGAATCCTAATTAGTGTTCTGGCATCTGGCGAAAATAATTATGTCCAACCGTGCGCTTACCTAGACAGCGGACTAAAGCGAGTTGGTCATCGGTCTAATTTATACTGTTCACTTGCTATGCAGACGTGCAGTTGCTAAATAAATACGATGATAATGATGGCGGAACATCAACAACTATGAATCAAGGATGTCAAGAACCTAAGACCATTAAAAAATTTGCATGTGGCTAGGCATTCATACAGGCGATTTGAGCTGTAAGTTCAAATACGATTAGCTAAAGTCCCGAGGGGTGTTCTGGTAGATGAGATTGTGCACATTAGCCTAGCAAGAACTTCAATTAGGATGGTCAGGCGCGCGCAGTATTAAGTCTCGCCAAGTGAAGTGGTCATCAGTCTAATTAAAATTGGTCCTCTGCTATACACACATGATAAAGTCTAATGATGATGATGATACAACGACAACGATGAATGCAAGAAATATCAGCAACGTAATACATGTAAACTAGAAATACGCCTAAGTTACTGTAACCAGTATAGTATGCCTATATAAAACAGCACAAATTTGAATGTTATCGTGCTAAGACCATACTACTTTTCATCCAGTCAGTACACACAGAAATCGGTGACGAACTTGTCGAATATGTCGATGAGGATGTTTTCTGGTAATCAGCTTCGATCGAGTCCAAATGTTCCAGTCTAAATATGCCGATGATGACAAAAATGAAGTCGTTGGTTGAGACAAGGGAAGATCGTTTCAGGTCCCAATGTTCGCGATTAATGGCTCCGTGAATGGGCATTAGGTCGTCCCGTAGCGGAAGCAGACGAGAGTCTTTTAAATGAGAGGCGATACGAAGATGATGACATTGACCGGTGAATGGTGTGGGCGTCAGAGATGATGGCTACATAACGATGAATGGCTGATGGTAGCCATGATAAGTGTGGCCACAGTGATACGTCAGTCATAAGTGTTACCTTCATCTTTGCGACAGTAAGTTCGAGAGTGGAGGTGTACAACGACGAGAAGAGACTGAGGGGTCGATCGGCGGTGAGCGAGAGATGACGTGTGGTCGAGTTGCGCGAAAGTCGGCGACTCCAAACTTTTGGTAGACAGAGGAGGATTTTCGATGTTGTTGTGAATCGAACCGGATCTCGAGTCGGTTGATTGATGTCGACGTGGGGAACTCGCTGGCTGCAGAGGTACGGAAGAATCGAATGGTTCTCTACCAACTTGTAGCGGCGCTACTTGATGACGAGGTTGATGTATGTAGGTAGTAGAGTATGTAGCGTAAGGTAGTTGGTGCTCGTGTCTGTAGTTGATCGGTTCGTGTCTGTAGTTATCGGCGCGTCCCTAGGACGACCGAGCGGAGCATCTCCGTGCTCGACGACCAGCTCGGCCACAGGCCGATGGCCCGAAGAAAGACTAACACGACGTTCAGCAGCAGTTCATAAGTTTATTGACAAGACAGTTTAAAACGACGATCTCAACTACTGCCTTACTATAACTCGTGACAACTCTCTCTTCTTCTCTGCCCTTCTCTTCTTCTCTACATGTTAACCTCGGTCTCTATTTATACTGTCGAGTCCGTCGGTCTGGTTACTCGCTTACTCGCATAGCTGTGTCTGTTCCTCCCTCTCTCTGTCTCTGTCCGTATTTGTCTTCGTCCGTCTGTATATTCCTGTACACGTGACATCTGGTCAGTTGGTCAGTGGGCTCGCACTTCAGACTAATCGGCGCCTTCGTGGTCTGGAATCTGTGCGTGGGTTTGTCAGTCTGCGTGGTACCAATTAGCCGTGTCATTGAGTGCATGTCTTCCAATGATAATTTGGTGCCATAGAAGTTAACCACTACACATACATACATACATACATACATACATACATACATACATACATACATACATACATACATACATACATACATACATACATACATACATACATAAATACATACATACATACATACATACATACATACATACATACATACATGCATGCATACATTCGTTTAAATATATGATTGATTGATGTCACTCAATCACCGGCGTTTGACAGAGCACTGCTTATTCTATGCATGGACAAGTAGGTCGTAGGCTTAGCTATCGATGCAGCAAACAAGACCTTGTTTGGTAAGATATTCAATTAGGTTCTTCGTTTACTCAGGTAACTACCTCTGTCCGTCTCTCTCTCTCTCTTTCTCTGTCTGTCTGTCTGTCTGTCTGTCTGTCTGTCTGTCTGTCTGTCTGTCTGTCTGTCTCTCTCTCTCTCTCTCTCTCTCTCTCTATGTCTATCTCTGCGCAATATTGATAAAAGGTATATTTTCACTATGTACATAATTGAAACGATACTCACACATACGAGACAAAACCAAACGACAAAAGACAGACTCTCCGAGAAGACGCCTGCACAAACTTCACAAAGGAAGATACAACTCGAGAACCGGTGTCTCTCTCTCTCTCTCTCTCTCTCTCTCTCTCTCTCTCTCTCTCTCTCTCTCTCTCTCTCTCTCTCTCTCTCTCTCTCTCTCTCTCTCTATGTCTATCTCTATCTCTATCTGTTTGTGTCTCTCTGCCTTGCTGCGTCAGTGGTCTTCGATTTCATATGAGTGATTAGGTGTGCCGACATTTAAACACACGACAGATAATCACACGACACTTAAACACAGACACTTAAACACGCGACAGATAAACACATGGACAGATAATCACACGACAGATAAACACATGGTCAGATAATCACACGACAGATAAACACATGGACAGATAATCACGCGACACTTAAACATATTAACGCGAGAATTCCAAACACAATATATATATATAGGATATAATGAATATTTTTCCAAATCGGATAAAAACAAATTAATGAATCTTGATAATCTGTCTAAAAAACACAAATATTTAAAAAGATAAAAATCATTAACGTTCAAAATTCCTCTTTAATAATTATTATTCGACTAAAAGTAATTGATGAGGGGGCACCTCCATGTACCACATTCATCTATCTGTCTTTCTATCTGTTCATCACGGTTTATGCAACTATTGGTGAGACAGATGAGCTATTGCTTGCAAAAACTGCAGAACGTTTGATACATTTTACAACGCCAATATATTTCTCCATTCTTATTCTCCCGAACTTTAACATACTCAAAATTTCTGTATATTACTGTTGAACGTCCTTTTGTTGAGACGCCAAATGTAACAGAATCTGCTTGTGTCGCCATATCGTAATAAATAATAAAATTTTATGCGATAAACTGTCCGCAATTTAGAATCTCTACTTGGCAGAGTAACAGGTGAAGTCTCGGCTTCTGTTAAAGATGTTCGTACACTAAAGTCGTAGTCTAAGAAGGACAGGCACATTGAACGACCAGTCAGGCACTGCACACAGTGGTGCACAAACTTTGTTTGTAACAGTTAATACAATGAATACCTGTGATTATCTGTCCATCTGTCGTGTGATTATCTGTCCATGTGTTTATCTGTCCCCGTGATTACCTGTCGTGTGTTTAAATGTCGCTGTGTTTAAGTGTCCCTGTGTTTATCTGTCGTGTGTTTAAGTGTCTATGTTTAAGTGTCGCGTGATTATCTGTCGTGTGTTTAAATGTCATGGAACCGAGTGATTAAGTGAACGCTCTGCACATATGGGTGCCTCAGATTCTTTGCCTTTGTGCCTACTTTCCATCAAGTAATGGCGTCACAGAAATAGAATCTACACACAAACATACATACACACACATGCAAACATCCAATAGAACTGAACAACCCCTTGTGCTGTTGTTGTCTGTCGGTGTTTTTGATTTTATGGCGTCTTAAAATGACAGACTCCAGATAATTCTTCAGAATTCGAGAAAGCATAAAACGCAGGCACAGAACCATTCGTTGAAGAAGTACAAATGATAACAGTATGTGCATATATAGAAACACACACACGCATATAAATATATATGTATATTTATTTTTATTTATTTATTTATTTATTTATTTATAAATTCCAGGCTTTTGTTGACTGTCAAGCAAAATTATCCTCGCACTCAATTGCTCGGAACGTAACTAAAATTAAAACGGCTCTCTTGCGAGGTCACTCTGGACCCAAGTGTGGTTGTATAATTCAGAACCTCCACTCTGATTATATTAATTATTTGCAAGAAGGTTGAAGCATCCACTCAAAACAGCATTCAGATAAATTTTTAACAAGAAATAAACAACATTTTGGCTCGTGTATAAATCGTATTAGTAAGCTTAAATATTTAAAGCGCTACTGTCTGTTATAGCTAGATGCAGAGCACCAGATTATTCGTGAGCGCTGCGTCATGTTAGAGGGAGTTGTCCATGCAGAGCTACCAAGTAGAGATCAAAGTCCGGTTAGCAGAAGACCAGGAAGATACGGAGGCAGAGGAAATGCTAAGGTGGTTGTCATTTAAGACGAGACAGATTGGAAGGTGGAGGAGTGGACGGATTGGGGCAGGAATGTATAAATCGTACAGCATATCAGGAAAATCAGTCGGGGAATAAGAAGTTATATACCGAGGTTAAGAAATATGAAGTCGCTAACACTTCGTACCCATGGCTGAGTCTCTGAGTTAGACTATAGGGCACTGATATTCTTCTAAGGTCTGTAGTATAAAATCAAATCGCTGATATAAAAGCGAACAATACCAGCGAAACAAATGGTCCTCCCAGGTCGACAATCTGATAGGCCCTACTAATATTACCAGAATTAATATAATTAATAACGAATCGCAGGAAAGTAACCGCATATATATATATATATATATTTATATATATATTTCGTTTAAGGTACGTTCAGCGTAAAACGATACTGTCAACCGACAACTCTAGAGCCCGTTTTCTGGCCTCCAAAATTGAAAGTCACTACCATTCCTCTCCCAGAGTAACTATTCAGCTCCTTTAAAGAACGACAGAAAGGTACTAAAATGGCTTGCCAACAGGTGGAAGAAGTTGCGAATTAGGAAAGGTTGAAAATGTGTTCCGACCCTACATGTTGGAGTGCATTCCCGGTGCTTCGCACTGTGGGGCTGTTGTTCGTTGCATTTGTTGACCTGTTGTCATGTGCTTTCGACTGATGGACAATAATCGCCACCACTGGCGTAAACTTGCCCAAAATATGAGGGGGATTTGGCTATTCATTCTACACTTGATGCATTGGGTGTACAGTCCATCTCAATTATTGGGGTCACGTGCCCCGGCTCTCCCAGAGTCTACGCCTATGATCGCCACTGCACTCAGTGACGTTAGCGTTCTTAACTAGCATGGAAGGATTAAACGCTGCTGGCTAAGGCGCACTATCGACTCTATCTCTATCTATCTGTCTATCAGTATTCAATTAAGCTAACGAATATGCAGTCAGGTGAAAGACTCAGGTAGACATCCAGCTATTACATCAAAAGATTGTCACTAAAGGTACTCAGGTATAGCTAGAGCGATTCACGTATTATTGCAGGTGAAGTAGGCCACATTTCTCTTCCTCGAGCGTGAAGAGTTAATAAGTTCATTTCGTCTTGGCTAAGAACAATTAAAAAGTAATGAAGTCCGCTGATATGTTATTAGCCATATGCTAATACTCAGTTTCATTTCGTCCATTCGAGTCTGCCCTGGTTATTAAGGCCAGGACTACAGGCCTATCATTTTCCGATTGCTCCTCAGATCCAATCAGCCTTTATGTCTCCTGTATACGTATGCTGGGCGCTGCCTCTGAGTAGTTTCTTCTGTGAGAGACGTTATATAAATTGAAAAATACTATACAATACAACGCAGACATGTGTAGGGGGATTAGGCCTAAAAGATGCATTCCGATCTTGTCTGGACTGGTCATTATAATCACCTTGACAATGGGTGGCCAGTTTTCGGAGGCATGTAGGTCTACAGTCTGAACGTGGGGAGTTGGCAGATGCACGTACAGACAGACTGACTGGGGCCATGTAAGGGTATGCCATGTTGGAACTTGGAAGGTGAGCTATATAAATGGTAGCCCTTGTGGCAGAGGGGCAGAGGGATCGGGATCCAATGCGTTGGCCACAAGGCTTAGGTCGGACCTCTGTCCCGTTTGTCAACCGCGACACGGGGTTCCTAGCGTGTATCACAATCGGCTGAATAAACACAACAAACACACACACACACACACACACACACACACACACACACACACACACACACACACACACACACACACACACACACACACACACACACACACACACACACACACACACACACACACACACACACACACACACACACACACAAACACAACCACACACAAACACAACCACACACACACACACAAACACAAACACAACCACACACACACGCACACACACACACCTACACACGCACACACACCTACACACACACACACACACACAACATATATATGTTTTGATACTCTTAAGGACGATATAGAAGTCGAAAAAGGTAAAGTAGATCTTAAATAAGGTAAACGCTGTTCTAATGATTTTTCGTCCACCGCAGACACAATTGGTCCTCAAAGCTTTACTAAACGGCGCCAAGTGGTGAAGGCAGCTGTAGACGAGAAACCACTTCCGGTACTTCGTTCGGTAGCTAATGGGTAGCCAAAGGAGTTCATATATGTGTGCATGCGTGTATGCATGTATGTGTGCATGTAGGCATGAATGTATGTATGTATGCATATAAGCATGTATGTATGTATGTATGTATGTATGTATGTATGTATGTATGTATGTATGTATGTATGTATGTATGTATGTATGTATGTATGTATGTATGTATGTATGTATGTATGTATGTATGTATGTATGTAAGTATGTATGTATGTATGTGTGTATGTATGTATGTATGTATGTATGTATGTACTTATGTATGCATGTATGTATCTATGTATCCATGTATGTATGCGTATATGCATGCATGGTTGTATATATGCCTCTATGACTCTATGTATGTAAGTGTGTAGATATGTTGGTGTGAATGTATATGTGCATTTATGTTTATATGTTTGTATGTATGTATACGTATGAAGATTCTATAGCTCCTTTTATTCGTCTCTCAAACGCGCTACGTGGACAACACAGTGCTTACGGATGTCATCACACAGGACTCGAACCGTCGTCCCAGTGGTCAAATGCCAGCGCGTAAACCTGCGCAGTCACTAGATAAACTGAATTGACTACTAGTGCGTGCATCGCTTGTGTGGTTGCTAGGAGACGGCTGAGGGGGGGACGACAGCCAGCTCCCGCGGGAGGGGGGACGACGAGCATGAAGGGAGAATAATGACTAAGCAAGTAGCCCTGTGTTCGTACACAAGTGGAAATCTCGATAATGCGACAAATATAGGCTGATTTATATTACGTCGGCAAATAAATTGCCCCGACTGCAAGCCAATGACAGCGATGGAGGAGGCCAGGTGAGACTGGCTAATCAGGCTGAGCACAGCCACGTGGGGACGATATTATCTTATCGAACGTAAACAACGTCCAAGAGTTTGTCCCCTTCTGCTAGGCGCTCATGTTTTCTAATTGGCCAAGTGTTGGCGACATGGATTCAGGTGTGAGCGAAAAGTATGGGGATGATAACGACGACGAGGAAGGTGGTGTTGATGGTACCAATAATAATAATAATAATAATAATAATAATAATAATAATAATAATAATAATAATAATAATAATAATAATAATAATAATAATAATAATAATAATAATAATAATAATAATAATAATAATAATAATAATAATAATAATAATAATAATAATAATAATAATAATAATAATAATAATTACAATAGCTCCTAGCATAATTTGTTTGACTCCTGAGGGATTACATGTACCTAGGGGAAAAAATAAAAATAATACTAATACTAATACTAATAATAATAGTAGTGGTATTGATACTACTACTACTACTACTACTACTACTACTACTACTACTACTACTACTACTACTACTACTACTACTACTACTACTACTACTACTACTACTACTACTACTACTACTACTACTACTACTACTACTACTACTACTACTACTACTACTAGTATGTATGTATGTATGTATGTATGTATGTATGTACTACTACTACTACTACTACTACTACTAGTAGTAGTAGTAGTAGTAGTAGTAGTAGTAGTAGTAGTAGTAGTAGTAGTAGTAGTAGTAGTAGTAATAATAATAATAATAGTAATAATAATAGTAATAATAATAATAATAATAATAATAATAATAATAATAATAATAATAATAATAATAATAATAATAATAATAATAATAATAATAATAATAATAATAATAATAATAATAAGTCGTTGGAGATGATTGTTTCTCCGGATATTTTTGAAACCTTATGATACCCCAAAAAATATAAAAATAATAATAGTGGTAGTGATAATAAAAATAAAAATAGTGGTAGTGATAATAAAATAATAAATATAACCATCTTCTTCGTCACTTTCAGGTTAAATTAGACCTAACGCCGTCGTCATTATCAGAACTATGGTAATCATAATCATCATTAGCACATTAGACATAATCTTTGGGCAATCACAACATCATTAGGCCATCTTCAATATCAACATTATGACTAAATTATCATCATCGTCATTATCGTCACAAGCATCATCGTATCACTATCTTATGCATCATCGTCATCAGCATCATCATCATCATCATCATCATCATCATCATCATCATCGTAATCAGCGTCGTCGTCAGGCGCACATTATCAACAAATATGGCGCTATGACGTCATATGGTGTATTGATGAATCCGCCGTTCGGCAACTTAAAGCAATTCGTCCGAGACACATAGAGAGAGACAGAGACAGAGAGACAAAGACATAGAGAGATAGAGGCAGACAGACATAGGGACGAAATGACGTAAAGACCTGTCAACGGTAACAATGAACAGGGAAGGGGATGAGCGGGAAACGATGTGGAGTCCGACGCAGCAATTGATTGCTACTTAGGCGCCAAACCATACGTCGTCTGGCAAACGGACGATGGCCAGTCGGTCAGTCAGTCGGTCGGTCAGCCAGTCAGTCGGTCAGTCAGTCGGTCGGTCAGTCGGTCAGTCAGTCGGTCGGTCAGTCAGTTGGTCGGTCGGTGACCGAGAGGTCAAGCTTTGTTCAACGCTTCTGTATCATTGACGCCCATTCAGAAAACACGGTTGGCGCAAATGCAGTGCATTGTGTATAAGTATATATATATATATATATATATATATATATATATATATATATATATATATATATATATATATATATATATCTATCTATGTATTTATGTAGGTATGTATGTATGTATATATGTATGTATGTAGTATGTGTGTATGTAGTATGTGTGTATGCATGTGCTGGTGTGTATATATGTATTTATGTATTTATGTATGTGTACGTATGCATGTACGTATGTATGTGCAGGTATGTATTGTACGTATGCATGCATGCATGTATGTATGTATGTGCGTATGTATGTGCAATTGTGCACGTATTATGTATGTATGTATACGTATGCATGTATGTATGTATCGTACATACATGCATACATACAAACATACATGCATGTATGTATCATACAAACATACAAGTATGTATGTATCATACATACACATATAATGTAAGTATGTATGATTGTATGTATGTACATATGTATGTATATATTCATGTGTACATGCTTGTATGTATGTATGTATGTATGTGTACATGTATGAATATATGCATGTATGTTTTGCATTTATGTAAGCATATACGCATCTATGTGTGTAAGTATCAAGACACTTTATTTAACTGTTTTTGAAACTTCACAAAAGCACTTAAGCATAGGGAGGAAGATTAGTAGGAAGAGGAAGGGAAGGTCGAGAGGAGCAAGTGGAAAAGCTCACAAGATGAGCATGTAGGGCAGTAGAAGGGCATGAATCAAAAGAGAAGCAAGAGGAGGAGGGACCTAAGAAGTAGCAGCAGGTACTGGAAAAGTCCTCATAAGGGCAAGGAGATAGATTTGAGGATAAACAATTTCAAGTAACGATCTCTGCATTGCCGAAAGCATGACAATCATCAACTACAGTCAGACTTTAATTTTCTAACCACCATGAAATGAAACATTGTGCACATACATTGCTTGTATCGCACTGATGACGCTGCACATATGGACTTCTAGTACGGCTAACACTACGGTAGCCTACATTACTGAACAGCGCATACCCAAACCCGACAATATACGCAGGAACAAAAGACATGCATTTATGTATCTACATGTATATACATACGTGCACTGCATGTATATATATATAAATAGATACGTGCGTACATACTACCCACAAATGTACGTACTTGATGTGTACATGAATACATACATATTGCACCTGGTATCGAAGACAAGACTTTATTGCTGGCAGCCAAGAATCTTCCACTCGACCACAGTAATTACCTTTTGAGAAAATGCCTGAACCGCAACCCCCCTAGATAAATATTTCATCAGGTGACCGACGCACACATAGACGGACGGTCGAAGGGACATACAGACGGACGAAGACGCAAGGACAGTTGAGCGAAACGTGTAGGAAAGAGACTGTGAGGCGGACAGCTGTAGCAATGCTTTACGAGGCCCTTGGAGATAGAATAGAAGATGTGGCTCCCCCGATCGAAGAAGGGGCAATGGGTCGTTGTTCTCTGCTGCGATAAAGTCAATCACTTGTTATTACAACGGTGTCGACAGTAGCTGAATTAATGATGCAAGCCTAACAACTGATCACATGAAATGACTCGGTGATCGAAGTCTAGTTCCGATCACAGGTGCTGACTCTATGATCGAAGGGCGATTCTGATCATTACTGACTTGATGATCTGATCACAACAATGTAACGTTCGAATGTCAATTCTAGTCACATCGGACTTAGTGATCGAAGACGAAATTTTATTATCTGAATCGATTATCTTAGAACAGTTTGACCAATAATGTTTACTCGATGAGACGAAAGATAAACACGAATAAACAAAAATAAACACGAATAAACAAGATAAACACGAATAAACAAGATAAACACGAATAAACAAGATAAACACGGCTCAACTAATGAAGGCCAATTTTGAAACAGATCGATCGAAAGACAACATCTGACTTAGTGCTTAGTTGACAACGGCTCGAACTTAGTATACATGCAGTCCAAACCATTTTAGCCATTTGATCAACACCTTCTTAGAAGGGACCATTGCATCGCTAACGCCTTCTGAAGTCGATGCTCAGTAGCAACTTGGAATTGTCAATCCTGTCAGTCACTTCTTGCAACAGATTGCTATATGTTTTGTTCCTAAGACAGTAGACTTAAAACAATCGAATAACATAACATAACATCACCTCAGCTAATTTATCACGTTACGTTACGTAATTGAGTTACACATATAGTAGTTCATTAAATAATTACATTACACTAGTCGCCAAATGCCTTGAAAAACGTGGCATTAAGTCCGCATTACATCACATTCGGGCATCTGCAAAGCGCCTTTAACTGGCATTCCGAAGTCCTCGCATTACAGAGGCGACAGTCATGCAAAGGAAGCGACGCACCTTTCTGACCTGCTGATGGTGCTGTTGTACAGGTAGGTATTTCGGACTCCATGACAGATGTCGCCTGTCAATACGTCTTCTATCGCGAGATATGATTCGTTGATTAGCGTAGCGATATTTCTCCTATCGATCTATCAATCGTTAAAGTGCCTGCGTCGTGCATATCCGATCGTTCTCAGATTCCTTCATCGGCATCGAAGACGCCGCTGCACTTCCGAAGCCAGTGAGATGCTTCCGTGCCACGCAAGACCGTTAGCAAGACTCTGAGCGTCCACCGCTTGGCATCATATGTCCGCGCCGTGTATAGACAAGCAGCCTCGTCTTAAGGACAGATATTGGGCTATATAATTCCACCTCTCTGCCGACGCTGATTCTGTCGCAGCCGCCGCCGACTCTGCTGCTGCTGATGGTGGATTTCTGCCTCAATAGCACCGGAGACATGCGCATCATCTCGTCAGCTGTTGTTGACGCCCTGCTGCAGCAGCAGCCACCGATGTCGTCTCAGGTAGACCGTAATGATTGCAGCCGACAGAAAACTCCTCGGCACTTCTCTGCCGTCGCCGACAACAGCGACAGTAGCGGCATCGGCGACTCAGGCATCGGCATCGGCATCAACAACAGAAGCGGACTATTTAACGTTGGTCCACATATCGCGTCGTTTGAATGTTTCGGGAACCATCCTTTCAAGATTGCATAAATATATAAGCGTCAATGCTATATATATATATATATATATTGATGTACGTACATATGTACGTATGTATACATGTCTAAACGTTTATATGCAAAATGTACGTATGTAAGTATATATACACAGTATATTGTGTGATGTTTTTGTTGTATCCATGTGTATTTATGTCTAGTCTGTGCCCTCGAAGCATTGTTATCTTTCGGCTTATATATACTTATACTCGTATATATATAAAGGCCGTATGGCAGTGACAACAGTGAATTATATTATTAGAACCCAATTTACTGGCACAAAGACTTGCACCGTCTAAACGCACTGGCACCTCCTGCCATGGTGACCTTCTTTATTCAATATTCTTCCATCTTTTCAGGCCTCTCTCTCGTTCCGTTAACGCGACTACACGAATTTCTCCTCTCTGTCTCACACAATTCCGATCCTTTGTCCCACATAATACGCACGTACTTTCCACCATATTTCCACTCTTGTTTTGATACTTTGCTTCGCTTTTCCTGTTGTTCTTCTTCTTCTTGGTGAGATTCTTTCTCGACGCCGGAACCTACACGCAACGCTAATCGGGCCTGACGGACGGCCGTCCTCAGGGGCAAACGCATGGGACATTTCAACGGATGCTGATCACGTACGCTCAATTAAATCCCGTGAAGGACGATCAGATGGGGAAAGATACAATCGCAGTTACCGTTCAGATTTAAAGCTGTGCAATTTCTTTCTAATTTAGTACTTAATTCACAATCAAACGAGATTTTTAACCGTATCTCGGAGGATATTAAGCGAAGCGGAAACTGTCAGGCATGCATGTGCTTAATTGCAGTGGATAACTTTACTGTTTGTGATTTGTATATATGTATATATTTAGTTATCTATGTATCTAAACATTTATTATATCGCCCGATGTCTCTCACAAAAGCGCCGATTAATGTAATGACGAAAATCATACATTATTGCGCCTCTGAGTAGCCATCATGAAGGGGCGCTATATAAATTCCTTGAATGAATAAAGCGTTAGTCTTGCGATTCGCAAGTGTGAACAAGGCGCGTGGTTCTTCAGCGACTGGTTGGGCCATTTACATGTAACTCTATCGCTTGCTATTCAAATTCGTTATTGCATAGAAACACTTGTCAATCAGCGATATGGATATAGTAACGGAAGCCAACCAGTCAACATTTGTGCATGTTAAACAGCTATAGCATGAATGAAAAGCAACCCCAAACCGCATAAATACGTGTAATGATTCACGAGTAGGTATACGAAGTGCTAGTTCATGGTTTCATCAGTAACCATCTTGAAGGATGGTTGGAGTATATTTTTGACAAATATTTAAAAATTCAAATCTTAGTAGCTTATAACAAATTCCGTTAGCGTAAAATCCCGAAAGTTTGTGGTCAGATGCACCATGAATTCCATGCAACATAGGCCTACTAAATCTTCTTAGTTTGCGCCTATAGAATTACCTAGCTACGCGCATCAACAGTGACACCTTTAGGGGTCGTCCATTAATTATGTCAACAAAATGGGGAGGGGTTTGAAAAAGTTCTGACAGTTCTTGACAAAGGGAGGAGGGTGTTCAAGACAAATTGACGTCAACAATAGTTTAATCAAAAAGCAACCATAGATTCGCAAAGTCTTAATGAGTGATCTATTTCTTTTTTGTTTGTAATTTAATCAAAAGCAATATTTCCCTTGTTTTAAATTTTCTTGTTTATTGTTCTCAGATTAAAGGAAGAAGTGTGCTGCATAATCTCTTAACTACGAATATTCTGGTTTCTTTAAAAAAATCTAACATTTCGAGTTTTTTGAGGAGGATAAATTTTTGACATAATTTTATTAGGGGGTCCTTGAATGTTTGACAGTAAACTGTTGTTGTTGACAGAGGGAAGGGGTCAAAACTGCCTAAAATTTGTTGACATAAGTAATGTACGACCCTATAGCTACATATGAGCTAACATAGGCTTTATTAATTTGTGCTCGTAAAATGTGACGATTCAATGTTACAAACAATTCCTATTGTCACAAAGGAATAATATAGTTTTCTCATGAATCCGTTGGCAACTAAGTAGAAGCGATGACCGGCGACTCTGTGGAGAACAGATAAAAATTTCACAGTCCATTTGCTTTGAACGGCGCTACATAAACGTCGCATAAATTTAAATATAGCCTACGTTGGCCAGTAAGAAGCAGGCGTGCATTGTCTCCAGTGCAAAGCTGATGACCGCCATTTCGTATTTCAACGATCGCAGTCCGAAAGCGTAGCGCTGTATAAAGATGCGGAAAGGTCATACAGGGTCAACGACATTCCTGGGTCTAGTTATAAAACAGAATCGCCCTTGTTGCAGTCGCCAATTGTTTGCCTGTGGACGGAGGCCCCCCCCCATCCGGCAGAGACAATAATATTTTTATATCCATGAGTGTAATTCTAGCCTTCCGAAACCATTACTTTTAAGAGCTCTTCATTGATAATTGTCATCAACACGCCGCTGCGAAAACGAGGCCAGCAACTGGGTCACGTGATCAAAGACTCACCCGTTGCTAGGGTAACAGCATGACTACACTGCCGCCGAGGGATGACTTACGACCGAGTGACCGTCCTATAACAATCACTCCCCCACCTGACTCAACAGCCTTCCCTTCCGCCTTCGACTCATTCTTCGTGGAATAGTCTTTGGGTGACTCAAATTACGATTCAGTTGCACTCTTGAAGATATCTTTGCTTCCACCGAACAACGTGAAAGGGGAACTGTATAATTATGTACCATATGCATATATAATATATATATAGCCTGTTGTGTCATATATATATATATGTATATATATACATATATATATATATATAGTCCTATATATGGATATTTGGTACTTAAATATTTTCGTCACAAGATCGATCAACTGATGAATGTTTTATTAATGCACCTACAAGATGAATCCCCACAAGATAAATTTTTATAGCACCCGTGTGCAGACTCGGATCAAGGTCTGCAGAGGCACATAAGCATAAGGTAATAAGGGGTCCTCTCCTCTCCACCCTCCTCTGCAACGCCCTATGTCCTAAACATCCGGAAATAAAACGCTGCGCACAAGTATTTTAGACGCCGTCGTATGGGGGCCTCCTGATACTGCGGAACCCCTGGGAAGCTCTTAGTTTGCCTATTGGGTGCATATGTATGTATGTATGTATGTATGTATGTATATATATATATAATATATATAATATATAGATATACATATTCGATATCTTATGCGTACGTATATGCAGCAGCATATGCAAAACTCTGGTTGTCGAATGGTGGACTCTGTGGACCGTATACGAGTGGGTTAATACCAGCTTATTCTGGTTCATAGATGTTCGGTATACCAGTTGCCATAGGACGCTAAGATCGAGCGCCCTCTATGATAAGAGACGCGGGCGATAAAGCTCCTCCAATGACGACATAACAAGTTGCGATAAACGGTGGATGGGACCAGCGGTGAATGGAGGGTGCCTTTGAATTACAAGGAGGTGAGAGGAACAGAAGAGTCATTTAGGTGAATTTATGGGTGATTTAGACGAAGGAGTCCATGGCCTACATGAATTTATGGGTGATTTAGACGAATAAACAGGCGAATTAGATAAATAAATGGGTAATTTAGACAAATGAATAGGTGATTTATAGAAGACTGAATGGATGAATGGGAGGTTTACATGTATGAATGGACGATCTGCATGAATTCCTGGGAAATTTAGACGAATTACTTAGAGAGTATTAGATGAATTAGTTGGCGATTTAGATGTCTGGGTGGGTGATTTAGATTAAAAAAAGACGGTGATTTAGATGTCTGGGTGGGTGATTTAGATAAATAGACGGTGATTTAGATGTCTGGGTGCACATGGGTGATTTAGATAAATAGACGGTGATTTAGACGCATGAATGGAAGTAGTAACTATGTACCCTCACCACCACTTTTTAAAGTTGTGGTGATAGACACCACCGCCTTTTGGCCAAGTGCTGAAATATTTTTGCGACATGACAGCATTATTTTGGTTTGAAGTATGTTCAGACAGCGACAATTAACGGCAGTGCATTGTTGCATACTTAAACCATCGAGAGGGGAGGGCAAAGAGACTGGAAGAGGGAAGAGGAGGCAGGAGGGGATTGGTTGCCACCACCTTTTTGGGGCAAAGCTACTCTCTTGCTTGTTATCTATACATTCCGAACTGCACGACAGATAGTGCTTGAAGCAGCCGTTTCAATATTTTTTATTTTTTTTATTCCGGATATTTCTATAGCGCCTCTCGAAGTCAACTACTACTCAGAGGCGCTCCCGACTACAGCATTTGATACTGTGCCGGAATTTTCACGCCGAAGCGCCACGAGCAATTGCGAGTGAAGGACTTGCCCAAGGTCCGTACGCAGCGGCTAGAGTGGGATTGGAACCTGCAAACCTCCGGTCTCAAGGCGCCGAACTTACCACTGAGCCACCACGCCCCACAATAGGTAGACTAGATATTCAAATTGAAGGTTTGGACGACATATATAAATGTCAGCTGGACCGTTAAATCGAATGGTTGATGTACTATTGAACGGTTTCAGTAGATCCATCATTAAGACGAATGTGCTTCACCCATGCGAAGCTTCGTTCATTAGACACCCGTCGAGTACAACGACTAAAACTAATAGCAAGATGCTAATAGTAGCAGTGCAAGTGGGAATAATAGTGACAGCAACAGCTATAGCAACAGCTACAGCAGCAGCGACACAACTGTAGCGTACCCAGAGGCGTAACTTTGGCCTAGAAAGTGGGGTACCAAATTTCGTGACATAATTATGACGGCGTAGCTAGCCTTTCATGGACCCGGGTGCAGAGGGTCCCGCATGGGCCCCTATTTGGCCCTGTAAGGCCTGTCGCCTTGCGTTCTTACCAATATTGTGGGCCCCTGGAGGTCGTGGGCCCTCATCTCCTGCACATATGATAGCTACGCCACTGCGCCTCTCGCAGAATAACTATTCAGAGGCGCTCTCAGCATTTTTTTTTTAAATATTTAAACCAGTAGTAACATCGATTAACTATTTTCAGCCCTCATCAGACCAACAAGTTATGATGACCACGCAGCATTGATCGATAAATCTACACTCTACAGCGAACTTTGCGCTCATTACGACTATACACATACACTATAGGCAGACGCAGCTTACGGTTCTGTATGGCATATGGTAGATCTATGCCATGGTAACCGCACATTCAGTGGTAATGACCTCTTCTGGCGTCGCTTCGATGGTCAGTAATTATCTTATCTTAGTGACCAGTGCGTGCTGGACTGGTCAAAAATTATCATTAGAATGGCCGCTGGTCGTCGCCACCATCGACGAAGCGCGATTGAATTCAGGCTTAACCGCTTGTAATTGGTGCTCTGGGGAAGAGTCGTTGCGCGCAGTGTACGTCTCTGACGCAACATAGTTTGTAACACTTCTCGGAAAGCACCTAACTATGACGACTAAGGCAAAGGCAGAACAAGGTCCCTCTAGCTGTATGCTCTTCTCTCCGCTTCTATCTGCCTCCCTCCTATTCACGCATGTAGAATGACGTATGTGTGTCGTCTGTATGAATGCGTGCATGTAGGCCCTATGAATACTTTGTATTTTCATATCTGTGTGCGTATGTATGCATACATGTATGTTGCCTGTGCATGTGTGAAAAAGAGAGGATGAAGGGTGAAGATGAAGGGCGAAGGTGAAGGACGAAGGTGAAGAACGAAGGACAAAAGGATGGGACGAAGGTGAAGGACGAAAGTGAAGGACGAAAGTGAAGGACGAATGTGAAAGACGAAGATGAAGAACGAAAGTGAAGGGCTAAGGTGAAGGACAAAGGTGAAGGGTTTTGGTAAAGAACGAAATGAAGAAGAAAGGTCACCGCACGGTGGTGAATGTTGAGGGTGAATACCGAGGGTGAAGGACGAAGTTGAACGGCGAACGACAGGGGGTGTAGTGGCTTAGAAAGGAGCTCGACACAGAACAGAACTTGCAGAGGTGAAGACGTAACCATGACAACACGTAAGCACAGATCTATGTAGTTCTAATAATTATAAACAAAGAAAATTCACGCAGTAGTCAGTGAGCTATACACACTGCCAATTTCAGGTGCAAGTGCAAAAAGGGTTCGAGCATTCACAGAGAGATGACACAAAAGCTCGATATCATGTCAACCTAGGTATTTGATAGCCGTCCTAGTTCGGATAAACGGATGACATTAAGCGTGGAGTGTATCGGTTTCAAAGCCAACGCATGGCCATTGGCAGATGCCATAGCAACCTGTGGAATCTGCCTGCAGTCATTGAGGACGATCACGAAAGGCCGCAGATAAACGTCTCATTAATTCTGTATGAAATTGTCGATGCCATATCATCGCGCAGAAAGTGCGCTTGGTGTGTAACAGCAATTAGTGGCTTCGTCATTATCATCGAGCCGTGGGTCTCGTCATCAGACAGAACCCTCCTCCTCCTCCTCCTTCCCCATCCCCTCTCCTTCCCCATTCCCTCTCTCCCATCTACTGATCCTCCCCACTGCTCCCCTCCTTCTCCACGTGATATTATGACTGTCCAATTGATAAAAACAATTGCGTTTATATAGTCACGTGCTCAGTGCTTTTGAGACACAGACGCAAGTTGCTATACTAAGCGTTTTGATTTATGTATATATATATATATATATATATATATTTATATTTATATATATATATCATCATTATCGTCATCATTACCTGGGCATAATTGGGGAAGGGATAGACGAATGGTTACTGGTAATACTCTTGCGTGAAGAACATAAGATACCCGCAAGCCCTCTCTAGGTTGACTCATCCTTCCACTCCCTAGTGGCAGCAGTAAAACGATCGGGCGCCAAACAGGCTGCCAAGACGTGTGTTGTATATAATTGTGTTGTCACATGTTTCCATTGTTTCAATGTAACTTACTGCGGTTTGCCAGTGAGCTTTTGAATAAACACGAGTATGATATATTATCATTATTATATATTATCATCGTTCCTTTGTTTTGTTTCGATTCGGTATTATTACTCCTGTCTTTCATCATTGTTCTCCTCTGCTGTTGCTTCCAATCATTCTCCCGTCTTCATCATAGTAGAGGTAGTCGTAGCAGCAGAGGTATAACAGAGGTAGTGGTAGTTGTAATAGCAGAGGTAGTTGTAGTGGTATTCGTAATAGCAGAGGTATACTGGTATTCGTAATAGCAGAGGTAGTGTTAGTTGTAATAGCAGAGGTAGTTGTAGTGGTATTCGTAATAGCATGCAGAAGTAGTGGTATTCGTAATAGCAGAGGTATAACAGAGATAGTGGTGGTGGTAGTCGTAATAGCAGAGGTAAAACAGAGTTAGTGACAGTTGTAGCCTAATAGCAAAGGTATACAAGAGGTAGTTGTAGCCGTAGCCTAGCAGAGGTGTAACAGAGGTAGTGGTAGTCGTACGAACTGTAGCAGCATGATGTGGATAATCCTCTTAAGGCCATAAGCACCGAACAGCTAAGGTCAGTTATCTATCGAGTATCTCCTTCTCCGTGAATCTGTAGCTCTCCATTTGCCTGTGGCTTTGTGTATGTCTGTCTGTCTATCTGTCTGTCTGTCTGCCTGTCTGTCTGTCTGTCTGTCTGTCTGTCTGTCTGTCTGTCTACGTAGCCTGAACACACATAAGTCCTATATACCCGCCACATACGCGTGCGTATCTTTGGCCATGCATAACGCGTAGAGTATGTATATTGCGTAGAGCCGTTCAATTAGAAATCGTGCGTCATTCGAGCGTTTCAATCGCATGCACGCCTTTAATCGAACCCCGCAGGAATTTCCTGGCAATAGATAGAAGGCAGGGAAGAGGATGAATAGAAGAAAAGGAACCAGGGAAGATGTGAGGCAAGGGAGGAGGAGGAGGAAGAGATGAGGGACATCATAGAAAATATGAGCTTTATAAGCGATATGTGCCCTACAATGGAGACCAAACTGCCTCTGGCTGATAGCAGACAGGAGGAGGAGGAGGAGGTAGGTAAAGGAGAAAAGGGGACGAGAAGCTGGAGAATATGAGTATGAATAGTAGATGGGGAAGAGGAAGAGAATTAGTAACTGGAGAATAAGGTGAAGGAAAAGCAACAGGAGAAGGATGAATGGTAGGTGGGGATATAGAGGATGAGGATGAGGTGGGGAAAGAGGAAGAGAATTAGTAGATGGAGAAAAGGTGAAGGAAAGGCAACAGGAGAGGGAGGAATGGTAGGTGTGGATATAGAGGATGAGGAGGAGGTGGAGAAAAGCAGAGGAGAAATAGTAGTTGGAGAAAAAGGTGAAGGAAAGGCAGCAGAAGGAGAAATGG